>OZ010613.1:59431402-59581402 GCA_963932145.1 Acanthosepion lycidas | reverse complement strand
TAATGAAATATCTCTTTTAGCCGATTTCATCTAACTGATTTCATTTAAATTATGTTTTTCTTTTTTTATGATTGTGTTCCTTTTGTTATTACCTATAGGAGCAACAAGTAAACTTAAGATTCCTGATATATATATATATAATGTGGAAAGTAGGCTCGAAGAATTTAACACTCAAAGGATATATTTCCGACAATGGAAATCATTTAAGTTTCTACAAATGGATCGTATAACAACTAGTTTTTATAAATTGTTACATATGCAAATTTAGAAATGTGTTGCCTTCTTCAACAACATTCCTGCGTCGAATTTTGTTTACGGCTCTCGTCAAACACGGTATTTGATTAAACCCCTAACACGGTGTTTGACACTTCTCGAAATCCGTTTAGAGCTCTCTACGTACACGGTATTGGAGTTTCCTCGAAAATAGATTTTGGCACATCTTGAAATTCGTTTTGAATTCTCATCGAACACGATATTAAACACCACACTAAAATGTTTTTTGGCGCTTCTTGAAGTTCGTTTTGGGGTCGCCTCGAGACACGGTATTGGACATCCCTGAAACATGGTTTTTGGTACTACTTGAACTTCATTTTGAGGTTTTTGGTACTTCTCGAGTTTCGTGTTGAGCTCTCCTCGGACACAGTTTTGGACTCTCCTCAAGTACGGATTTAGACACATAGTATTGGACTCTCTAGGAACAAGGGTTTTTGGTACTTCTCGAGTTTCGCATTGAGCTCTTCTCGGACACAGTTTTGGCATCTTTTCAAATACGGATTTAGACATATAATATTGGACTCTCCAGGAACATGGTTTTTGGTACTTCTCGAGTTTCGTGTTGAGCTCTCCTCGGACACAGTTTTGGACTCTCCTCAAGTACGGATTTAGACACATAGTATTGGACTCTCCAGGAACATGGTTTTTGGTACTTCTCGAGTTTTGCGTTGAGCTCTCCTCGGACACAGTTTTGGACTCTCCTCAAGTACGGATTTAGACACATAGTATTGGACTCTCCAGGAATATGGTTTTTGGTACTTCTCGAGTTTTGCGTTGAGCTCTCCTCGGATACTGTTTTGGACTCTCCTCAAGTACGGATTTAGACACATTTTTTTTTTTTTGCTTCTGTCCAATTTCAGTCTATGTTAAAGATGTCCTCCTGCCTTCTGAAGTAATCTCCAAAATTTTTGTCCTCATCTAGAGAATATTTGAAAATCTCTATGGTATTCCACACTGCGTCTTGCGAAAATGTTGCTTCTTTTTCCATATCTAATTGCTTGTTGCCCACTACTTTCAATATTAGTTCCTGGAGCTCTGTTTGTCTATCTTGATTTTCCTTTTGCGTTTGTAATATTTGTTTTTGCCATTTTTCTTATAGCTGTAACTGTTGATCATTTTGATATTTTTGCATTTGTAATTGTTGCTCATTTTGGTGTTTTATCAGTTCTATCAACATATTTTTAAAATCTTCCATGATAACTCAATTTTATGTATTTTTACTCCTCGTAATTGTTTGTCGCTAATTTGTTGTTGGACGACGAGGGAAAGATTTTTCCATTTCTTTTTTTTTTCGTGAGAGTTCGAATCACTCGAAGCCAATTTGCTTGTTGGACGACGAGGGAAGATTTTTCTTTTGTAGATTTTTTCTTTTCCGCTTGGGTTCAAATCTTCGTCGCAAAGTTTGTTGTTAGGCGTACGAAAAGTTTTCATTTTCCCGTGTGAGTTTCGAATCCTCGTTCGCCAAGTTGTTGTGGATTCCGAGATGAATTCGGTCTCCAAGGAATGACAAACGCAATAATTAAATATAAGAAATAAAATCATACAAAGAGTAATACTGTTAGTAAGTCCAGGAACGTGGTTAGTAGCAAATACAGATAGATATATACAGTCTCGAAGTAGAACTTCCTTAGAGTCTACGTGCTTGTAACTGACTTCTACAAGAGGTTATCTCACACTATCTCCGTTCGTATATTCTCTCACTTTCACTATATCCTCTCACTATCCGACTACCGACTAACCTCACTGACTGTAACTCTGGGTATTTAACGGCAGCAGTCCAGGTACACATGGTAGATTCCACTTATATGGAAAAGGGGTGGACCCCATAACATCGAGTTTCGCGTTGAACTCTCTTCGGACACAATTTTGGACTCTCCTCAAGTACGGACTTAGACACATAGTATTGGACTCTCAGGGACATGGTTTTTGGTACTTCTCGAGTTTCGCTTTGATCTCTCTTCGGAAACGGTATTGGAATCTTCTCGAGTAAAGATGTTGGCACTTCTCGAATTTCGTTTTGTGCTCTCCTTGTACACGGTAAGTGAACTCTTCTCGAACACGGATTGTGACACTTCTCATACTCTGCAGTGAGCCTTCCTTGAACATGGTATCGGACTCTGTGGTTTTTGTCTCTCCTCGCGCTCCGTTTTGAATTCTCCACGAACCTTAATTATGGGCTCTTTTGTGCATTTGTTTTTGCATCATTTAAATGTTTACCGTATCATGACTTGATGTGTTTCTCGTTCGTCTTCACTGCCACTTCTTCTTCGTGCTGCAGTTCAAGGATTGGTCCGTAATTATTGTCTGTCTGTGCTTAAGACTTATTAATAACGCGAAAAAGACGAGAAATTTAAATGAAAAAAAAAGATCTTGCAATTTAGGATAGGCGAGTGAACCTGATTTTTTTCTTAATAAATAAAGGATATTTTATGACTGTCAGTGGAATACCAATCCCAATAATTCTAAACGCATACACACAATCAAACACGCAGACATACACAACACAGTCAGACGTACATGCAAGGATATATAAAAAACATTTCTAAACAAAAGTAGACTTAAATATATTTTTAAGCCTATAATTCTTTAAAGGAGTCGCGAGCATCAATGCGTTAATAATATGGCCGCCAATAATAAAATAATAAATCCTCATAAGATTTCTGTTCAAAATTACTAAGCTCTCTTATTCTAAATTCTTGGAACTATATATATATATATATATATATATATATATATATATATATATATATATATATATATAGATAATATTAGTGGTAAATATACATATATATGCAAAATCCACAGGTGCATATATACACATGTATATTTAGAATAAAAAAATTTCCGAGAGGATAAAATCCAGGTAGAACTCAATGTCCAGGACAGAGTAAGGATATAATAAAAAGGCTTAAACACTAATATTCCATGGTCATAATTTATTCCATTGGAATCGTAAATACGATCCAATTCATCAGACCTACAAATTCAAAAAGAAAACAGAAAAAAACCTACTCCGGAAATAAAAATAGAATTTAGAGAGAGAGTAATTATGAGAGTGTGGGACGAATGTTAGTTTATAAGAGAGGGGTTTAACAGAGAGAGTTTTATTTAAAATTAGGTGTGAGTGGAAGGGGGAAAAAGACTGTTGACGGATGTCTAAAACAGTATAAGGATACACATCGACGTGACAATACACACACCATGGCCGATCAAATCTTAAAGAAGGAGGGAGAGGTAAGGAAGGAAGTGGTGGGGAAGAAAGATGGGGCGGGTGAAATTAAAATTGCAAGGGACGCTGTGTAATTGAGAAAATTTGACAAAAATAATATCGACTGCAGGTTACAAATAAAATATTATAAACAATAAATATGACGATTATCTAATCTGGCGAGGACCTATATTTTTATGTTCAAAACGCATGCAAAACCATACATACATGTATATACTACACACACACACACACACACACACACACATATATACATATATAACACATACACACATACATATACATGCACACACACAAACACATATAAATACATACACACATACACATACATATACATACATATACATACGCACACATATATACACGTATATCCACCTATACCCTATACACACATTTTCCACATACATATACATAAATACACATGCACCCACATACACATATATACATACACACACATACAAAAACCAGATATATATACGCACACACACATATATATATATATATATTATGTATATATATATATACATATATATACATACAAAAATGTACACACATATACCTACATATACACACATACATCCATAGGCATCCACTCCTTACCCATTTACACACACTTGTACATATGAACATGCGCATAAACATATATACCTAAAACCTTACATTTCTAACCAATTAAACAAAAAAAAAAAAAACCAATGTATCCCTATATCTATCCGTTTAGCTATACACATATACACGCACATCTATACCCACATACACACATATATATACACATACATACATATGGGTACATATATACACCAACACATACGCACACCCACACACATACATATACATACATATATATACATATATATATATATATATATATACATATACACACATCCCTGCATATATATTCTCCTATATATACCTACACCCACATACGTATACATGAATATATACACATACACACACATATCCATACATATACATACACATATATACAAATATACACACCCCTAAATATATACCTACATATACCCGTAGTCAAGTACATACATACATACATACATACACACACACACACATATATATATATATATATATACCCACATACATACAAATACATACATATAAATTAGAATTTAAAAACTAAATAAGTAAAATTTCAACAATTTATATATACACATATACCCACATTCATACAAATACGTACAAATACATACATATAAATTAGAATTTAAGAACTAAGTAAAATTTCAACAATTTGGGCGTAAAAAAAAAAAAAAAAAAAAAAAAACCATAGCGCATAACAAAAACACACAATGATCTATATAGAGATAAACAAAATAAACATAATAGTCATTCCGTTAAAATGTCATGCCCGATGTTTTGAACCAAGATGGAACTGACATAAATATATACATATATATATACATGTATATATATATACAAATTGCTATAGCTATACCACACTTCTCCTTCCTCCAAAACCCTACGTACATCTCTTATTTTTTATATCTTTACTCACCCCCTTTTTTATTATCTTTCTTTTTATCTTTTTTCGCATATCATTTCCGGTGAGTTGACCGACTAATAGGTCAATGTCTGATCCTTAACCCCTCCTCCTCAATATTAACTATTGTTATAAATGTAATTTTTAAAAGTTTCCCTTCGCTCTCTAAACTCGACCATGTCTTTCACACTATCCCTCAACAGTCTCTATGTCACCTTATATAAGCTAAATACTGCCCTTCAAAAGTGTAAAATTCAAATTAATGTTTTCACCCTTGAAAGTGAAGTCTGGAAATCTAGAAAAATATAAAATGAAATAAATTATAAATAATGGAGCCTTAATGTGGTCTGTTTTTTTCTTTAAATTTAAATTAAATTATTCGCTCTGACGTAACATTGAGCTCTCCGGATTTCATCCTCCTTGGGATTATCCATAAGAATTATCAAGATTTCCGTTCCATATATATATATATATATATATATATATATATATATATATATATATATATATATATATAATTGTGTGTTTGGGTAGTAATCCCTCTGTTATGCAAGTTTCATTAAAGATGGCAGACATGATACTGCGATGAAACTTTTGGTACAATTTTTCTTGTGTTCGTATAAGTGATTTCTTTACTGGACATAAAATGTGCTAAAACTGACCGAATGGTCTATATATACAAGCGATTTCGCCAATTCTGTTAGCCATTATTGAGAATATTTTTTTATTTTTTTAACTGAATGTGTAGGTTTTTCTATAACTATCAAGAGGTATGCTAACGTTTTTTTTTTTCAAACATGGTTAGCATATTGTAGCCGTGTTGGTAGTTGATATTATTGAGTGATGGATTTCTATTTTTTGTTACTTCTGCCTTCAGTACTTTAGCCATTTTTTACATGTGCACGAAGTTATTATATTTGTATTTTTAAGAGTATTTTGCGGATGGCACGTGGTAGATTTCTAAATGAGTCCTAATTGAGCTATGTCCAGAGTTATGTAACGTGAGTCTTCGTGACAGGCATGTACTTGTATGACCAATATAATTATTCATGAATTTCGTATGATCAGGAAAGCAGTTCCTCAAAAGGTATGTGAATTAATAAATGATATTGGTTCTCTGTATCTGGCGTCTTGCAGCTGAGTTGTCGTTATTGACGATAAGGTTAGCAGTTTTAATTTATTTTTAAATTCATTTTCTTTTTCTGGTCGACTGGAGTTAATATTCCTTTATAATGTTTCTAAGGAATTTTCATCATTTATTAGTTAATGTCTATTTGACTTGAAAATGTTAATGTTATTGTTTTTTATCTACATGTTAAGTGTTACAATTGGTTAACTCAGAAAGAAATAGTTTAATTTGTTGTTCAATGAGGTAGTTCGGAAAACCGTTATTAATTAGCCTCTTTTTAACGTTGTTAAGAAACGCAGACGTGCGCTCTCTTGAGGTAATTTTCTTTTTATTATAACGAAGTAATGCATGTTATAATACAAGATTACACAAGAATTCTAAGAATGGGAGTTTATTTTTTTTAGTAAGGTCAGAGGTAATGTTAATGAAAAAATTTATTTCGAGTGCTGTTTTCAAATTATCATTTTTTTTGTATTCAGCTGAATAAAAATGGCATCTATATTGCGGACATATATTTTAGGTTTAGAAACTTTATATGAAGCTAATTTTCAACATGACACGTAGTAGTTTGAGAAGCAACGTCTATGTGGATTATGTATAATAACGCTGTTATTTTTTATGCAAATATTAGAATGAGAATATTAGAATGAGAATATTAGAATCAGAATATAAGGCTTGATGAATGAAGGTAGAATCCATTTATGTCTATACACAAATTTACAAATTATATCGATGATCTAAATCGACAGGGGCGTTATTAAATAATTTTTCTTCGTCAAATAACGCTAAAAGGCCTTGGTTTGTTTGTGTTGTCTTAAGGATTTGGAGAAATTCATGAGTGTCTGTGATATATTTGGCAGGTAAAAAAGACAAACTAGAAACTTGGTTAAAGAGAGTTGACAAATCCGGCTTGCCAGGCCGATTTCAAGCTTGGATTTATCAGCATGACATTCTTCCAAAGATCTTATGGCCATTGTCTATTTACGAATTTACGTCTTCTCATATGGAACAATTAGAAAAAAGAATTAGCACACGACTACAAAGATGGTTAGGCCTACCGAAAAGTTTAACCAGTGCTGCTCTATACGGCAACACAAATGCTCTGCAACTTCCTTTCAAAAGTCTAGTAGACGAATATGAAATCACCAAAATTAAAGCAATGACGCAGTATGAGTTATCCAAAGACCCAAAGGTGGCTGGAGCAGGCATTGAAGTCTACTCAGGAAGAAAATGGAGAGCAGAGAACGCATTGCGTGTCGCTAAAGAAAGGCTCCGCGAAAAGGCCATATTAGGCGCCGTAGCTACTGGACGAGCTGGCCTAGGGTTCTTTCCTACCATTCGGGTGAACAGAGCCAAAGGTAAAGAAAAGAACCTTTTAATACAAGAAGAAGTACGTAAGGGCGTGGAGCAATTGGGAATCCATGATTTATAGGAAAATCAAATGGTCGGATATATGGAGAAATGATACCAACATAAAGTTCCTGATTCAATCTGTATACGACACCCTTCCCAGTCCTACCAAACCTCCATCGATGGAACGAAACAGAATCGCCACTATGCCGCTTGTGTTCGCGTCCAGGAAGTCTAAAACATATTCTAAGTAGCTGTAAGACAGCACTAACGGAAGGCCGTTATAGATGGAGGCATGATGATATCTTAAAAGAGATAGCAAAGATAGTTAGTATAGCCATCAGCACCAATACTTTAAACACAGATAAAACAGCCATAGAGTTCCATAGAGCTGGTGGGACCCCCCCCCCCCAAAAAAAAAGCACAAGAACATAGCAAATACTCTGTCACTGGGAATTAAGGGTCGACTTAGGGAAAAGACTAAAATTCCCTGACCACATCGTGCAAACATTATTACGCCCAGACTTAGTATTCTACTCTAACAATATTAAAAGGGTAATAATGTGGAAACTGACAGTGCCTTGGGAAGAGCATGCAGAAGAAGCCCATGAACGGAAGATGTTAAAATATTACGAACTATTAGCGAGTTGCAAAAACAATGGGTGGAATTCAAGCTGTTTGCCAATCGAGGTGGGTGTAAAGGGTTTTGCTGCAAGGTCCCTATGCAAAGCTCTAACTGATATTGGCGTAGTAGGTGCTAACAAAAGAAAGGCGATTCGGACCATAACTAATACAGCAGAAAGAACAGCAAAATGATTATGGATTAAGCGTGATAGCTCTTGGACATCAATTTAACAAATAATTATCAAGCCGGGTAAATTTGTAAATAATTTTAATATAATTTCAACATGGCAATATTATAAACATTTTTAATTTAAAAAACATTTATAATTTTTTTTTTTTTTGTGTGCGAATGTGAGTAAATACACGAATTGAATTGTACAAGTACAGCCAAAGAATTTATCTCGTCAATTTGTAAATTGTATGATTTGTAAATATTTTGTTTTTATGTTAAACCCGTATTATACGCGGTACCTTTTAAGTTACTATTTACTTTTTTTTAGCGGTTTCGGCGCGACATATCTCGTAAGACTTTTTGTCCATTATTCTCATACTTTTTTTTTTATTCGAACGCAAGACCTTTTATGTTTTGTTTTGTTTTTTAACGTAAGACCTTTTGTCTATATGTATATATATATTTTATTCGAACGTAAGACCTTTTGTCTATTTTTTTTTCATTCGAACGTAAGGCCTTTTGTCGTTTTTTTATTCGAACGTAAGACTTTTTGTCTATTTATTTATTTATTTTTTTATTCGAACATAAGGCATTTTGTTAATTTTTTTTATTCGAACGTCAGACATTTTGTCTAATTCATATATTTATTTATTTATTTTATTCTTTCCTTTTTTTTAAAATTTATACGAACATTTCACATTTTTGTATATTTTAAATCGGAATCATAACGCGTATATGGTGTATTTATAGTGTTCTTTCTTCTTGATCATTGCCATATATCGTTTGTATATATCATTTTTGTTTTATTAGTTTGTCATCGGTTCTTAGCGATACATATATATATAAATATAATTTAATTTTTTTTTTTATTTGAACCTTTGTCTAATTTATTTTATTTATACGAACATTTCCCTTTTCTGTATATATTATTTGTATTAAGAAACAGGCTAAACGATCAAATGTGATAATAGCGTTGAGTTCAAGTATCCCCTCCAAAGAAAAGGAAAAAGTACAAAATAAAAACGGCAAATAATTAAACCTTAAAATACTTAAGGAAATAGGGTAAGATTTAGGAACATGAAGATTACCTCCTCAGTTATCCATCGAAACTACAATCCACCGAAATAAGAAAAGAAGCCAGTCCCCACCGCGGGCCATTTAAAACTCCGCGCAGCAGATTGGTTGTTACTAACATCCAATCGGATGCGCGGAATATGTGGTCTTTCTTCTTTTTATTCTTTAAAAAGGCCAGAGTAGCTGTTAGCGTTTAATCAGAAGCTGGGAATCTTTTTTGTCTTGATTTCTGACCGTAAAGGACAGCTTTTTATCGCTTGTCTCTTTTTGGAATTTACCCTTTTGCTATTTTGAACTTCATTTTGTTAAAGTTTGTTTATTTTAATTTTACATTTTTGTGACTGTATTGAAAAAGTTTTTTTGACTTTTCTTTCTTCCCTCCATTTTATTTTTGCCCCCCTCCCACCTTTAATTTTTGCACTTTTTTTTTTATTTCAGTTTTCCTATTTGATTTTTTTGCCAGTTTTCCGTTTTTGATTAATTAATTTATTGTTTCTTTCCATCCTTTAATTTTTACGTGTTTATTGTTTGTAATCCTTTGTATTGTCCAATTTCTTTGTTTTCTTTTGGTTCGACTCGCTTTTCTTAGGGTCGGCCATTTTTATTTTGTGTATCTAGCTTCGGCTATTGTTCCCCGTTTCGTATTTTTTTTGTTGACGTCGGCCATTTTGATTTTTTTGTAACTAGCTTCGGCTATTGTCGTTTCGTATTTTTTTTTTTTGACGTGGGCCATTTTTTTAACTAGTTTCGGCTTTTGTCGAAGTTTTGTATTTTCTTTGTTTTCCGTTTTCATTGTCCAACGTTTTTATTTTTTTCATTTTACTTGTTTTCTTTTATTGTTTCGCCTTTAGGCGATATTTGTTCTTTATTGCTTTTTCTAATTTTATTGTATTTTTTTGTTTTACGTATAAGTGAACCGTGTTTTTTGTTCTTTTCGTCATGTAATTATTTTTTTGTGTGTGCATATTTATTTTATTCTTCTTTTTGTCTCCTTTAATTTTTGATTTAATTATCTTTTGCCTATTAATTTGTTTAACCATTTCCCTCCCACACACCCCTTTCCCCCCTCCTCTTCACTGTGAAAAAATGGATAAGAAGGAAAAAAAAGTTCCTTCCTTTTTATTTAAAAAAAAAGCCAAAAATAGCTTCTTACAGGCGTATGGTAAGAAAACATTTTTATAACCCTAAAAAAGACCCTCCTGAAAAAGAAAATAAGGATGAAAACCCTGATCTGCCCTCAGTTCCATCAAATCAGGAGATTGTAGAAGTATTAAAAAAAGCCTCCAAAAATATGGAAGCTGAAAAGAGCAAGAATTTAGACCAAGCAAATGACAAATCAACTGCTAATGCAGAGGCCTGGGAATCGCCCTCTTGTTGGAAGTCCCCTCCTAAATGCATAATCGACATTGCGGAGTTCTTGGATCGTGCCAAGGGTTACGCACACCTTGTGGTGGAAGGTGGGCTCTTGAAGGCTCCAATAGAACTGAAGAAAGTCGAGAAAATAATAGTGTAAGTCTTTGTCATCGACAAGCGATCTTGTAAAATTTGTCGTTCGACTAAAGACACAGTTTTCAAATCACTGGAGTCCCTGGGGTTTAAGCCCATCCGAATTGTTAAGGGCAAGGGATTTTTCATGAGGGAAGTGCTGCTTCCCACCGCCGAAGAATGTATGAAAGCAACAACCCGTGATCTTATTACGAAGGATCTAATCCTTCGTGCAGAGTATGAGGCCCGGCGAAGGACCAGAGTGGCGGTGTACAAGGTCCCTCCTCAGTGTTATCGATGAGCACCTGGCGGCGTTCTCGTCCCGATACGGGGAGTCTCTTGCTATAGCCTGACCGGGGGATTGAGCTTTGAGATGATGCTCAATCAAAAAGCCTTCAGCTCTATTCCCAACTGTCTTGACGTCGGTGACCTGAGGCTGCCGGTCATCGTGACCGGTGGTAAACCAGTTTGCTGGAAGTGTGGAGTGACTGGACACCTCTCCTCTTCCTGCCCAGAGAAGAAGGCCTCTGGAGCTCAGGTCCCAATCAACCAAACTCCCCCTCTGACCAAGTCTTCAAAAACCGCCACGCCTGTAATAGGCATGCCGGTTACCAAAACCGGAGCGGTTGTACCCCCGGTTGGGTCTTCATCCAAGCCCCCATTTCCCGAAGAGCCTTCTTCCACTGCAAGTGTGGTTGAGGAGAAGGAAAAGGAGGAATAGCAGGTAGTCGGCAGGGCCAGAGGGAAGCGTCAGACAGCGGGGCCTCAGTCCCCTGAAGCACCTGGGACAAAAGACACTTATAGCCCAACTTCCTCTGGCAACAGTAAGGGCGATGCCCCGGCCTCAGACCAGACTATCGAAAATCTAAAAAGGAAACACGACCCTGGATACAGTAAAACAGAAAAGATTAAACAATTAAAAAATCAACTGGATAAACAAAAGAAAGCAAAATCATCTCCATCTAAGATATCTCCCTCCTCGCAGTCTCCACAGCCCTCTACATCCCGTCCTCCTAAGTCCCTTTCTACAAAGGAATCCACTCCCTCCACATCCTCCGACCCACCACCTTCTCCTCGTCCCTCAACCTCTCTTTGTAGAGTGAAGCCTCCACTTGCTTCACCCTCCTCTTCTGCCCAGTCCTATATTCCTCTCAGTAGAGACCCCAGCCCATTTCGACAACCCTTTACCTTACCCCGGCCATGTTTACTTCAGGTAAACAACCCTAATCAGACTTCTCGATGGCGCTCTGGTTAACTACTTTAAATGTGCGGGACCTGAGGTCCGAGTCTCGCAGGTCGAGGCTCTCTGGTGACCTTCAGCGCCTCGGTATGAATGTTTGTTGTGTGCAAGAGACCCGTTTTTCTTCTCATGACCGTGAGGATATACTATCTAGGGGGTTCGCCCTTTATTCAGTGTGTTTTGATGGTCGTTCGAGGGGTGTCTCTTAGCTAGTGAGCAAGTCTTTGAAGGCTGCATGTTCCCTTGTCTTCGCGGATCCGGCGGACAGACTTTGCGTGCTGGATGTTACCATAAGTTTCTACGTCTCATTGGGGTTTATGCGCCCAATAACCATGCTGAGCAGTCTGCTTTGTTTCGGCAGATCGTGTACTTAACGACATCTCGTCGGGTAGTTTTAGCGGGGGATTGGAATGCCGTCTTTGACCCCGATATAGATCGTATAGGAAAAAAACAGGGTACTAACATCCGGGATGTGAAACAATTTCGGGACTTTATCGATGCGTTTGATCTTGTCGATAAGTTCCGGAATGAACACCCTCGGGAGGTAGCATGGACTTGGACAAACAGTGGCAACTCGGCTCCTGGGACGCTTGCGAGCTACCTCGACCGAGTTAGGAGAGTCGACGTAGGGCTCTTAGGGTGTCCATGCTTCCACGATATAGTTTATACGGATCATAGGCTTGTCCGGGTCCGTGTAAACTTAGATAAGGTTAGAATGGCTGGTTAATGGAAATTTAACTGTTCATTATTTGGTGAGCAGGGCTTCCGGGACCAGCTGCTACTAATGATACAAAGGGAATTGACGAGGGCGTTTGTGGGAATCGACTGGTGGGATAATCTTAAATCTAAAATTAGAACGTTTGCTGCCTATTTTAGTCGTCAGCTTAATCTTGATAGATTAGCGGCGCAAAAGGGTTTAGAAGCGAAAGTAGATCGAGCTGAGAAATCCAGTGTTAGTGAGGAAATAGCCATAGATAAGGCAGAGTTGTACTCCTTGCTTATCAAGAAGGATCAAGCTCTGGTAGTTAGGACTAGGTTAAAAAGAATGTCTTCTGAGGTGACGAATATAGCCGCTGAACTGCGTGCAGAGGAAAATCGGAACCCGACTAGGCAACATATAGCGTGCGTCACATTGCCGGATAAGCGGACCGTGACTACAAAC
Source organism: Acanthosepion lycidas (assembly GCA_963932145.1). Lineage (NCBI taxonomy): Eukaryota > Metazoa > Mollusca > Cephalopoda > Sepiida > Sepiidae > Acanthosepion > Acanthosepion lycidas. The sequence continues at coordinate 59,568,166 of OZ010613.1, read as the reverse complement.
GCGGGCATATGCGAGGCCATTCGAGATTACTTTCAGGATCTTTTCACTGGGGAGCAGGGTCTGAGCTCTGCTCAGTTCGATGCCTATTTAGCCGACTTTCCCTGCCTTGAGGCAGCTGAAGCGGCTAGGTGCGAGGGTCCCATCACAGAGTCGAAAATCTGGGAAGGGCTGAAGCCGGTTAGCCTGGATAAGTCTCCGGGACTAGATGGTCTTCCCACGAAGTGTACTTGAGGTTGTCGCCCGTTTTTGTTCTTTTGCTGTAACTGATTTTCAACCACTGGATGAGGCAGGGGTCTATACCTCAACGCTTCACCAGGGGTGTGATCAAGTTGCTGCGTAAGGACAAGAACGGTGTGGATGAGTTAGGGAATTTTCGCCCTTTAACCATGTTAAACACTGAGTTAAAGATTTTGGCGAAGATCTTAGCCAACCGCTTGCAGCTTGTCCTGTCTAGACTGATTGGCCCTGAACAGACTTGTGCTGTGAAGGGTAGGACTATTCAGGATAACCTTCATATGGTACGCTTGATCTTAGAACAAGTCGACAGTGAAGCCGCGCTGATCAATTTAGATCAGTCCAAGGCCTTCGATAGGGTTGACCATCGGTTTTTGGAGGCTGTCCTTTCCGACTGTTGTATGCGACCCCCGGTGTGCTGGTGGAGGTGAATGGGGTAAAATCGAAGCCTTTCGTATTGTCTCGTGCCATTCGTCAAGGTTGTCCGGTTTCGCCTTTGCTTTACGTTGTTGCGTTGGAACCATTCCTTCGCAAGTTAAAGGCGAATCCGGTCCTGCGCGGAATTTCCCTGTCTGGGGCTACCACCTCAGCCAGGTATTCTGCCTATGCTGCCTATGCTGACGACGTTTCGGTTCTTGTGTCGAGCAGAGCCGAGATCGACGAAGAGATCAGTGGGTATGAGATGGTGACAGGGGCCAAAATCAACCGCGATAGGTCTGTTGGCTTGCGGTTGAGTGCGTGGAAGGGAATTTCTCTTCCCGGACCTTTCCTCTGGACGGATGGGCCGATCAATATACTCGGCGTCTGGTTCGGTCCTGATCTCCAGTTGGAAATGAATTGGTAGGAAGTGCAAGGGAAAACCGTGATAGCGGTTAATATGTGGTCTCGGAGGAGACTTTCCCTGAAGGGAAGGGCGGAAGTATGTGTTTCACACATCTATCCGATTCTCCTGTACTGGCTCTCTGTACTTCCACTCCCGTATGCCAGACTAATTTTATTAGCACGGACCTTGTTCTCATTCTTGTGGAGAGACAAGGCCCCTATGGTAACTCGCGAGATCTGTTGCCTTCATCCCTCTGACGGCGGTCTGGGTATGCCGGGCATTGAGATTCGTCAACATATGCTCCGCATCACCTTTCTAGACCGAGTGTGTCGCGGATCGGATGCGGAGGGTGCCTTTTGGAAGGAAGACGTCCGGAAACATTTCCCGTCCCTGAGAAGTGTGCACTCGTGCGAGGAAGAGGCCGGCCGTACACCACGAGCCGAGTACTCCTTCTGTCGTGAATGTCGTCGTGCTCTGAAGAACCTCTTACGGGCTTCGGATGGCTTCTCCAACGCCCGGGCGTTGTCTCGTAAGGCATTGTATCAAGTGTTAGGGTGGCCGTTCAAGATGATCTGATTGGCCAGCTCGGTCTTACGAAGCAAGAGGCTCGCTCGATATGGCCTTGGGCGCCTCGGTTGAAATGTCTCAATAACGATGAGGCATCACTCACCTGGCTGGTGATTCGTGAAGCCCTCTCCGTCGGCAAGAGACCTTGTTCAGCAGGCTTGGAGACATATCCAAACTGTCGTCGCTGTACGGAGGAAGTCGAGACCATTGATCACGCCTTCTTTCAGTGCAAGGCGGTCGTGCCGTTGTGCAGTTTTGTTGAAGAACTCATGGTTCTCATGCTGCAGGGAAAGTTTTTTGTTCTTTTTGTAGCAATGTGCTGCCGCAGATGACAAAGGATGGACACTGTGTTCTGTTGCTTGCTAGGGGTTATGGCAGTCGTGATTTGGACGACGCGTCAGAAGGAATTCTTTGAGGGCGAGAAGTTCACTTCTTCCCAACTGATCTTGCTCTTTAAGCATCAGCTTAAAGTCAAGATTAGGACGGAAAGGCGACGGCTCACCTCATCAGAATTTGGCAAAAGGTGGGTGAATCTTGCGCGTATGTGTCGAGTAAAAGTGGTTGACCTTGAGTGGCATTTTGATGCCGGTTAGGCATTAGGATATTGTATGCCTGGGTTGAACATAGGCAACCCTTCCCGAAATTAGGTTAGTGTAGGTCTTGTTTTTTTGGATTTTTTTTTTTTCTTCTTTTCAGTAAACTTACCTAGGGTGTGCTTGCTCATTGGTCCCTTTTATTTCTGCCCCCAATTTTTTTCCTTTAGTTTAACTCACCGTGCCCTCCCTCGTTTAGGTGCTCAGTGATGTCAGTTCTCTGGTGGATGCGGGGCGCTTTACGTTTCGTGTGTGTGCTTTTCGTATTTGTTGTTGTGTTCTTTATTTTCATAGTCAGGCATCGATTTCGTCCGGTTAACTGATATTTCTGCCACATTTAAAGTTTGTGGGTGGTTTTATTACTAACACTAATTTTTTGTTTGGTTTCTTGTAAATATTTTTGTCATTTTGATAATACTCATTGGGGATCTTTTTAAAAATTGTTGTTTTTATGCCCCTCCCCCCACAGACAATATTTGCACAGAAGGGGAGAATTTAGGATTTGCATTGAGTCAAAGAGGTATTTTGGTGGATGTAGTAAGAAAGGTAGGGATAAATGTGTTGTTTTGGTGAAAGTAATATTGTTTTGTATGTTAGGGCCAGTGGTTGTGGCTATCTAAGTTTTATATTAAGGCAAGTGATGACCGTCCTTTACCCCAACCCCCTTTTTTGGCCTTATGCCACATTTGTTTTTTTTTTTACAATAATAAATATTATCAGAAGGGGGGAATCAGGGGTTGATCTCCCCTGAGTGGGTAAATTTGGTGATGGGGAGTATGATGTTGAAAGACCCGAAACTCCCTGATGATCCAAATCAAAACATCACTGACGACCCCCTTGCGCGCCTACTTAAAAGCGTATTTTCGAATTATGAGGTAAAAATATCATTGAGAAATTTTGAAAACTGGTCAATGGGTGTCTATATCTCTGATATATTATGATTACTTGTATTATTTACATTATTCGAACTGTTATCCGCATCTTCATTGCCATATTCACAACGTTTCGGCTTCTATATCTCTGAGATGAAGTATTATGATTACTTACATTATTTACATTATTCGAACTGTTATCCGCATCTTCATTGCCATATTCACAACGTTTCGGTCTCTTTTTTTCTGAGATGAGGTATTATGATTACTTACATTATTTACATTATTCGGACTGTTATCCTCATCTTCATTGCCATATTCACAACTTTTCGACTGTTGTACACTCCTGGCCTTCTTCTGGAGATTGGCACCTGAAAGTAGAACAATTTACCCCGATGGACGATATAAAGGGGTCAGCTTAAAATTCCAATCACCTGAAGAAGACTGGAGCGTACAACGGCTGAATCCTTGTGAATACGCCAATGAAAATGGGGATTAGATTTCGAATAATGTAAGTAATTGTTAATAAGTGTTAGAATCTGTTAAATGATACCATCATTTTAGCCACTGTTGATACATATCTACGCTTCATGTTAAACTCCATTTTGTTAAACTGCCGATGAGCTGTATTTGATATATATATATATATATATATATATATATATATATATATATATATATATATAGAGAGAGAGAGAGAGAGAGAGAGAGAAAGAGAGAGAGAAAACTACGGCCAGAAGAAAAGCATCCCATATATAATATCAGTCAGTCATGTGCCATGCGTGATACACGCTTAAGCGATCATATATCTTTCGATACATCACTTACGAGGTAGATATTTTCCCTCAGTAGGGTGTCACTTCGTTCTGCGGTAGACTAGTTACCTATAAGGCTATAGAACTCGATCTGTCCTGCTATTTAACCATAACTAGTGGCGGGGAGAAAAAAAAGAAGGAATTTCACAAGGGTATTAGCACGAATATAATGGATTCGACTCCTCAATCTGGCTACTATCCAATGCATCGTGCCTCCTCTTCCTAATATATTGTGCAGAGCCAACCACACTTTTTGAAGAGCCGAATACAGAGATCTAAAACTGACCGTATTGTGTAAGAAAGGTAACTAAAGCGGTTGTTTCAATTAATTTGCACAAGTGGGATCAACGAATAAAAAAATGCTTCGAGATTCGACCAATATTTACTTATTCCCAAACTAAGTAACTGCTTAGAGACCTTTAGACTTAGAAATATTTGCCAATCTAGAAACGACAAATATTTCTACCTCCCTCAATCAAGAAAATCGGAAGAAACGATCAAAATTTGCCAATTCCCGTTACTCATCCAAGTGAATGATTATAGATTTAAATATACAGAACTCGCCCATCAGTTTAGAAGAGGATTCATACCTTTCACAGGATATTAACACGTAAGTGAATGTAATGAACCCGACTGGAATTCGAACTCGGCCACTATTCATTACTCCACAGTGCCTGTTTAATTTTTCCGATTTATGAGTTCCTAGGAACCGACAACCAGGTGCCTTGATTATAGTGGTGAAGGCTTTGTGCTGAAACAACCAGACTTTTTGAAGAGCCGAATACAGAGATCTAAAACTGACCCTATTTTGAAAGAAAGGAAACTAAATCGATTGTTTTAATTCATATGCACGAATATCTACACTGTAAGGCATTAAGTAATCTATCTTTTCTTTGTATGTGATAAATAAACTGTTCTCTGCTATAGTTTTGGAAGAGGATTCATACATTTCTGTTATTGCCCGTTTCAATGTATTAGGGTGGTGCAAAAATAATGACGTAATAATGCCGTTTTTTGACGTATTTTTTAACGTCAAAAAACGACATTATTACGTCATTATTTTTGCATCAACCTAATACCACGGCGATAGTCCAAGGTAGAACCAATAAAGAAGAACTCGAACACACGTATGGAATAACACAGATATATTACAAACAAGAATATATACAGAGAAGTAGAAGTGTTAGTTTGAACAATCAGGTTTAGTAGAGAGAACAATGTAGTCTCGACCAGTATCACTATCCCAATGTCTTGCCTTAATTGTCTGAACGTGACTTTGTTTCGGACTGCCTCTGACTCGACTCTTGACTCGACTTGAACTACTAACGATATTCAGTCACCCCCACACTGTGGCATCATGTGGCACAAGGCCGGTTATTTAATGTGGGATCTCCGAGCCCGTGGCCTCGGCCAAAAAATATGCCCGTTGAACCCGTATAAACGGTTTCATGGTCGGTTTACCTCCCCAAAAGAGAATCCACCCTTCGGCGTAGCCTCCTTCGGCGTAGCCCCCTTCGGCGTAGCCCCCTTCGGCGTAGCCTCCTTCGGGTTCCTCCCCGCCCGAAGGCAGAGATTTCAACCGAACAGTCGGTCAAGACTTGAACGACTGACTATATTTAGTCACCCCCCCCCCCACGTGGGTATCACGTGGCACAAGGCCGGTTTAACATGGGATCTTCGAGTCCGTGGGCTCGGCCAAAAATATGCCCATTGAACCCGTATAAACGGGTTAAGGGTCGGTTTACCCTCCCGAAAGAGAATCCGCCCATCGGCGTAGCCTTTTTCGGGTTCCTCCCCGCCCGAAGGCAGAGAGTTCAACCGATCAGCCGGTCGACTTGAACGACGGACTCCTTGCCTACTCCTGAGTCGCAGTATTTATTATTTATGGAATAGTCCATTATTATTGTGGGTAAGATCCCATAACAATTTCCCAAGCGTATTAGCACGTAAGTGAATGTAACTGGAATTCGACTGAAATTCGAACTCCGATCCCTCGCTATTCATTACTCCACTGTACCTCTTTATTTTTCCGATGTACGAGGGTGAAGCAATTCTGTTCCTCGGAAACGACAGCCAGTTGCTTTGATTATAGTGGTGATGGCTTTGTGCAGAACCAACCAGACTTTTTGAAGAGCCGAATACAGAGACATGGTGCACAACGTGCCATAAGGCCTTCAAACGACACTTCGCAGATTTTGAATTCAGAGTTTCCCGCCAAAGCTGTGGGACCCAATCCTGCTATTTACGCATAGCCGGAGTGGGAAAGAGAAGACGAGAACAAGGTTATTAGCACGTAAGTGAATGGAATGGTTTCGACTTGAATTCGAACTCGGCTCTCCGTGCTGCTCTCTATTACTCCACCGTTATTTCTGATCAAATCATCTACTGTAAATAAATATATTATAGAAATATTTTATGAAGAATTTTATGATAGAAAATCATTGCAATTCCTTTCCCTATATAGACGCAATATAAATAATAAATAATGCTTTATAATGATTTAAGCATAGACACTGGTATTTATATACATGAAAGTGCATAAGGACCTGAGGAATTCGTAGACCAAACACGAGTTGTTTTTTTGTTTTTTTTGTCTGCAATATATTCGTTAATGTCAGCCGTGAAGCGGGCTTTTTGCGTCACTCCAAAATTGAAGAGCTGGGCTTTTGCCAAGAAGCGTCAATCACCATACGTATATATATGCAATTTTTAAGAAAAATCTATTTAATAATCAGAACATTCCCCTTCAGGGCCTGACCTTTGCAATAATGAAATTAAACCTAATAAATTTCCTATTCAAATTCAAAATCTCTGACATCATAGTCAACTTTGATATGAGCAAGTAAGCACTGAAATATGATTTCCTTAATCAATTTGCCGCAAGCAAGGCGATGCCGCTACTAAGGCGCTACTGGAAGTGAGAGAGAAGGAAATTACTTTATAAGAAACCGGAAATTCAATCCTAAACATGAAAAAAAAAACACTTTAATTTGTTGTTCGATGAGGTAATTCGGAAAACCGTTATTAATTAGCGTCTGTTTGACGTTGTTAAGAAAAGCGGACGAGAAGTTGAATTCACTTGCGATCTCATGAGGTAATTTGTTATAATTCATTTGTTATAATTTGTTATATCCAAAAACAAACCCCAAAAAACTCTTGTATAAAACTTTACTCCTCTTCAAAAGACCGAGGAGGAATGTGAACCTGACGATTTGAAAACTTATTTACTCCATATCGCTGTTTCAACATTATTTAGAAATAAGACTAAGATATATTCGGATATTTGGTAGATACAACAAAAACTAAAATGGCTGGAGAAATTACCATCACATTGTTTACAGATTTAAAATATATCTTTCTCATTAGCAAGACATCAGGTTCTCTTCAGACATTTATTCTATACGATTAACTACTAAACATGTTAGTAAACGGATCGGTTACTTGTGTCCCTCCAGATACACCCTTGTGAAAATTAATTAAATCAAAATGAATAATTCCTTTATCATTTACGTTTTTTTTAAATTTTCCCATGAAGCATCACCCAGTGATGATCGACCATAGATTCTCGATTGAATTTAAATCAGGAGAGTTTTCGAGGCAGTCGATAGTTACTTTGATTTGCTCACTGGTAAGGCTTTCCGGTGTGTTTGCGCAGCGTTACAATTGTCGTACGCTCCTTGGAGTGACGTCCATTGCAAACAATGGGCGTAGGACAACTAATCGACAATCGAGACAATAGTATCTGGGCGTGCTGAGAAGCTGATGCAATCACGGATAACGAAATATTTCTCAAGAGAAAACAAATTTCATCATACATCCCGAAAATAGATTCATATTACTGCGCACCACTGCAAATGACCTAATCTGAAGGAAAATAGAAATCGATTACTCCCTGTCACTCCAGTGGGTCTAAAACGGACCGTACGGTGAAAAAAAGAGAACTAAAGCCATTATTTCAATTAATTTGCACAAGGGTTTAGTATATCATTCCTCATACCATTCTCAATGTTTGACTTGTAACATTTATCATTCATTTTATTCACTGCCTTTTCACCCTTCATTTCACAATTGTGGTACATGATGACATTGAAAGTAGAATAATGCAATGCCCTCTTCCTTTTGCACTTGAGGCGATGAGCTTAAGCCCTTTCTCTCAGAATAAGGCTTCTAGTTTTTACATGAAAAATCAGGACCTACAAGGCAGCAGAGGGTTTAATTCAGAGTTTCCCTTCTCTTAATCCGGTTGCTACCCAAGTCTGTAGGAAAAAATCTATCCTGCTATTTTACCCATAGCTGAGGGGTAGAAGAGAGGGATTAATATATTTATCAAGGACTTGAGTCTCCGATTTCTTGATCCGAGCCGCAAACCTTTAATCCACTTTCTCTCTATAACATTCAATTTCTTCAAAATGAAACTAGTAAACAGATTCTGAATTTTTTTTTCTTGAATGTTGAACGGTTTGCTTGATCGAAAAGTTAGTTCACTGCCTCTTACTAGATTTTTTTTTCTCGTCAGAATCCATCTTTCACAATTAAAAATCTATTATTCGTCCGTAATTGAAAAATTCTGTCATATTTGATCTGGTGCCCCGTCTATATATCTCGAGGTTCTCGACAAAATCTGAAGAAGGGTATGCAATATTATCGGTCCTTACTTGGCATCTCGGCTATCCCACAGTCGTGACGTGGCTTCTTTCTCTCTTTTTTTGTTGGGGCGCACCCACCATCTCATCCTCGTCGCCACTGCTGAGATGTTGAGTGTTTCCACGTGAGTGTATTGAAATAAGGACACACACATACGTAGGGGAAAATACTGGTATGAGGTATTTACAACAGAGAGATTATTAGTCAAACGAACGCAGGTTAGTCAGTCACAATAAGAAAGAATATAAAGTCCAACTGTATCTTTCGGTAGAGAGACGGAAGTGTGATGGTCACCTGATCTCCCCAGAACTCTATAGAACTGTCCTATTAGTAGTAGAAAGATCAGTCCATTCTGATGAGAAGGTGGGTACGCCCCAACATTTCTATAAATATCATTATGGCAATTCTTTTTAAATGAGCTCTCTTCCTTCGTATATCAACTTGATGAATTTAAGCGTATTACTAGATGTATTATTATTGCCCCATTGAATTTACTGTTGAAATAGCTTGATGTAAACGTAAGTTCTATTCGTATTGTCCACTCCCGCTCTTAAAAAAAGGATCACCAAGAGATGGCACTAATAATCGTCTAAACATTCCAACACCGATGCAGAGTAAGTGGAGACGAGAACCAAAAGCAGGATGATCTTTGCGTAGATCCTCAAACTTTCCTCGATAAAAGCCTTTTAGTGAACCCGTGTGGGTTTGCGTGTTGTTAAATTAGGAAACACGTGTGTTTATTCCAGCTAGAAGAAGTCTAACTATAAGAGCATGACAGACTCCAACCGAAAAAATAAAGAAAAAAAACAATATATATATATATATATATATATATATATATATATATATATATATGCGTACGTGTATGCGTGTACGTGTTTCATGGCGTTTTCCCACAAGTCGGCAAAAACGCAAATCTCTGCGAGAGATCACATTTTTAAATGCATTCGCTGAAATGCATTCGCTGAAATGCAATGTAGAAAGAGAATGAGAAAAGAAATCGACCAGTATTAGTGTAGGGAGAGCGACCCCTAGTGACTAATCAGGAAATTAAGGAGGAGTTAACTACGACAGCCTTGTTTCACCACATGAAGCGGTTGTGCACACCTGGCAATTTAGTTATTACTGAACGGGTTTACGGCTACGCAAAAGTTTTGATCCGACAAATTTTGTGTACTATTTTTAATGATTTGATTTTGTAGCAGTTTGAGGTGTTCGCCGAAACTACCTGTGGCACATCTTATTTAATGTCCATTTTTCTTCTTTTACACTTCATTTTTTTATAGCTGACGCATACGCCGAGTTTTCTCAAATGTTTAACATTTACTCATTTTCCATCTTGAATTTTTAGCTTCCATGAATTTAAGCACATTACTAGTTTAACAACTAGGTCTTACGATTTTCCTTTTGAACGAGCTAGATGCTACCACTATTTTAACTATAATACTTTTCTTTTCTCGCACTTCCCCCCCGTGGAACTTCCTTCAGTTTCCTTGCTTCCTTGATAAATACAATTGTCAAAAATTTAAATGCAACATCAATTGATATCTTCTGTCTTCTTGAACCCCGTTCATTTTTGTCCTCTTATATCTTCCCCATTTTAAATTTTCTCATTTTCTTTCAATTTCACACCCTCTAAACCCCGGCGTTTAGTGTCGTTGTCCCCATGCATGTGATGAAAGGTCTAAAGTAACACCAATGTTCCAGATTTTGTAGGCAAGCCCAGGTTAGCAATCTCTCTTGAACTGGTCAAAACCTTGAAAACATGTCCTGAGTCGGGATCGTTTGAAACACGTGGGCGTGGAATTCTCACATTGATCCCCAGTCTAGGTTTAAGTTTTAATAGAAGATGAAAAACGCACAAACGTGTGTCATATTTCAATACAATAAAAACATTTTAATTCCAATTACAGAAATACACACTAGAAATTTCGTCCTGAATTTTTGTCTTGTATCAGTAAAGAGATATCAATGCATGACAAGAGATAAGTACGTTGACATAAGAAAACATTGTTCTTTGAAATTGTAACAGACAATCGGGTCATCCCGTTAAAAACTTCGAGTTGGTTTTGTGTGGTGCTGTAAGCACCAGAAGTTGTGTCCCCTATCCACAATAGGCTGTTGAGAGAAGACTTTCTATTTAGAGTTGGTGGTGGTGACTATTTGCTTATGAACGATACTGGGAAGGTATTAGCCAATAGTCAGGGACTGGGATGGCTGTATAACACCAGTTTTTTTCACAGTCAAGGGAGGTGCTCTCAACGTGACGAAACCAGACAAGCTGAACGCTGAAATGTAAAAATTTTTTCGTGTTTTTTAGCGATCCTGTTGGTGTTTGAGCAAGCACAAATGTGTCTGAGGTTTTCGCCTAAATCACATTGAATTTCCGGTTTCTGTAGGACGACCAAAGTTTAGCAACGTCAAGCCTAGTCAGTATCTAGATGGGTGACCTTTGGGAATCTAACCTGCTTGTGTTACTGGTAATGGCTCAGCATTGTTAATTAGAGAGCCGAGTTCCAATTCCATTTGGGTTTGTTATATTCACTCTCACGCAAAAACCCTGAGGAAAGGCATGAATCCACCTCTTCTCCCGCAAGCTACTGGTAAGACGAATACCACAAAAAAGAATTCAGTTAGTTACGTTCCATGCGTGATATACGCCTAGGCGATCATGTATCTTTCGATATATGACTGACGAAGCAGATTTTTCCCGCAGTAGGTTACCATTTCTTTCTGAAGTAAACCAGTTGCCATCCAAGGCTATAGAACCTGGTCTGTCCAGTTATTTAGCCATAGCTGGGGGGGAGAGGAAAAGGAATCATACCTTTCCCAGTCGGTTATGTGCCATGCGTGATATACGCTTAAGTGATCATGTATCTTTCGATGTATTAGGCGATCATCTATGTTTCGATACATGACTGATGAGGCATATTTTCCCGCAGTAGATTACCATTTACTTTTGTGGTAGACCAGTTGCCATCCCAAGCTATAGAACCCGGCCTGTCCTGCTATTTTACCCATAGCAGGGGAGAAGAAGAGGATTCATATGTTTCTTAAGGGTATTAGCACGTAAGTGAATGTAATTTATTCGACTGGAATTCCAACTCGGCTCTCCGATTCCTCAATCCATTACGCTACCGTGCCCCCCAAAAGAGTTAATATCTCCCAAAATATAAAATTGCATACAAAATATTTAGAGGTTGATAAACCTCTAAACCAAAACAGCCAACCAACTAAACGACGAGTGTTCATGATAAGGGTTCTACGACAAAGAGTGTCTATTCTACGTAGCTAACAGACATATTTGGAAACGAGCAGCAGTCAATATAAAGATATAATTGTCTGTCGTCAGACGTCAGGTGAGCCAGTGTGAACTCCATCTAGGATGTTCAAGACAAGGTGATCGTAAATTATCAACTGATGCATGTGAATGGATGCCAGATATGGTAATTAACTTTGTGAAATTGTGGAAAGAGTTGACGTTCTTCGCTCTACGATATAATGAAAGTTAGGATTTTCTTCTCTGACCGATCACGCGTTCTTAATGATCGTGACCAAAAGTGACTGCTTGAATTTGTCTGCAGTGAGAGACAAGTGACACTCGCTTAAACTTATCCAAATTCAACGCATGAGAAACCAGACGCATATCCGGCAAGCATGCTCAGTGTTTTTAGCTTCCATACGCAGCAGAAATATTAGACACCCAATTCTATTCCGAATTATAGAAATATATGATAGAATTGTCTTCCCAAATCGCCACTTGTAACAGTGAAATCAAATAGGTCAACTCTTGTACAAAATTGATATTCTTTGAAACGTGCGAAATGCAAAATCCTTTAGTGTTTGAAGGGGTCTCCGAAATCTAAATCGTGTTAAATTCCTAAATATATTTTACAAGAAGATGAAGAGCCGTAACTGGCACTCTCGCCATTAATATTACTTTATCCGCTAGATTTACAATAGTGTTCGTGATTTTCGTATTCATTTACAGGTATATGTTGCTTTTTTTTCCGTGCGATATTTGCTCGGATATTTGATGTTTTCCATTCCTTAAGGTGCTTTCCTTTTTATTTTTATTTTTATTTTATTTTTTTTTAAATTAATTTTGCTTCTTTTGTCGAACCGTTTTAATTTTTCTCTCATCTATTAGGTTGGTGCAAAAATAATGACGTAATAATGTCGTTTTTTGACGTATTTTTAAAGTCAAAAAACGACATTATTACGTCATTATTTTTGCACCAACATAATATTATTTCCTTCTTTTCGTATTCGTAATTATTTTCTTTTATTTAGTTTTCATATATTTCCCAAATATTGTTTCTTTCATTTTTCCATATGTTTTCTTTAATCTTTCTTTCTTTCTTTCTTTCTTTCTTTCTTTCTTTAATCTTTCTTTCTTTCTTTCTTTCTTCCTTTAATCTTTCTTTCTTTCTTTCTTTCTTTCGTCCATTCATTATTTCGTTTTTAGATGCTAGCAGGATTCTATTTTAATTTTGCTTGTTTATTCATTCTCTCTATATTTATCCTTCTTTCTTTCTTTCTTTCTTTCTTTCTTTCTTTCTGTCTTTATTCTTTCTTTCTTTCTTTCTGTCTTTATTCTTTCTTTCTTTCTTTCTGTCTTTATTCTTTCTTTCTTTCTTTCTGTCTTTATTCTTTCTTTCTTTCTTTCTGTCTTTATTCTTTCTTTCTTTCTTTCTTTCTTTCTTCTTTCTTTCTTTCGTCCTTTCATTATTTCGTTGTTAGATGCTAACAGGATTCATTTTTAATTTTGCTTGTTTATTCATTCTCTCTATATTTAACCTTCTTTCTTTTTTTCTTTCTTCTTTCTTTCTTTCTATTCTTCATTTTTCTTTCTTTCATCCTTTCTTTCTTTCTGTTTCCTGACTGTGTGATCTTCTTTTTTTGTACGTCTCTTTCTTTTTTTCTTCTGTCTGCCTGGTTTTCATCGTTTCTTTCTTTCATTCTTTGTATCTGTCTATTATTCTTTCTTTCTGTAAAGTGTGGTTTTATTGTCTTATCCGTCTCTTTCTTTCTTTCTTTCTTTTTTTCTTTCTTTCTTTCTTTCTTTCTTTCTTTCTTTCTGTATACTTGGCTTTCATTATTTTCTTCTTTCTCTCTGTTTGTCTGGCTTTCTTAGTTTCTTTCCTTCACCTTTCTATATGTTATGCTTTCTTTCTTTTTTTTCAGATCATTGAAACAAACTACCATGTATAAATGCGAGTCGTAGGCCGATATTTCGAGATAGCTCCGCTCTACATACCCTTGGTAAACCACTCTTGCTTCCTCCTAGATACAATGCGACTATTACTTTTCAACTCCCACCTGAAATAAAACCAAAAACAAAAGAAAAATGACAGTCGTTCATGCAACGTTGGGAATTGCCGATAGACAGCGAATAGACGACACGGAGCGCAACAATTTTTTTCTTAATGATTGATACAAAACGCATAATTGGGACTTGTAATACACACTGGGAGAAATACATTGATATTGATAGGTTGAAACAATGTAACATGATGTCATGAAAATATCAGAACAAATGGGCGCATGGCCTAGTGCATAGATCGTTCACCTTTCGACCAAGAGACCCGCTTTCCAATCTCTCCAGACAATTTGTGATTTCTTGCTGTTAACGACCCGAGGAGGCAATTTGTGATTTCTTTCTGTTATCGACATGAGAAGGCAATTTGTGACTTCTTGCTGTTATCAACCTGAGGAGGCAATTTGTAATTTTTTGCTGTTATCGAGCTGAAGAGTCAGTTTATGTGTTCGTGCTCTTATCAACCCGAGAAGGCAATTTATGACTTCTTGCTTTTATCGATCTGGGGAGTAAATTTGTGACTTCTTGCTGTTATCGATCTGAGGAGTAAATTTGTGACTTCTTGCTGTTATCGAGCTGAGGAGTAAATTTGTGACTTCTTGCTGTTATCGATCTGAGGAGTAAATTTGTGACTTCTTGCTGTTATCGACCTGATGTGACAATTTATGACTTCTTCCTGTTATCGACCTGGGGAGGTGATCTCAACCTGCGACAATGTACCTGAAAACGATACACTGGTTGTCACGAGCCTGGTGAGAGAAGATAGAGAGAAAGAGGGGTTCGTCGGTGATTATATTAGCACGAAATCGCAAATCATCGTGTACTGGTGGCTGTTGAAACTAGTTAATGATACCAGGTAAAATGCTCTCTTTCAGAAACTGTAACTAAGGCCCCCTTTGCCTAGTTGCAGTATGAAACCCAGCTAAGCTCTATCGGTGTTTGAACAAATACTAATGTCCATAAGAAAGCTTCAACAGCAGAAACTAGCTAGCTCCCTTAGTAGACAGGCATAATCGGAAACGGGTAGCCAGCCATTATCAAGGTGTAAATAGGCTATGATCTGACTATAGTGAGTCGGTGTGAACACCAAAGACAATGTAAGCCGATCGACCAGAGCATGTGTGTAGATGCCAGAAATAATTATCTTTGTGAAACTGTGGTGACAATTGACATCATTTCTTCTGTGGTCAGCGTATTAACCAATCAGGCGTTCTTAATGTGCGTGACCATATGTGACGGTGTGGATTTGTCTGCAGTGATAGACAATTGACACTGACTAACATTTAGGCAAATTCCACGCAGAAGAAACCGACGCATGTCAAGCAGAACTGTTCACTGTTTTTAGATTCTATGGGCGGCAGAAATAGAAGATCCATCAAAGCATTAAATAGGTTACTTTGCCTGTACTTGTGATGCCGGTAAATCGACACTGGAAGCTTATTAATGTTTCGTCAGAGAATGAGGTTTGGACAAAACAAGAAATGCTGCTATTGTCACGTTTGCACATTTTTTTATTTTATTTTCATTGGTCAAAAATGTATCAACTGAATTCGACTCCTTTAAACAAACGTTATTAGAATGTGTGACTTTTGGAATTCAAGAAGAAATCACTGCTCTATCCGAAGTTTCAAGTTGAAAGTGAAGTCTGAAGATCCAGAGAAAAATAAAATCTCTGGTGAAATAAATTATAACCAATGGAACCTTAAAGTGGTCTGTTTGTTTCTTTAAATTATATATATATATATATATATATATATATATATATATATATATATATATATATATATATATGTTAGACTCTCCCGTCGAAGTCGACGTATATGGGTCAAGCAGATCAGTTCCCAGGAACCAACAGTCCGACAACACATGAGATTTGATTATAGTGGTGAAGATTTCGTGCAGGACCATCCACACTTTTTGAAGGGACAAATACGGAGACCTATGCACTAAGTGCCACAAAGTCCCCAAACGACCCTCCGCAGGTTTTGAATTCAGAATTGTCCTTCTCCTAAACCAGTTGCCATCCAAGCCTATAGAAACCCAGTCTGACCTGTTATTTTACCCATAGCTGAAGGGAGAAGAGGAGAATTCACAACTTTCCCAAGGGTATTAGCACGTAAGTGAATGTAATTGATCCGACTGGAATTCGAACTCGGTTCTCCGAGTATTGAAGTCAACACTTAGAGGCGACAGTCTGTTTTATGCCTCTAAGTACTGACTTCAGTGTTCACTTTATATTTACACATGCTCTATCACAGATATTGAGCTCTTTATCCTAAAAATACAGCAGAATTTAAGACTATATTTCTTCATATATATATATATATATATATATATATATATATATATATATATATATATATATATTAGAACATTTAAATATCCACTACAAAATTGTACATTTTGTTTCAATATCAAATCAACGTTTCTTCGACCGATTTTAATCAGAATAAGAATTAATAAAACATTGCTTCCCTTTCCGTCTTTGGGAAATTTACATAAATGTTAAAAAGGATTTATATAAAGAGAAAGCAAAGAAGATAAGAAATTAATAAAAAGGAAAGAGGAAAAGGTAAGAAAAATTAAAAAAGAGAAAAAAAAAATCCCACTATGAACTGATACCGGGAACAGTTTGAAAAATTTTTCGAATTTTGAAATTAAAATCCGTTGGTCAAAAAGGGTCAGGCACTAAATGTATCTTAATTCCAGTCATAAGAAAAATTGCTCTGGTTAATGAAAATAAACACTGAGTGCTCTTTGTGAATCAGTTTTAACAGATTTCAAATTCTATATTGTGTTAAAAGGACGGAATTGGATTATAAAAACGGATTACTACCTACCTACCTACCTATATATATATATATATATATATATATATATATATATATATATATATATATATTAAATTTCCTTTCTTGGTGTGTCTGTTAAGATTATAATTTAAAGATTTAAAATTAGAATATATTATTACACAGACAGATACATATAGATATTTGATTAACATATGTATGTATATATATATATATATATATATATATAAATTTATATATTCATTATATATTCATTATGTATATATATATATACGCATATATATGTGTGTCTGTGTATATATATATATATATATATATATATAGTATAACCCGGATATAAGAGAAACCCGGATATAAGAGAGATTTTATATGGTCCCAAATTAGAGCCAAACTTACCTAAACAAAATAGACCCAACCCGGAGATAAGAGACCTCTTCTCCGGTCCCGACAAGTCTCTTATATCCGGGTTACACTGTATATATATATATATATATATATATATATATATATATATATATATATATTGAATATATAAATTTATATATGTGGGTCGGTGCCTGTTTGGTAGTTAATTGAATGTGAAAAAGTTAAAAAGACATACGAGGCATGATTTTCATATTCATAAGGAACGTATTTAGATTAGGAATCGTGTTATTGATGGTCTTAATCTTATAGATAGTTCGTGAGGGCGGGTAGAAACATAAATGGCGGATACAACTTGACATCAGAAAGACAAATATAGCGCAATGGACATTTAAAATTTATAATATTGACGTTCTATTTTATTTATCTTATATCGCTTTCTGTCACATTATACATACATACATACATACATACATATATATATATATATATATATATATATATATATATATATATATATATATATATAATGTGTGTGCGTCTTCTAAAGAATGAATTGATTTATTTTTATTCCGATATTTGTTTAATTCGAATGGTTTTGTAGTGGATACTCTCTGTAATAATATAATAAATGTCACGAGTAATAATTTGTTGAGACCTCAAGGATGTTAAACTTTATAAAGCAGCACAATAATACATTGATTGCAGATCTTAATTTTAACTTTAAAATATACTACGTAATTATGAGAAAATAATTTACTATGAACATGTTTTGATGTGCATTAATCAAAGTAAATTTACGCCAAGTTTTTCAAAGCTTACACATCTATTGGAAGATCGTATATTATCACGACATAAAAAAAAATCAAAAAAAAATCATTAAATAAAATTTAAAGCAAAACACATTAATTTAAGTAAATTAAATTTAAATCTTCGCCCATAAATGTTATTTTAGACCGATGATGTCCTCAAAGTTTCCATTTTATAGTTGATTTCCTTAATATATATATATATATATATATATATATATATATATATATATATATATATGTTAGACTCTCCCGTCGAAGTCGACGTATGGTGGTCAAGCAGATCATATATCGTATATATCTATTTTTCTATCCATTTCTATATATTTTAGTGTTTTTTTTCCTTATTTTGGTCATTGACGAATATTTGTTTTTCTATTCTATCCCTTTTAAATTTTATCTATTTAACCATATATATATATATATATAATTATTTATTTAAAAATATGATTCCAACACGCTACATAAGAGGTCTCATGTTTCAAAACAAGAGCCGAAAACTTCAAAATAATATTTGAATTAACTTGAGTTAAAGTTGATTCAAATATTATTTTGAAGTTTTCGGCTCTTGTTTTGAAACATGAGACCTCTTATGTAGCGTGTTGGAATCATATTTTTAAATAAATAATTATATTTATGCTCTACTTTCGTATCGAGCACTATTTTTTAAAAATAATTACAAAAATACTAAGGAACTTTGGATTATTTACCAAACCAGTTTCTTTCCTATTTTCTACAATATTTTCACACACACACACACACACACACACATATATATATATATATATATATATATATATATATATATATATATATATATATATATATATTCCCGTATCAGTTATATTTTAATAGTATATTAGAATTCTTTTAATAACACTTTCAAATTGGGATATTTCTTGGTGGGTATATGTGCCTTTCTTTTTCAATGTTTGTGTATATATGTACCTGTTTGTATCAATGTATGTGTGTTTATATGCGTGTCTTTATCAATGTATGTATGTATATGTGCCTGTCTTTATCAATGTATGTGTGTATAATCGCTTTTATATTGTATGCATATGTTGTCGTTTTTTTGTTGTTTTGTTTATTTTTGTTTTTTAAGGGCCGTTGACATATTTCCTCTCTCGACTCTTTTTTGCGTGTTTATATATCTAAATATGTCTGCGTTTGTGTATTAAAATCTGATTCTGTGTGTATTGTCTTTTGCAAGATTTCATGATCCTTAATCAATATCTTCCATTCAAATATATCTAAGTTGTAACGGAGTTCAGAGCTGCATTAGATCTTAACGTTCATTCCAACTTAATTTCGATAAAAACAAAATAAATAAAAAAAAAACTTATGCATTTTTCCTCAGTTTCTACTTTAAATAATTTTATAATTTTAAACTTAATATAGATTAAATTTAAAATTTACAATTGGTAATTTTGAATTTTGAATTTTATCGTATAATTTAATATTAATTAGTTAGAATGAATTCTATTTTAGTCTAACCCCAACTTTAAAGCATGAAATAATTATTATAACCAATGTCCGTTGTCAATTTTTTTGAATTCTCATATACTTGTATTTTGATTGGTCATTCCAGCTTATGTAACAGCGTTTCCCCTAGTGAGCGATGTTTGATTGTTTTAAACTTTTTAAAACCCTTCATTCTACATTCAACACCATAACTGTAGAAGATACCAGAACTGTTGAAACAAAATTATTTTTGTAGTGATTTTATAACATTTGTACGTTATAATTTTCGAATAAATCATTATATATATATATATATATATATATATATATATATATATATATATATATATATATATATATATATATATATATATATATATCTGTGTGTGTGTGTATTAGGAGACTATTGTATATATACAGTCTCAAGTCCTTAATGAAAGTTAAATGGAAGTTAACGGAAGTTACGTTAATACCATTTTTGGCTTCCTCCACGTGAAACGGAGTTCACTTTTTGAATAAGAATTATATGTCACAGGTGTGAGCATCAGGATTTTAGAGAGGCCTAGGTGGGGTGTGGTCAAAAAAGGGTCGGGCCACTCTTCTTAGGTATTGTGTAAGTTTCATCTGACAAGGAAAAATAATATTAGACTTTGATCGGCAGAAGCACCATGATAAGAAATAAAATTTAAGACAAAAAAAATTAAGTATGAATAAATTTGATTTTCATATAAAAAATAAACAGTGAAACAATTTTCGTACTTTTCTTCTGTGTAATTTCATGACTTTCCAAAATCTGCGTACAAATAATACATTTAAAAACTATTCAGTCTTAGAAACGAAATAAACTGAACTATTTTTTTCGAAATCATTTCATGGCCGACAAACAAAGGACGTTCTTGCTAAGAACGATGCTGACTTTTCCTTTGTTAAAATTGGATTCTCTTGCGTTTATTTATAAAAAAAATTAAATCGTAAAACAATTTCAACACAGAAAAAATAGGTGTTAAATTATAATCTTTCTGTCAGATGTTAATCCTGTGTTTGAAATATCGATTTTTCTTGCCAGCCTAACAATAAAAAAACGACCAACAGACGTTGACATACAGTACGTGATATAAGACTTAAACCATCGACTTTGCCACAGTGAAATTAATTGATGGCGTTTCAAAACATCCACATCATTATCATAATCATAATCATCTTCAGTCCTATAATCACATTTTATCTAAGATCACTGCGCTGATGAGCTCGTTAACCAATTCCTTCAACTTCGCCTCGTATTCGTTCATGTGTAGCCTGTCTTTGGCAATGTAAACCTGGCGGAGACCATTCATCTACAGGTAAGAATACAGTGGCTGTTCATCTACTTGGAGGCTCTGGTAAGATGACCATATAGTTCGATGCTAGAGTCAATAAACTTAATATGACCGAAAGAACTGAAATACATACATCATTACATACATACGTCATTATTTTTGCACCAGGGTTACAAACAATCCTAATTAATATGACAACTATTATCACTATCCTGAATATTACACAAGCAAGCGGCGTTGAAAATACAAACATCATAATCACCATGCCCACAAAGTGAACCCAGCTTAACCAAAGTGGTGGTGAATAACCCAATTCAGTAGGGGTGTATGTACGCATCTATATGTGTTTATGTGTGCTTGAGGAAGTGTAAGTTTGTCTGACAGCGCAGGCGGTAGATCTGAAAAGCGTCAAGAACACCCCTACACGCTCCTTGTTGAAAGGGAACATTGCTACATATAATAAAACCTACGGTCCAGTCACCGGAATAGAACTACAAATGTTTATGTTTTGTTTCGAACGCATGGATGTGTATCTGCGTCTAGCTTGGGATTGTTTAACTGGATGTGTTTGTGCCAACTAAAATGCGTAACGCCTGTATGCTTGTGCGGCCATGCATATGCGAGTGTCATCCCAAACAAACACAGTAGTAAATTCCCCTCCCACCTCAAAACCTAGTTAAACAAGCAGAAATAGATCCAATTAAAAAAACAAAAAAAAAAACACTTTGATGATCGCAAAAGCGTGAAACGCAGGATCACAAACTCATATCCATGCAACTGAATATAATATATATATATATATATATATATATATATATATTAGTCGGTTGACTACTTAACATTTTTCTTTTTCTTTCCTCTCTACATGTCCCTATCTCTCTCTTTTTTCCTTCACCCATATCAAAAAAAAAAAATTAAAATTCTCTGTCTTCCCCCTCTTATGTCTAAATCTCTTCTTTTTTCTCTACCTTTTTCTCACACATTTTATTTGCTTTTTCCTTTTTCTCTTATCTGAATGAATTTAAATTCGATTGATTCTTGTAAATTATATATATATATATATATATATATATATATATATATATATATATATATATATATATATATATATATATATATATATATATATATATATATATATATATATATCTGTGTGTGTGTAAATATATATATATCTGTGTAAATATATATATAATACATTCAGAAATGGACAAAGTCCGACAATTTATTTATTAAAGACATTTTTATGTTTAACGTTCTTTTTATAGATACAAGTATTTAAGTAAATGCTTTGTTTATAATAAACAGTATTAAGTAACATTTACCGGCCTGAATGTCCGAGAAATTTTCATAGAAAATATTCGTCCTTTGACAGGATTCGAACCTGCATCCTATACGGAACCGTCATTTATTCTGACGTGCCTTAACCGACACGGCCACAAAGGAGCGGTAGGCAAGGCCGAATTTACTGCTTACAAACTTCAATCTTCCATGAATCTCGTACATTCATAACTGCTCATGGCGTATCAAATGTAAACAAATGACGTCATACATTAAGAAATGGACAAAGTCCGACAATTAAAGACATTTTTATGTCTATAAAAAGAACGTTAAACATACCATACCATGTGCTGACACAAGCCTTGTGAGTGAAATTGGGTCCGTCGATAGCTGAACTAGCACGAAGTCACGCGTTATTATAGTCATGCGAGTGAGCGTGCTGACTTCGTTTAAATTGTTGATCACGCTATATATCACGCTCTCTCCCAGAAATTGTAAGGTCTGCTCAGCATAGTTGCAGTATAAACCACAGGTGGGATCTGTGGGTGTTGAATAAGCACAAATGCGCCTGAGCAAGTGTCTACAACAGGGATATACTTGCTGCCCTGGTAGACGGGTATCCGCGAATACTATATATATATTCATGTATATGTCGTGTGAGAAGGTATAAGATGCTCAAGATGTTTTCCAATAAATGCTATTTTTTTTTAATTTTACCTAAGTATTAATTTGTTTTAATTTGATAAAATCTTTAAACTGTCGCTTTATTTCTACTAATCCTGTATTTTGCAAGGAATC
The DNA here is from genome assembly GCA_963932145.1 of Acanthosepion lycidas. NCBI lineage: Eukaryota > Metazoa > Mollusca > Cephalopoda > Sepiida > Sepiidae > Acanthosepion > Acanthosepion lycidas. The sequence continues at coordinate 59,545,457 of OZ010613.1, read as the reverse complement.
TGTTAGTTTTGGAAAACAGAGAAAACCAACCTGCAAATGAAAAAAAATTGAAAATGGGTGAGCCATTTTTTTAAGATAAAAATATAAATTTTGTGTTGTGTTGTTGTCGATCAAACAAGTTTAGCGTCTGTATTTGGACAAAGGTGGTGGAGAGACAGTGTCGGAATGAAAGGAAAGAGCGTAAGAGAGCGTGATGCCAATGTCAATTGGAAAAAAAATTCTGCTATTCGAAATATTGCGGAGAAAAATTTGGAGATATAGATTATTTTGTAAAATAAAGACTGAGACAGTAAGAGAGAGATAGAGAGAGAGAAAAAATAAGAATGAAAGAGAGATTTTTAAAATAAGAATGGGACTGAAAAGGAGAGACCGAAACAAAAATAAATAAAACGGAGACAAAGAGAGTAAAACAGAGAGACAGAGACAAAGAGAGGGGGGAGATAGATAGATAGATAGATAGATAGATAGATAGATAGATAGATAGATAGATTGATAGATAGCGAAAGAGATAGAGAGAGGGAGAAATAAGGATGAAAGAGAGATTTTAAAAAATGGGAGAGAAAAAGAGAGACCGAAACAAAACAAATAATTAAAACGGAGATAAAAAGAGTAAAACATAGCGACGGAGAGAGAGAGAGAGAGAGAATGAGAGAGGGACATAGAGAGAGAGAGAGAGAGTAATTAAAAAAAATAATCAAAGAAAAAAGAAGAAACAGTAAGGTTGAGCCAAGAGAAAAAAAGAAGAGAACCTAAGACCGAAAGAAAGAAAAAGACTGACCAAGACAGAAAGATATACACATGAATCCCTCGATTAATGCGACTGTAACTATCAGTAACTATAAAAAAGAAATCAATTTTCAATTACTATGGTTAAACAGAAGAATGTTTTACCGCACTAACCGAGTATTATGTATGCATTAACAGAATTTTGGTACATACAATTTTAGTGTACTAATCGAAAACGCATAAATCGAATGTGCATTAATCGAGGGATGCCTACATATTGTTGCAATAGTCTAATAGTTCTAACAGTCGGCAAATTGGGAATAAATTCTACTACTCTAAATATTGCGGAGAAATATTTGGAGATGAAGATTATTTAGTAAAGTGAAGACTGGGACAGGAAGAAAGAAAAAAAAAAAAGAATGAAAGAGAGATTTTTAAAAAATGGGACACAAAAAGAGAGACCGAAAACCCCCCAAATGAAACGGAGACAAAGAGAGTAAAAAATAGCTACAGAGACAAAGTGAGAGAGAGGGGGGAGATAGATAGATAGATAGAGAGAGAGAGAGAGAAATGAAAGAGAGATTTTAAAAAATGGGACAGAAATGGAGAGACCAAAACAAAACAAATAATTAAAAAGGAGACAAAGAGAGTAAAACACAGCGACAGAGCGAGGGGGTAGAAGGACATAGACAGAGAGAGAGAGAGAAAGAGAGTAAAGAAAATAATTAAAGAAAAAGGAAGAAATAGTAAGAGAAAAAAGAAGAGAGCCTAAGATCGAAAGAAAGAAAAACATTGACCAAGACAGAATGATATATACATGAATCCCTCGATTAATGCGCCTAATTTGTCCATCAGCAACTATAAAAAAAAAAAAAAAATCAATTTTTAATTACTGTAGTCAAACTGAAGATTGTTTTACCGCACTAACCGAGTATTATATATGCACTAATCGAATTTTGGTATATAAAAAATTTAGCGCACTAATCGAAACTAAACGTATTTATCGAATGTGCATTAATCGAAGGATATCTGTATATTGTAGCATGATTCGTGAGTGTCCAGGAGAGACCCATACCGTTTTACAAAGTGATACACAGGGAAATGTTTGGAGGCAGAAATGATTAAAAGACTGAAGAAAAGAGTGTGAGGGGCAGGTTTATAACATTGTCACACCCGTCCAATATCCAGGGTAATGGCAACACGTTGACTAAAATCTCAATTCGGAGATGTTAGCAAACAGAGAACAAACAGACAGACAAAGAGAAAGAGAGAGTGAGATCCTGATAGGCATTTTACTAATAGTCGTTGATTGACAACCTGACTTCAGGACGTAGGCGACCATGACTCTACACAATTTCCTATCTTTTTCGTTTTTCTACGATCCATTCAGTCAAGCTCACTATACAAGATATGCATTGTTTTACTCTGTCCATCTTTCCATTAATCTGCCCCGCGTGTATAATATTTTCCAAACCCTCTTTCCTCATTATGTGTCCTAGAAATTTCAACTGTCTCATCGTGATGTTAATTGAGTTTTCTTTTTGTTACTATTTTCTTGAAAACCTCATCGTTGCTCACATGTTCGGTCGATGGTATCCTCAGCATAGTTCAGTAGAAGCTCATTTCTCTTGATTCAAGTCTCTACTTCACCTTTGAAGAGATTATCCAGCATTCATTACCATATAGGGGGATTGATATCCCATAACAGATCAGTACTCTTTTATCTATTTCTAACAACATTATCCTGTTTCTTAATACTTGTTCTTAGCTTCTGTAAAGCAACTTTGTCTATCCTAATGAACCTCCGGATTTCATTATCACACTTTCTGTCTTCTATTAAAACGCTTCCCATATATATATATATATATTCTTTTGCTTGATTTTTCTATCTCCGATTTGTAATTTGCATTTTGGGTTCATCGTTTTCCTAACAACCCTGATTCTGTCTTTTGCATCTGAGGTTTTATCTTTTCTTATCCCTTTACTTCTGTAGGAGGTTTTGTAGTTTTCTTTCCGTGACTGCCATCAACACTACGATATATGCATATGTTGTCCAGATTGCAGCCAGTAGAAATGAATCCTATTTGGACGTCTAATTCTCTCAGACTCGTCTCACAGTTTAGGTTGAATAAATCCGTTGGGAAGACACATCCTTGTCTTACACACTTTTCTATTTTTTGTATATCCGCTGAACATTTTTTCTATCTGTATACATGCCAGAATGATTTTCTCATATCCTTCTCAAAATATGTTAAGGGTGCTGAGCGGTTCCAACAGAGCTTCTGGCATACTTTATCGAATGCTTTTGCGTCATCTATAAAATGCAGGTAAAAGTCTTTTTGTATTTTTATTATTAGGTTGGTGCAAAAATAATGACGTAATAATGTCGTTTTTGACGTATTTTTAACGTCAAAAAACGACATTATTACGTCATTATTTTTTCACCAACCTAATAATATTCTGATAGCATTCTGAGTATAAATATCGGATCTCTTGTTCCAGTATCTATGTCGAAAACGCACTGACTATAATATATATATATATATATATATATATATATATATATATATATATATATATATAGCTGGCCACTCGTATTCGAGGATTCGTCTACTAGGGCTAGCCAATCTCTATTGCAGGCGCATTTGTGTTTATTCAACAGCGCCTACTAGTGGTTTATACCGCAACTATGCTGAACAGTGCGTATTAGCGTGTTATCTAGTTTGTTGCAAGTCATCGAGGGAAGCTATCGACCGAGGGATCCGTCTACCCATTTTCACTCTTCGGCTTGGGTCAACCGGTGGTATAGTTTTCAGGCGCTCTCCAGTCCGATAACAGCAGCAAGTCTCTTTCTTGAAAAATCGACCATGGTGAGAATCGAACCCGCCTCAATTTGTCAGAATGCGAGCGTTCAATCGTATATATATATATATATATATATATATATATATATATATATATATATATATATATATATATATATATATATATATATATATATATATATATATATAAAAGTTATAAGGAACTTGGTAAACCGAATTGGTAAATCCAAAGAGGATGAAATCCTGAGAGCTCAATGTGAGGACAGAGCTAATATGTAATGAAAAACAAACCACTTTAAGGTACCATTACGATAATTTATTTCACCTAAATCCTTTTTTAAGGATTCAGGATCATCAGGTAAAACTTCCAACAACGAATTGAGAGGAAAAATGGGATTAGAAATTGGCGGTTAGTGTAATTTTTGTAATTTAATAGAGGGGGTTGAGAGTGGTAGTTAAACAGACAATATCAAGTATAGGGAGGGGTTAATTTTATATCTCTCTTAAGTATGTTTTATATTGGAGTAGGAGGAGTGACAGAACCTTGACCTCTTTAGATGGTTAATAAAACGGAAATGAATTGTAGAAAATGTATACAAGTGAGTCTTACGGTAAAGAGAGAGATAGAGGGAGGGGGAAAGAGAGATGGAGTTGTTATAATTTTGTTTTAACAAAATTATGTAAAAGATAGTTTACAATGTTTGATAGAAAATTCGAAGTCTGAAAAAAATTTTGTTATTAACTTAAATCTTTAATTTTTCAAGTAAATAGCTTCTGGACTAAATATAACTATTATTGTAATAAACATATTTATCTAGGACATAAAGAAATATTTAAAATTTTAATAGTTTATTCACCCGACTAATTGTATTTCCACAATATATAAAAAAAAAAAAAAAAAATAACAATAACATCTATTTTAATATTTAAAATTAATTTATGAATGTAATTTATTTATTATATTGGTAAACTAAATTAAAGATTAGGTTTCATTATTTAATAGTATTTGAGGGTAAGATTAATTTTCATTTATTCATATATGTCTCACAAATGTATTCATGTGAATCCCTACATACATACGATCATTAACAAGTCAAAAAAAAAAAAAAAAGAAACACTTGAGATAATTTACACAAAAATTCATTTGTCCTCGTACATAAACTATATATACATTTTACAATCTTTATCTATATTCTAATATTTGAAATATATATAGATTTTGGTTAAATTCGAACAGTTAAAACTTAATTTTATGTGATTTCGGAAGTGTTTCATTTTAAAGGAATTTAGCTAATATTATTACTATTATTAATAGTCAAAGAATGGTATATTTAAATTTAAATTATCAATTTAGAAATGAAACTCCCTTCAGAAGAAAACAAAATTTAAACTATAGAATATTACAAAAGAAGGACATTACAAATTAAGAAAATAAATGTCATTAGAAAGACCCAATATTTCATTTAAAATCAATTCATGCACGTACACACATATATACATACACACACACACACACACACATATATATATATATATATATATATATATATATATATATATATATATATACATATATACATACACACACACACATATTTACATCCATATATATATACACATATACATACACATATACATACATATACAATTCATATATATAGAGAGAGACATACTCATATACACATACACACCCTTAAATACATATACATTCATATACAAGCACAAAACCCTACATACAAAAAAAGATATAAAAAGAATACATATATATATATATATATATATATATATATATATATATATATATATATAAATATATATATATATATATATATATATATATACATATGTACATTTTCCAAATATTAATTCTAAGGTAATTACGTCTATATACATATATAGATTACAAATAGTTAAATCCATAAAACACACATATTTAAGTACATGTACACACACATGTACTCGTACATACACATATAATACAATATATATATATATATATATATATATATATATATATATATATATATATATATATATATATATATATATATATATATATATATACTGACCACTAATATTATCTATATATATATATATATATATATATATATATATATATATATGATATGATCAGGTGCTTGACTGGTGTAATAGATATGTGAGAACAGTTCAAATTATAGTTCATTACATTCATTCACGAGAAAAAATCTCTCGGGAAACGTAAGTATCCATCTCTTCTCCCCATATAGGTCCTATAGCTTTGTTCGGCAACCCCTCTAGAAGAAGGGAGTTATATGAATTCTAACCAACCTAAAAAGTGCTGGCTTTCGTTAGGCAACCTTTCCTAACACACCACTGCTGACACGTATGCAGTACATGGGGGGTGCCTCTATAAACTTAATAGATTATGGGACTTGGAATCATTTAACATATTGAAGTATGAGTATCCGAATATGAAATTATTTAAATAATTTATATATTGTATTATTATTATCTTTATTATTCTATTAATATTTTTGATTTTCGCTATTCGATGACCCGAATTACTTATTCCTTTTGCTTTTCAAATTACTTCTAAAAGTCGCATTCAATTTAGAAATCACCCTTTCCCGAACCTCTTCCATCTCGTCTCAATTTATGTTAACAAACCGAATCTCTAGACATTGAAGATTCCAATTTCACTTCTCTTCATCAAGTAAATTGGAGCTCTGTACAGGATGGATGTCCAGTTCTACAAGTCAAGGAGCGATGATGTCGTAATAATGACAGTCATCATTTTACATTACAAATGAGCCTTTCCTAAAATCAGTCAAGTGTAGTAGTCGTCATCATTTTAAAAGAAATTTGGTTTGGGACAAAATACCAAGAATTCAACTACCCGTCATTTGAATTAGCTGATTTAATAAAATCCAATTCATTATTTCGTGATGTTATTTCAATATTTCTTCGCTGTGACATACGCTTGGCTTCTTATGTAAAATTCTGAGAGGAGACAACGTTTTAATATATATTTAATGTACACAGTGTTTTTGTTTTCTTTTTTGATGATACAGAGCACCCCGACAAAATGTACTCACATTCTGACTTGGTAGAACGTCTTAAATCTGTTTCTTTTTTTTTCGGATCAATGGATCTAACTTCATTTAATACTTAATTTATACTGTCAATCTTCTTTGTAAGTCAATAAACATTAATATTTCTTACTTTTAAACATTAAACTGCGTTTGTGAACAATGTTGACACTTCTATCTTCGCAAATAATTGGTATGTAATATTTAACGGTAGATATAAAAATAGTTACAAGTGTTTACCCACTAACCGTTGGCTGGGCATTAAGTCATTTTTCTCTACCACTGTTCAACTGGTGGCTGGACATTACATCATTTTTCTCTGCCACCGCTCAAGTGGTGACCAGGGCTCAAAGGTTTAATCTTCTTTGCATGTCAAGAAACACTGTATTTATTGTCATTTACGGAGTGCGTGTCTTTTGAGGAAGCTCTGTCTATCGATTAACGGTTACGAGTCTTTATCATACTGTATCCTCTAGTTTTCTTTCTAAAGATTCTATTTACTTATATATAGGAGAAGAAATATTACGATAAAAACCATGTTGAAACACATGTCTTAAGTTAGAAAACTATTTTCCGCCTTCCATCGGTATGGCTGATGCTGAACTTTTGGAGAGCAAATCATGGTGTCTTCTTGGTCTAAGGTTTTCTACTGACATGAAGTGTAGCTATTCTATTAAATCTGTAGCTTGATGTGCTGCTAAGAAGGATGGTCCACATGTGTCGTTCCAGATAATTTTTCTTGCTAAGTTCCAGCTTACACATTCATCGGTCTACCATGATTCCACGCATTGAATATTTATTCAAATTTGGTCTGGTTCTCTTGCTATATATCTCTGGATTCTCGATAAAATCCGAAGAAGATTTCGACTGTCAATAACCCATTGCTTCTTAGGGGTAGTAAAAAAACGGCTGTACTGGTGTTCAACGCGAAAAAGCGATTAAAACACTGCCAGCATGAATGGTTATCAATTGAAACATAAGTTTCATAATAGGGACCGTACTCGTTTTAAGCGCTGAATAGTCGGTGGATTCTGGATTTCGACCTTTAAAATGCATGAAGATGATTACATATGCAAACTACCAATGTTCCATCCAGGGTGGGAGAATAGACACAATGAAAGGGGAGTTCCATAAAAGTTATACCAACTTGATTGATTAATTGCCCTTAATAACTAATCAACTTACGAAAAATATCAATATCAACGCGATCACCATTGTAACTCACGTTTAAGTTGCATTCCATTCACGCTGGTTGCGTTTCATTCATTTTGACTCGTTGGTTACCATTACAACCGTTTTTTTTTCTGATGACAAGCAACGTTTGTTCAATGTATTTTTCATATTCTATACTTGTATGAAAATGTTAAACATAAGGTGATGAAGATCGGCACACAATTGAAATATTGTTGAATATTGTTAAACACTATGCATTTTCTTTTTCCTTTCTTAAATCCACTTTTTTTTCTCTGAGTCTTGAAGAAGGATACTGGGGATACTCTGGATAGACCGTGTGTGTAACAACAAAGTTTAGGGAAAATGGAAACAAAAAGGAGACTTATACTTAATTTCAGGTATAGACCGCTGAAATTTCTAGGGCTCATGAAGACAGAGGGCTTGGAGAATTTTATACTCACAGGACAGATTGAAGGCAAGAAGAACCGAGGAAAACAAAGCATAACATACTTAGTGAGTATGTGTAAAATGATGATGGAAAAAGTTTTAAGAAAAATAACAGAGAAAAAAAAGAGTTACAAAGGACAGGAAATTGTGGAGAGTCGTGATCGCCAACTTCCTGCATTGAGAGGGCAGATAGCAGAAAAGAATGAATTTTTAAATGGATGGCGGAACAAAGTTTAGGAGAGAAAAGAAAAAGACAAAATTTATTAAGAGCTACGAAGGACAGGAAAATTGTGGAGAGTCATGATCGCTTATATCTAGAAGTTATACGGCAAATAAAGAAAAAATTGAAAAATATTGGAAGAGTTACGGCAGTCATTTCATTCTGAATAATAATAATAATAATAATAATAATAATAATAATAATAATAATAAAATGTGGAGATTGAAAATAACAATAGTACCAGTCAAAGGTTCGCTTGGAATGATAAAAAAGGAATACAAAAACACATTGAAAAAATCCCTGGAATTCTCAGCTTAAGAGAAATACAAAAAAAATGTCTTGATAACTCCAGCCCACACACTATGGCGTACTTTGTTCATGTAACTCTAGTGATGTTATGGGATTTAGAAAAACAAATCATGAAATGTACCCATAACAACACACAATTAAAGCCCTAGGTCTTCTCGAAGATTTGGTATGTAGTGTGACCATAGCAGAAATCAAAATATAATAATAATAATAATAATAATAATAATAATAATAATAATAATCTCGTATATTATAAAAGTAAGGATGATTTTCTGTATGTCTTTTTCTGTCTGCGTGTAATGTGTATGCGTATATGTGTTTTGTGCGCTAGTGACTTACGTATTGTGCCATTGACGACACTCGCCAGCAAACTCATATACGCATACACACACAGTTTGACTGAGTTTTAAATAAGATATTTGAATAATACATTCCCTATCACTCAGTGTGTACAACCTTGGACTATTGAGGTTTTTAAAAAAAAACAGTTGGTTGCAAATTTCGGCTTTGACCAGGGGTCATTACTGACCAGAATGGGAAATTGATACTCAAAACAGATGTCCAGTTTAATTGCATTCAAAGTTCAGGATGTGTGTGTGTGTGTGTCTATACTTGAAATCAATGAAAGAGTTAAAAAAAAACTGCTAAAAAATTAAAAACAAAAAATAAATGGAAAAAGTAATTTTATTCATTATCGAATTATTTCTGAAAAGTTAAAATAAAGCACTTCTTTTAAGTTGTAAAAATTTAATTGCTTTTTTTTGTTGATAACTTAATGGTGATGCTTTTACAAGACTGAAACGGAAATTGGCCCCAATTTCCTGTATGTCATCTCAGCCGGATTCAGCCAATCGTCATCATATTACCTGAATACAATTTTCCTATTAGGTTTTTACAAGTTTAACCGAAATCTTCATTATTGTCGCAGGGAATAACCCCGACATTTTCTCTATGTTCATCTCTATGATGTCAGGGTCTCTGTATTCTGCACTTGATAACTAAATTCCTAGTCGTGCCTTAATATTAGAGAACCTATATTATCAATGATAACCACCTTAACCAGTGTTTAACGTAGGTAAATCCTAACCAAATTGAAATGTAAATTGGTCTCAGTTCTCTGTACGAGTGTGGGCTGCAAAAGGTCGTAGGCTAATTCTAGACCTGTGAAGTCATGCATAAATTAATTTCAATTCTTCTAGTTAATAACTACATTGTTTCCTTCCAGGAAAACTCATATATAGCAGTTCCAAAAGAGTGCTCATCCTGTTGGGAAAAAGAAGTCATCAACTATTGAGGAACATAGACATATCATGAGAGTAGTGGGGGTGAGAAACCAGTTCAATGACACACTAACGCACAGTAGGCATGAAACCAAAAGACTTGTGTGCTGGAATATTCTATAATGAAACAAACTCACTTTCGTCAGTTTTTTGCGAACTTTTGATCTTGATAGCCTTACGTAGTTTCCCCAGCAAGTTGCTGTACTAAGCTCTTTTGAGGATGTGGCCATTTGGAAGATAGGCAATAAACACAATACATTTTGCACTCCAAGCAACTGGAACCATAATCTTCCCTGCAGATCAAACGAAATTGGCTTACTTTGGAGAAGGTGAGGCGAGTTCTTTCCATTGTATGGATTGTTTCTTTTCCTCTGAATCGAAGTCATAAACCCATAGTTATTCTTGTGTAGGAAATGTTCATGGAAATTAGCAGGATTTGCCACAATGTCAGATTTTCTCATGTTGCAACTTCTCAGCTTCTACACGTTTTTCAGTTATTTGTGTGAGTTGAATTAACATTTTACTGCCCACATAATCTCGAAGCTTTGAATCGTACGCTTCAAGATATACAATGAGCAGATTCTTGGAGGGAAGGTATTGTGAGAATTGTTAAAAATATTCCTAAGCCTCACCCAGAATGAAGGGCCATGGTTGAACATTTTTGATGCTGCAAAACACTTACACTTCTTATAAAACTAAAAAAAAAAAAGAAACTAATTCAAATTTATGTCTTATTTTCTGTGCATGCGAGGCCCATAGAAAAATGAGAGTTTTGCGACAAATGTAAAAATGGGCAAAGCAGAGGGCGAGCAGTCAGACCAATCTGAAAAAATATTGTATGGCACCCAAGGAAATCTATAAGGACATGTCACAGACACTTGCTGAGGACTTCCCTTTATATGCAACTGTAAAATGAACAGGAGCAACAAAGAAAGTAGATCTACGGTCAGATCATCTAAATTCTTTAACTGATGATGAGCAAGTTGATGCCATTCCTCGTAAGGTTTTGAATGACAGACAACTTATTGTCTAGCAGATAGCTAAGACCATAGGCATTATTTATGGTCCATACCGTTTTAACTGAGATTTTTGGGATGGGAAAGCTGTTTCCAAGATGGGACCACAGAATGCTGACACCAGAGCAGAAGCTGAAAAGAGTTGAAATTTTCATTGCATTTCTAGGTCGCTTTCTGTCTAACCCTGAGAATGTCCGCTGAAGATCAGTAAATCAAGATGAAAGTTGGCGCCACCGTTCTGAATCTGAATCACAGATTCAAATAAAACAGTGGAAACACTGGTTATCCACCCACGATGAAGTTCAAGCAGGTCGATTATCTTGGCAAGGTGATAGTTTCTTTTTTTTATTCTGAGGGCGTAATCATGATAGACTACCTGAAAAAGGGGAAAACTATTAATGTACATTACTCTGCATCAAAACGAAGACAACTAAAGGAAGCAATCAAATCAGAACGCAGAGGAAAGTTGACGGCAGTTGCGCTCTTGCTCCATAATAACGCGCCCATTCACTCTGCTCAAGTTTCAGTAGCTGAATCAGCCAGATTTAGCTTTGAATTGTGACCATATTCTCCTTTAATCACCGAATTTAGAAACATCTGACTTTTTCCTGTTATCTAAATTCAAATCACATTTGCGTGGTCAATACTTAGAAATCAATGATAAAATCATATTTGCTGTGGAGTTTTTGGTAGAACGTGACGACAATTTCTTCCACGATAAGATTTCAATGTTTAAGCATCATTATCCCACTGCTTTGATGTCAATTGGGGGCTGAATTTAAAAGTAGTGATAAAGTATTTTGTTTCTCCAACTCTTTGGTTCTCCAAGCTTAGAATGTTTTGAACAATTCTCGTAGTTATCGCAAAGTCTTTCGGTAATCAATAGAGCTCAACGAACTCCTCAAATTGATACATGCTTGAAAAGATTCTTCCATTTCAAACATGAAAAGCAATTCTCCTGATACTCGAAAATGATGCACTCTCCTACCTATCCAACTCATGATTTCTTTAAGCGTTTCACCCCAAGCAAGGCGGCAAGCCACTAGCACGCAAGGGGTTACAGTGAGCTGGAGCAAGAGCAAATAGAAGTGATAGAGGAAAGGATGAAGAGAAGGATAGGGGATAGATCAAGGGATCTGGAGACGTCGATTGACATTACATTTGAATAGTTGGAGATTATAGCTATCAGGGATACAGGAAAAGGGGAGGGAGTTCCACAGCCGAGAAGTGCGAGACATAAAGCTATTGGAGTAGAAGAGACGGCTATATTTAACAGTTTCGACAGTGAACGTGTGTGAGGGGGATGCCAGTCTAGTTGAACGCTTAAATTCATGAAGTCTGGGAACCAACGAAAGAAGCTCATCGGAGCAGTTACCATGAAAGTATTTGTAAAAATGAGAGAGGAATGCGACGAAACGTCTGTGAGAGAGGGACAGCGACGGGATGCCAGATCAGGGCCAATAACATTGCATATCCGTCTCTGGAGCTTATCAAGAACCTTGAGAGAAACAGAAGGAGCACCGGACCATATATGACAGCAATACTCCATGCAATGCTATGCACGGTGTTTCTGATCTAAGACTGGTACTGAATGGGATATTTACAGTAGATTATTTTACTTCACTGATGAAAATCATATGCATATATATAATTCTTACGAGTACTGATCAAAGATCACGAGATCCATGCCATCAAGTCATTCATTCATTCATTCATTCATTCATTTATTATTATTAATAATAATAATAATAATAATAATAATAACCGGTGGTCTTCCATTATCGGCGTTCTTTTTTTAAGCATTTCGTTCCAAGCAAGGAAATAAAGACACTAATACGTAAGCGTTTACTGAAAGTGAAAGGATATTAGAAAAAGTAAAACATTATTTAGGGGCCATAAATATAAATGAACAAGAATTAAGACAACAAAAGATAACGATTGATATCTCACATAAATTTTGGAATATCAAATTTGACTGGAAACTAAGCGACCGGAAGAGAGTTCCGCAGACAAGAGGTGAGAGAGAAGAAACTGTTAGCATAGAACTTATGCTTATATCTAGCCTATCTGCAGTAAAATGGCTGCCAATCCAGTGCTGCGCATAAATCAGTAAGGACGAAATCCCAAAGAGGAAAGTTAATCAGAATATTTAACATGAAAATACTTCTCTAAATGGCAAAATGAAGTTACATTACGCAGATTCGACTTTGAATTTTATCAAGAATCGCAAAATATATAACAGAAGAACCAGTCGTGATGGGACAGCAAATATTCAACACATAAATAAATAATAGATTTATAAATATCTAAGTTTCTGTCGAAAAGAAATGTCTTGCGCAGGGTCGGCAACCTGCGGAACGTATGCCACACGTGTTAAGCCAAGCAATTTTCAATGTCACGCAGCTGCAAATGACATCACGAAGTCCGAGTCGTAACTATTAAAACGCAAAGCAGATATTTAGCTGTTTCAATTTTAATATATACTAAAGTATATATACTATATATAAAATATATTGTAGAAGAGGTATATTGACCTTGACGTGTAAAAAAATACATAAGCTATAGGCAAAATGATTTTTAAACCCTAAGTGGGCACATAGTTAGTAAAAGGTTGCAGACCCTTGGCCTAGCAAAATACAGTGAACTAAAATTCCTAGACCTAGCAATTCATTTAATGCAACCTGTGAAATTGATGTCAGCGTGAAAACGTTAGTCCGAGATTTCGTAATGGGTTACTACTCTCGTGGAGGTTAGCATCAGCCATACTGATGGAAGGTAAAAAATGTTCTCTGTGATGATTAAAAGAGGGCAGTTTAGTTTTGCGTGTGTTACAATTAACAAGCCATACCTTGTCCCGGTTAACAAGTTATTGTAGATCAATTTGTGATCCACTACCAATTTGACCTTATCAATTTCTCCAACAAGTCTTGCAAACTTAAACATACAGCACATTTTGTAGGATATTAGCAGTGCCAAGCAACGTAGATTTCTGAAGCGATACATTATTCCGATTTTATATATGTAGGATTTTAAGTTTCGTAGTACGTACCGAATAGTGGCCAGAATGTCTTATATCTAGTAACCTTCATTTTGGCGGTCGGTGCATCCGTTTTTAAATATCTTTGACCGTGATCTTATGGTCACCAGTCAATTCGACGAAAAGGTATATTATTTCTTTGGTATTTATGACTATTAGTTATTAATTTTTGTAAATTCTGATCTTATTTCTTTAATGTTCTGTACTAGATACCAGTATTTCTGGTCGTAAACCGATGCAGAATAGAGAAATTTTATTCAGAAAAAATACTCTGGAATATCCTTTATTCAGTGAACTTGATATTCCGCAGTCAAATCATAAATATGTAATGTTATGGTAAACGCCAACTAAAAGGACTTCGAAAAACGAGCAAAAGACAGCTTAGACAATGGTTAACGTGGGTAAACATTAGCAGGAACGGAACGGAAATTGGTTTTAGTTCCCTGTATGTTCCATGAGCCGGATTCCACTAGTCATTTCTCAGTCGAGGTTAAGCAGTTGTTTAAACCATCAGAAGGGCAGGACTAAATATACAAAGAAAGAGAATAATAAAAAGAATGAAGGAATTTGATCAGCGTATAAAATGATCGGCGCTCAGACTGACGAAACGATCAGAATAAAGATAAAAGAAGTAAATGACATCTATCTTCTCGGATGCCATTTTTTTTTATCTGCAAGCATTTAGACATGACAGGCTACAACATTCTGTTCGCCCTCAAGGGCATATTCTTTTTACCACTTGCTTCATAAATGATCAGCATTTTTTGTAACTCATTTCAAGACTCCAAACACTTGTAACAATTACAATTTGACACATCTAAATGCTAGGCTGAGTATTTCGAGACAGGAAGATTTCTTTGATAACAAAGAAAAGAATACTGAACTGCTACGTGACATCTGTCCTCAAGAAACTATATTGGCAACAAACGGCATGCATACACATAAAGGATGAGTTCAGCAGATATACAAAATAGGAAGGGGTGTAAGGCAAGGATGTGTCTTCTCACCGGACTTATTCAACCTGTACAGCAAGGAAATTCTGAGAGAATTGGAAACCCTACGGGGTTTAGCAGTGGCGGCCACAATCTTAGCAACATACAAAATACGAGATTACACAGTACTGATAGCAGACACGGAAAAGAATTTAAAAAACCTTCCACAGAACGCAGCGAAGGAGAGCGAGAAGAAGGGACTAAGCATAAATTACAAGAAGACAGAATGCATAGCCATCAGTAAAGGGATGAGCCCGAAATGCAATTTGAAGGTTGGGGACATTAAAATCAAGCAATCAAGGAATTTAAATATCTGGGAAGTGTTCTGACAGAGGACGGTAATTGCGACGTAGAGATCCGAAGACATATTACGATGGCCAAAGAGGTATTCCAAAAGCTAGGTAGAGTATTACAAGACAAAAAGATTTCTGAGCTTGTACTGAGCTGCTACGTGTCATCTGTCCTCATTTACTGCAGCGAATGTTGGACGGTCTCCTCAAAGATAAAGAAGAGACTCGAGGCGGCGGAAATATGTTTCTACAGAAGGATGCAAAAGATATCATGGCCCGAGCGGGTGACCAACGATGATGTTTTGGAGAGGATGCAAAAAGGAGGAAGCTATACTTAACATGAGGAAGAGGCAGCTAAAATTTCTGGGACACGTAATAAGAAAGGAAGGCCTGGAGAATCGATCTGTGACCGAGGGAAGATATAGAAGCAAAATACATACCTAGCGGGCTTAAGCAAGTAGATAACAGGATATTACCTGGGGGAAGTAGCGGAGGAACAAAACGTGTGCGTGTGTGTGTGCGCATGTCTGTCGGTGTGTGGGTGTAAATGTCTGTGTATCTGTGAATGTCTGATGTGTGTGTGAATGTTTTTTTGTGTGTGTTTAAATGTCTGATGTGTATGAGTGTGAATATTTAGTGTGTTAGTGCGTGTGTGTGTGTGTGAATAGCTGGTGTGTGTGTAAATGTCTTATGTGTGTCAGTGTGAATGTCTAGTGTTTCGGTGTGTGAATGTCTGGTGTATGGGTCTGTGTGAATGTCTTGTTTTTGTGTGTGTCAATGTCTGGTGTATGCGCGCGTTTGTGTGTGGGTGCATATTTGGTGTCTGTGTGTGTGTCTGTGTGTGTGTCTGTGTCTGTGTCTGTGTGTGTGTGTGTGTGTCTGTGTCTGTGTGTGTTTAGCATTTAATTAAAATGAAACAAAAATCCCAATTCATATAAAGTGCAGCATAAGTATTCTAGAACAAATTTTAACCAACATCGAGCTGGTCATTACCGAGAAGACTGACCGCTTGGGAATACGAGGTGCTGTAAGTTTGGATGTGCGGGTGGTGTAATGGATAAAGCCTAGGAATTGTAAATCGGAGAGCACAGTTCCAATTCCATTCGAGTTCGTTATATTCACTTCCGAGCAAATAGCCTTGCGAAAGGCATTAATCTATCTCTTACATCCAGCTATGGGTTAATTAGTAGGACATATATCAGTAAATGATTATTATCGCCCCAAAGTTCTTGCAATATAAAAATATTTTCTGGCTTTAAATAGCCTTCAAAGGTTTGATAAGCTGTAAAAAAAACAAATTTCCAAAATCTTGCACTTACTACATCAAAAACATTCTGAAAAAAAATGTGGCAATAGGTAACTCTTCATCCTTGATTTTAAATTTATATTTAGTTAGCCCGTCCATTACTCGCTGCCGATACATCGTTAGTAATCGATTATTCCGTTTTGATCGCGAGGAAAGACGGGGGAAAAAAGTTAAAAACGCTGTTTCTTGTTAGTGAGAAAATAAATAAATTAATAAATAAATAAAGAAGGAAAGCAAGAAAGAAAGAAAGAAAGCAAGAAAGAAAGAAAGAAAGAGAGAAAGAAAGTGAGACATAAAGGAGGCGATAAAACTATATGTTTAACTTCTTCAGTGAAATGGAAAAAAAAACTTGCAAATTGCAAATCGTTCCTTTTGTACTCTCTTATTTGTTTAAATAATTTTAAATAACGCTATTGCAATTCTTCTTCTTCCCATCAGTGGAAACTATTTACTGTTGGACTGATTTATTTTCTTGGATGCATATTTTGTTTGTTTTTTTTTTTAAAAATATTTTTTTCATTGAACGTAACTACATCTCCCAGCTCACGCGTGATGTATAGATTGGGAATCATTACTTTAATAGATGATAACTATTCAGATAACTCGCCAGAATGGAGCTTGCATTGGAATAGTTTTCTTTTTTCTATTATTTTTTTTTTTTTTTTTAAACGTGATCGGTATATATTGATTGAATAAGCGCAGAGTAGAATTCTGCATTGTCGAGTCCGGTTGGAATTTAAGCCGAATATGCTGTGTTTGCTTTCACTATTTTTTTTTCATACAGATACCCTTGGGTAGATGTGAATCCATTAGTACTCACTCGCTACGGGACAGCTAAAACTGAAGAAAATAATTAAACTGGATTTTTTTTTTTTGAGTCAATCTTAGACAATTCCAAGATATTGTCAGTGGTTAAAAATTCAAGTTTGATTTTACGAACACGATTACCAGATAAAGACATTTCTTGAAATGCAGATAATTTTCCTGTTTCAATTTCGTGTTGATTTTCACAGCTGTATTTGATGGCCAACACGGCTTGTATAATTTGGGAAACACTGCTTTAATATATTCCAGATGTTTTAAGATATCTTCCAAAAATCAACTTTTTTCCATCATCACTATCTACTGATTTAAGTTGTGTAGTTGTTATCCAGACAGGGAAGAGTAATGGATCGACGAATAAAATGTTCCAGCCGTTGCACTCGATTTCGAAGAAAGATATGAATAATTATTTAACCATAGAACACTAACCATCAATTAAATTTACACCGTTACTAACATGAGAATATCATACCCGATTTTTAAAATATCAAAAAAAAAATATATATATATATATATATATTAAATATCTATGTAACTATAACAGCAAAAACATTTCGATTTCATTTTTGCCTTGAAAAAGTCAGAAGACGAAACGCGTCGGCAAAATCGAAGATTTTTTTCCAATTGTCATTTTATACCAATCTGTCTTTTCCACAGAAGTGATCTGGGAATTTAACTATATTGTCGACAAGGAAAAAAAAACACTATAAAGGTAATTTACATTAACCAGAAAAAAGGCTTAGACAGAAGCGTCTATCTTTTTAAATTTGGATTTTTTAATGTAATTATAACAACAAAAACATTTCGATTTCATTTTTGCCTTGAAAAAGTCGGAAGACGAAACGCGTCGGCAAAATCGAAGATTTTTTTCCAATTGTCATTTTATACCATATATCTATATCTATATCTATCTATATATCTATATCTATATCTATATCTATCTATCTATCTATCTATCTATATATATATATATATATATATATATATATATATATGTGTGTATGTATCAAATCCACTTTCGAAAAAACATATTTTTTCTTTGAGACCTGCACTGAAGATTTATTCAAATAAAGACATCTACGATAAAAGTGGACAGTAGATCGCAAAATATGTATCTCAATTTATGAAATTGTTGTGGAGTTATTTCGCAGTGGAGGCTTGGATTTGTACGAAATCGGTCCTAAAATAGGTTCGGCGTACAAAACGTTAGGAACTTGATATAATAGGTATAATGCAGAGTAATAGGGTTGTGGTCGCTGATACTTTCGTATTCGACTAACTGTCGTCCGACATCGACTGACCGACCGACTCTACTCCTAATTATTATAGGTGGGAGAGTCTATTAACTATAGAATAGGTGTGTTTCACGATAACAGAAATATTGTCTTTATATACAGATATATATATGCATTTTCACATTTTAAAAGATATTTCTAGTCGATAACCATATATGAATAGACGCTCTATTTATTTATTAAACAGTATATTTATTTATTTTCGTCTACTGGCCTGAATATTCGAGAATTCTTATTAAAGAAAAATATGATCTCTCCATCCATCTATCTATCTATGTCTGTCACTCTGTTCATATCTATCTATCCATCTATCTATCTATGTCTGTCACTCTGTTCATATCTATCTATCTATCTATCTATCTATCTATCTATGTCTGTCAGTCTGTTCATATCTATCTATCTATCTATCTATCTATCTATCTATCTATGTCTGTCTGTCTGTTCATATCTATCTATCTATCTATCTATCTATCTATCTATCTATTTATATGTGTGTGTATGTTTGTGTGTGTGGTTGCGTGTTTATTGATTTTTATTGCACGAATGTATAAAATGGCATGGACAGAAATATATATATATATATGTATAATTCTCACCCAGACATAAATTAAACTGCAAATCTTACAATATATTTTTATAACCTGCTTCATATATACCGACAACAGGGCATCGGCACATTCAGAGTTGTCCTCCTAGTTGTCATTCAAGGATATAGAATCCAGTGTGTCTGTCTGTCTCTCTTTCTCTCTCTCTCTCTCTCTCTCTCTATATATATATATATATATATATATATATATATATATATATATATATATATATATATTAAAATACAACTGACGAAATAGTTACACGCGCGCAAACCGACTGTCGCCGACGAACGTGCATACGGAGATCCAATGGGGAGGAACACAAAGAAACTACGGATTGATCTTCGAGACTCTTCAGACATCGTTGTGTACCCTCCGGTGTTAAGTCTTATGAATGTTTATTATAGAAATTACTTTATAGACCAAGCACGGACACCAAAAACACCACTTCCGCCTAGTCCTTCACACTCGCTCTTCTGTCTTTGTGTATGTGCGTTCACACACACACACACACATCCACCCCCCACACACACACATATATATATATATATATATATATATATATATATATATATATATATATATATATAGTTGGAAAAAACTTTCATGCAAGTATGTTTATAAAATAATAACCCATAAATCATTTCGCCTATATGGCTTCATCAAATGGATAACTAAATGTGCGTTTCGTGTGTATGCGTTTGTGTGTGTTTAAAATGATTAAATCTTATAATATTTTTCCCAATCTGGCGTTGCTCGAGATTAAAATAGAGAACGAATATGAGGGACTCTTAAAAAAAAAGCCCTTTTTCGTTATTCATCCGATGAAGTCATATAGGCGCAATATATTATCGGATATTATTTTCAAAATATACTTTCATTAACGTTTTTGCAAATGTCAATAACTCCTAAATTTATTATATATATATAATATATATAACTCCTAAATTTATTATATATATATATATATATATATATATATATATATATATATATACCATTTACTTTTATATATATATATATATATATATATATATACCATTTACTTATATATATATATATTTTATATATATATATATATATAATATATATATATATATATATATACCATTTACTTTTATATATATATATATATATATATACTATTTACTTATATATATAGATATATATACCATTTACGTATATATATATATATATATATATATATATATATATATATATATATATACCATTTACTTATATATATATATATATATATATATATATATATATATATATATATAAATAGCGGACCTAATAGGGATGTATATTTTAGATATTCTGAGCAGATTCCTTAACCCACAAAATGTAGGGCTTTACAGGGATGATGGTCTCATTATTATACCTAACTCTAATGGACCTCTTACATCCCAACTCCAGAAGAAAATAATTAAGGCTTTCAAATATATAGGTTTTAAAATAGAAATATCATCTAACCTGAAAATCGTAAATTTTCTAGACGTAACATTTGATCTTGAAAATAACACTTATAAACCATTCCAGATGGAGAACCAATCGCCCGTATACATAAATATCGACTCAAACCACCCTATAGCAATTATAAAACAGATCCCTAACACTGTTGATACTAGAATAAATAAACTATCCTCTAGTAAAAGTATCTTTGATCAAAATGAATCAACATACAATCAAGCCCTATTAAAAAGCAAATTCAAACAAACACTCACTTATATAGATAAATCTACTAGCGACACGTTTTCTAAATCTAGAAATAGAAATAGGAAAATTATATGGTTCAACCAACCCTTCTGTAAGCTGTCGAACATTAATATAGGAAAATATTTTCTTAAACTAATAGATAAACATTTTAAGAAAGATAAGCTATTAAAAAAGTTGTTCAATAGAATGAATTTAAAAATTAGTTATTCCTGCATGAACAACATGGAAAAAATTATTAGCTCCCATAATAGTAAAATTTTAAATGAATTTTATAATCAACTTCAAAAAGATCCTAATACGAGCCCAAAGACCAAATCTACCTGTAACTGCAGGGAAGGATCTGTCTGTCCAGTAGAAGGAGTATGTTTGTCCGAAAATATAGTATACGAAGCTACGATTTTCCCCAAAGAAAATATTGAACATAAGAAGATCTACATAGGAATTTCGGCGGGAAGTTGGAAACAACGATTTTACAACCATCGCCAATCCTTTTATAATGAATCAAAAAAACACCAAATTGCACTTTCAAGGCACTATTGGGAGTTATTGGAAAACAAATTAACCCCACAAATAAAATGGAAGATCGTCTCAAGAGCCAAAACTCCGATTAATTTCAGAGACAGATGCAATTTGTGCATCATGGAAAAAATATTAATAATAAAACATAAGGATCCGGACATACTATTGAACAGACATAACGAGTTGATTTGTAAATGTAGGCATAAAAATCACCTCATTTTAACAAAGTATGTGTAGATATATAAATAGAAAATATAAATTGTTTTAAATGAATATATGAAAATACTGACACTGCGCTCTTTGATATATGTGTTGTTGAACTTAAAATTTTTTATATGTGAACATATTTAGATATATATATGTGAACATTATAGATAAGGGTAACTATGTATTTATATTGTGGACACATATGTATGGTAGTATGAATATATATATATAGATAGATATACACATGTGTGAGTATAAATATTCTAGTATGAGGCATGTTTGAATACTGAAAAATTTTTTTTATTTTTTTTTTAACGTGTATTCTGCATGGGTGTGGATGTATATGTATAAATGTTTTTTGTTTGTTTTGTCTGTATATGTATATTATATGTATATGTACAGATATATGTGTGTGTACATGTACTTAAATATGTGTATTTTTATAGATTTAACTACTTGTAATCTATATATGTATATAGACGTAATTACCTTAGAATTAATATTTGGAAAATATATATATGTATATGTATGTAAATGGGTGTATAACAATGTAATATATATATACATGCATGTGTGAATAATTGTAGAAAATATTCTTTGTATATATATAATTGTGTGTATGTATGGTGGTATGTGTATATATATATATATATATATATGTATATATATATATATATATATATATATATATATATATATATATATATATATTCTTTTTATATCTTTTATGTATGTTGGTGTTTTGTGCTTATATATGAATTTATATGTATTTTAGGATGTGTATGTGTATATGAGTATGTCTATATAAATGTATATATATATAGATGATTAAATGGTTAGATAATTTTTTTGATATATAGATTTGTATATAGATATATGAACTGTATATGTATGTATATGTGAATATATATATGTATATATATATAGATGTATATGTGTGTGTATGTGTATGTATATGTATATATATATGTATGTGTGTGTGTGTGTATGTATATATGTGCATACGTGCATGAATTGATTTTAAATGTAATATTGGGTCTTTCTAATGACATTTTAAATTTACTATTCTTAATTTGTAATATTCTTCTCTTGTAATATTCTATAATTTAAATTGTGTTATCTTCTGAAGGGACTTTCATTTCAAAATTGATAATTTAAATTTAAATATACCATTCTTTAACTATTAATAATAGTAATAATATGAGCTGAATTCCTTTAAAATGAGACACTTCCGAAATCACCTAAAATTAAATTTTAACTATGGAATCAAACTAAAATCTATATATATTTCAAATATTAAAATATAGATAAAGATTGTAAAATGTATATATAGTTTATGTACGAGGATAAATGAATTTTTGTGCAAATTATCTCATGTGTTTCTATGTGTTTTTTGGACTTGTTAATGATCGTATGTATGTAGGGATTCACATGAATACATTTGTGAGACATATATGAATAAATGAAAATTAATATTACCCTCAAATACTATTAAACCTAATCTTTAATTTATTTTACCAATATTAAAATAGATGTTATTGTTACTGTTTTTTCTTTATATATTGTGGAAATACAATTAGTCGGGTGAATAATCTATTAAAATTTTAAATATTTCTTTATGTCCTAGATAAATATGTTTATTACAATAATAGTTATATTTAGTCCCTAAACTATTTACTTAAAAAATTAAAGATTTAAGTTAATAACAAAATTTTTTTCAGACATCGAATTTTCTATCAAACATTGTAAGCTATCTTTTACATAATTTTGTTAAAACAAAATTATAACAACTCCATCTCTCTTTCACCCCCTATCTCTCTCTTTACCATAAGACACACTTGTATACTTTTCACTTCCGTTTTGTTAACCATCTAAATAGGTCAAGGTTCTGTCACTCCTCCTGCTCCAATATAAAACATACTTAAGAGAGATATAATATTAACCCCTCCCTATACTTGATATTGCCTGTTTAACTGCCACTCTCAACCCTCTCTATTAAATTACAAAAATTACACTACCCACCAATTTCTAATCCCATTTTTCCTCTCAATTCGTTGTTGGAAGTTTTACCTGATGATCCTGAATCCTTAAAAAAGGATTTAGGGTGAAATAAATTATCGTAATGGTACCTTAAAGTGGTTTGTTTTTCATTACATATTTATATATATATATATATATGTATATACATAGCATTTACTTTGATATATATATATATATATATATATATATATATATATATATATATATATATATATATATATTATATATATATATATATATATATATATATATATATATATATATATATATATATATTTCTGTAGTTCACTGCCACTAGCAAGCATAATTTTTTTACTTTTGATGATGGCCATGTTGGCCGAAAATAGTCGTGGAATCTAAATGAAATAATAATAAAAACGAAAGAATATTAATATACAACCCAGGGTGTCTGAAGATTTTAATTTTTTAATATTTTTAGTGTTAAATATATACATACATACATACATACATACATACATATATATATATATATATATATATATATATATATATATATATATATATCTGTGTGTGTGTGTGTTTGTGTGTGTGTGTATAAAAATATATAGAAAATAGGTTTCGGCTCTTGTTTTGAAACATGAGATCACTTATGTATCGTTGGAATTATATTTTTAAATGAATAATTATATATATATATGTTTTAAACGTTATTTGTAATGGCTACTCAAATCTGAGAAGATGCAATTCTTTTATTTTGTTTATTAAAGAGTATATTTATTTGTTTACATCTA
This sequence comes from Acanthosepion lycidas, assembly GCA_963932145.1. NCBI lineage: Eukaryota > Metazoa > Mollusca > Cephalopoda > Sepiida > Sepiidae > Acanthosepion > Acanthosepion lycidas. The sequence goes on along the minus strand of OZ010613.1, from coordinate 59,520,824 downwards.
CCAGCAGGAACATTCCATAAATCATTTTATAAAAACTGTCCGCCCCATCGTTAGTCTATCAATCTTCGTCTCCAACGGTCAACTGCTATTAGATCTGAGGTGCCCTAGACCAGCTAGGCTGCAAAGGGCCTCTTGGTCAAACAAATACCGAATAATGGTTTTCAACTCATATCTTCCCGATTCTCGAAATATACAGATCTTCTCTGTTTCGTATCCTAACGTAAACAAAGAAACATTTTTAGGAAATTCATTAAATCTAACATTATTTTTGTAAAAGGTATTTTTTATGCATACTCATATTTGAATAGATGTTCTAATGTTATTTATTTATTGAATAGTATATTTATTTATTTACATCTACCGGATTGAGTTCATCGATATTACATACATCAAATTGTTAGATTAGTTTCTCTAATTATATGTCTTATCAACGATTGTTGGAATATGTAATGGCAAATATGAAAAATCGAAAGACAAACAGAAGTCTGATTTAATAAGTATAAACAAAAAGTACATATAAGTCCTGTTTTATTTTTCAGCCTCTTAAGACGTAGGTTCTCCTTACCACCTTGCTCCAATGGGTGCTTATAAGGGCGGATGTGACACGCTTGGAAGATCCTTATTTTTTTTTCAATTTATCATCATCTACTCTCACTCCTTGACATAACACTACTACAAGGACTGGTGTACTCTTGAACCAAATACCAGATGATGCAATAATCGCATGCTTTGTTTAATAGGACTTTTCCTAATATTAAAGTTCGTCGGCCTTTGCTGGACATCACCAAGCAGTAGAAATCGACGTTAATCTTTCTCCTAGACTGGTTGCCAACTAAGCCTATACCGAGTGAGTCTTCCCTGCTATTTTCCCATAGCTGAATAGAGAAGAGAGAAAGAGGTATATACATATATTCCCAATGGTATTTATGCGTAAGTAAATGTAACAAACGCGACTGGAATTAGAACTCAGCTCACCGATTTCTCAATCCAAGACGTCACCCGCACATCGTACATTCAAGCGTACAACATCAAGTATTCCCCTGCGGTCACTCATCTAGTTACTTACCAGGCTTGAGTGAATTTTTTAATATTTTTGTAATGATCACCCTATACAAGACCCAATGGACCTCTCAAGATAGAGGGTACTGAATACTGTTGTTCCGATAGTATTAAGAGTAAGGAGCTGAGTTCATGCGGATATGTAGGAAAGACAACGGTTAACTGTAATATTGAAGAGGTTAAGATTGTTTTGGTTGAGAAATCCTTCTTCTGGGATTCTATTCTACAAAGCGACAGTTCTATAGGAAGATGCTATCTGAGTGGAATTGACTCCTTACTAAAAGAATACAAACGGAAATTGGGTCGTTCATCTCAGTATACGCGGCATGTTAGGTTTAAGCTGGGAGGGTTAAGATTGGGAGAAAATAAATAACGTACCACGTTTGCACATTTTTCACGGAAATAGCGGCTGATTAGCGAGGGACTTGCAAACATTCTTCCCTGGGAAATGGCTTGCAATTTTGGAAAAAATCTAATCAAACACAAGTCCAGGTATACAGTTTCGCACATTATCGAGACACGAAAGTAAAAGCTGGAAATCACCAGTAATAAATATTTCTATTGAATAAAACCGTTATATATATATATATATATATATATATATATATATACACACGACTCCCCATGAAAAATTATTACCTGTAGAACAACATTTCCGCCTGGAAAAACACGATTTCAAAACCTATGCCAAATTCACTATAATTGAGAGAATAGAAAAGTTCAGAGCAGATAACATTAGAAAGATTTTAGAGTCCCATGAAAATAAGTGGATACAACGTCTAAAAACACAATATCCAGCCGGGCTAAACCATGAATTTAACAATATAGGCAGTACTAATATATAACTCAACAAATCAAAACCTATCCACATTTCTCACCCACACAAGACAGACATGCTTACGGAGGTGTGGAGGCCTCACATTTATACACTCACCCACACGAATATACACACTTACACACACCATACTGACTCACGTCCTAATGAGCCAAATGATAACACACACCCACAGCAATACACACGCTTACACATATCATACTCACTCACTCCCTAAGAACCAAATATCACACACACAAACACTAAACAGAGACACATCACCTCACCAGGACCAATAAAACTGTCAAACTGACCAAGGGAATTCAGGGAAGCATAGATCCATCCAGCTCTTATCTCAAATAACAACTTAAAAGGGACTGTCTGACCAACACAAAGAATGTTAAAAGATTCACGTTAAAAAGATAACAAAATAAAAGAAACAAATGAAAACTACAGACAAAAGTTCATTTTCTCCATCAAGACATTCATTTCTGTAGTTTACTGCTACCAGCAAGCAGAAATATTTCTTTTCCCGATGATGGCCATTTTGGCCGAAACTAGTCGAGGAATCTAAATGAAATAATAAAAAAAAAATAATATTAATCTACAACCCAGTGTGTCTGAAGATTTTAATTTTTTAATATTTTCTTATTGTTCAATATATATATATATATATATATATACTAGAAGTATAACCCATCTTCGATCAGGTGTTTCATTACTGGGAATTTTTGTCGTTCAGTTGGGGCAGTTTAGGTCTAATGTCCGCCGACCCCAAAATCAATATTAGTAATAACAATTGGGTGCACTTGAGGCACATCCCCAAAGAGGGGGTTAAACATTTTGAATGGGCGGTGGCCCTAAAATGAACCGTTTTTTCATTCTCAATCTTGCAAGGAAGGCACCTCTTCCATGGACCGTCATAATAATAATATACCATAATTTTTATTTCTAATATTATTTTTTTAAATAATTCTAGTAATCTTTTGCATTAGATTTTGACACTCCAAATTGAGAGTAAGCTGTTTTGTTTTTACAGACATTAAATTTTGCTTTTGATTTTTGCGCAAAGTGTAAAAAATCAGTTTTTTTTTCGTTTTTTCACCTTGAAGTGAATTTTTACAGCCAATTTGGAGTAAAAACCGGCACTGAAGAATTATCTATCAAAGAAAACAAAAAAAAAAAACTAAAAATCATCGGATGAAAACTGGAAATATATAAACAACATCCAATCACACACACACACATGCATACAGAGGAATCAAGAAAACAGTAGATAACGATGACATTTCATTTTAATTTTTAAAAATCAAAGTTGATTAGAAATCATGAAAGCGGAAGAGTTTTCCAGGCGACAACAGAAACTGTTAGCATGGAACTTAGAAATATATCTAGCAAATTCAACTGTAAAATGATGAGACCTTGCCGCCAAAGTCTCATCAACGTCCTTGTGCACATAATTAGCGCCAAAAAGAAAATTTAGTTCGAGCAACTTGGATTCCACATCGAGGTTCCGATTTGCATTCACTCGTGATAAACTCTGAAGATTGCTGGAATCATCCTAATTTCTTAGTGGTTATCTTATGGTCAGATCTAAGCTTATTTTCAAGGGATTAGCTGACTGGTTGATTGATTCATATATTACAACTTATTAACCCTTTGTGGGTTATTTAAAATCGATACATATATTGGATCGTAAGAATATTTCTGTGGCGGAGACTTACCTCGGCAACCCAAAATGGCCAGAGTCGTGTGTATGTTTTGCAATAGAGTGAGGTGACGGCGAATTGGCGACCTTTAGACTGAAGGTGAATCGGGCAGAACTTCGTGTAGAGAGATGGGTTAGTGTCGCTTCTAGCCATTTTTATTGTCTGGTTCTGGTTGCTCATTTGGTGAGAGATGTCTGGGTCAGGTGCATAAAAGCATGTTACGCTCATTCAAAAGGAGTCTTGTGTTCTAGAGAAGGAGATGCGTACTTGAGATTGAGGAATAGAGATAACTGTGGAATCGATTTGCCCATTGAACCTTTTGGACATGTACATAGGTTTTGGGGGTCAGCTTCTGACAAATTCTCACACAGAACATATATGAACAATAACTTTTTAAATATGTAATTGAATTTTTATAGCTTCATATTTGAGCGTAATTTAATACGGAATAATGAAAATCTGTTCCATATTCAAGAGTTTAATATTACTGAAATGTTATAGTTTCGTGGATTGCCGATAAAAATGGCGCAAAGGGATGATATATTTTTACGAAATTATTTCTCTCGAAAATACGTATCCAGCAACATTTTACGACATTTTTTAAAATCTTTTTTCTGCATTTATTTTCTTGCAACATCGAAGTTATTTCTCCAAATTCATACGTTTCTCAGGGATATTTTACACGTAAAGGAATATAATGAACCCAACACGAACTCGTCTCTCTGATTAAGAATTTCGAGTCATCATCTATTACACCCCCCACACATCCAAGCTTACAGCATCGGGTTTTTCTAAACGGTCACCCATCTGGGTAAAGATCAGGCTCTACGATGCTTAATTTCGGTGATTGTTCGGGAACCGGTGTTTTAATTTGTGATGGCCGTAAGCCGATACGAACGCTTTCTGGGAGGAAACATATATGAACAACTCTCCATTCACCGTTAATACAAACATATATGAATAGCTCTCCGTTTATATAACGTGTTAATTGAAAATATGCAAATAGAGATGGCCAAAAATGGAAAATTGCATAAATTTAAGAACTTTTTAGATATGTAGTTTTAATTTTTATATCTTCATATTTTAAGGTAATTTAATACGGAATAGTGAAAAGCTGTTCCATATTCAAGAGTTTAATATTACTGTAATATTATTCTTTCCAGGATTGCCGATAAAAATGGCGCAAAGTGATGATATATATTTACGGATTTATTTCCCTCGAAAATACTTATCCAACAAGATATGAATATAACGAACCCAACGCGAACTCGTTTCTCTGATTAACAATTTCGAGCCATCATCCATTACACCACCCGCACATCCAAATGTAATGATCAGGCTCTACGATGCTTAATTTCGGTGATTGTTCGGGAACTGGTGTTTCAACGTGATGTGGCCGTGAGCCGATACTGACGCTTTCAAGGAGGAAACTGTAGCGGGGTGCTACCTCAGCGACCCAAAAGAGACAGTGTCGCGTATATGTTTTGCAATGGTGAGCTTCGGACGAAGGGTGATTCGGAATTCGTGTGGACGGATGTGGTGGGGTTGTTTGTAGCCATTTTTATTGGATGGTTCTGGGTGATCATTGGCTGAGCGATGGCTGGGTCAGGAGCATAGAAGTACGGTACGTTCATTCAAAAGGAGTCTTGTTTCTGAGGATGAGTTGCGTACTTGATAATGAGTAACAGAGATAAATGTGGAAGTGATTTGCTTGTTGGACCTATTGGACACGTAGATAGTTTTCTTGTGTACAACTCTCTGTTTATATATAAATATGTGAACACTTCTTGTTCTCTCTAAATTCTACAATAAAAGCCCTGCTGCTTCTTGATTTCTCGCCTGTTAGAAAACCTTTTCTGTAGACCCGGTTTTTAAGAAATCGGCAGAACTGCCTGATCCTTATAACTATTGGCCTAATTAACCTTCTATCTCTTTTTTGACAAAGTACTAGAGTCTCTAAGTATCTCTGAATTAATTAAGCATCTCACCTCGCAGGGTCTTCTTTCAGATGAGCAATATGCGTTTGCCTTCTCTAGGTCAACTGCTGGTGTATTGACGACTATTGTTGAAAGACTCTATCAAGTTTTAGATAATATTAGTGAAGCTCGGGCTCTTGCTTTGGATATCTCGAAACCTTTTGACAGGGTTTGGCATGATAGTCTTCTTCACAATTTGAAAGGTTATCAGGAAATGAATGTGTCTTGAGTGGCCACTCCTCTAGGTCTTTCTGTATTAATGCGAGAGACTCTTAGTGCTCTCGATTTGGACTAAATTTGTTTCTAATTTTCATCAACAATCATCATGGTGTCATCAATTCTCAACTCGATATCCCGCTTAGAAGTGATTCCCTATTGAGTGACATGCATCCATGTTTTCTGGTATCATGTCTAAACTGAATCCTCACAAATCCTGTGGGTTAAATATTATCCTTGCAATTGTCCTTACCAAATACGCTCCTGATTTGTATCCTGTACTCTCTAAATTCTACAATAAAAGTCCTGCTGCTTGTTGATTTCCCGCCTGTTGGAAAACCTTTTCTGTAGACCCGGTTCTTAAGAAATTGGCAGAACTGCCTGATCCTTATAACTATCGGCCTAATTAACCTTCTATCTCTTTTTTGACAAAGTATTAGAGTCTCTAATTATCTCTGAATTATCTCACCACTAGATTTGTTCAGCAAATATCACAGAGTTTAATCTTGCTATTTTTCTGCTAATCAAATCACTACTGTTTTCGTCTCAACATATGTTGATAAACGTTTGTAATGAGGTTTTTCCTTCATATCATGTGAGATAAATTATTTACAACTATAAATGTCAATGTGAAACTGAATATATAGGAAGAACTAATCAAAATTTGGAAACTGGAATAGATCAACACGCGCCACCTAAGATCCGTCATTGGAGATGCGATAATCTGTCTAATCTGGTTAATAATTGAGACTGACGGAAGCTTAATAGAAAATCCAGTGTGTGCTATGTTGTTTGCCAATAATTTCTTTACCACACTCAGCCGATTAGTCATATATTTTATTCTATGTGCCGGTTCCCTGCAGGACGTTGGCAATCGTAGCTCTCCATAATTCTCTGTCATTTGTAGCTGTTAGTAACTCTTTTTATTTTGCTATCTCTCCCAAATTTGATCTGCCATCCATTCGCTCAACTTTGTCAGGTAGGTTTTGTGTTAATTCCCTCTGTCTATGAGAACAGTTGTCCACGGGGCAATTCTCCGAGGCCAGTAATCCTGGGGGAAGTTCACCTGATTCTGAGTGATGGCAGAAAACAGTTCCACAAAATTGTAAATTTCGAAATGTTGAAAAGTAAAAAGATTTTAAGGTTTTTGTAATTTTTCTGCTAATTCACGACTAGTATTTTCGTCCTAACTTATGTTGATATATGTACTTAATGTTTTACCTTCAGTCATGTGAGCTTAATTATTTACAACTATAAATGTGAATGTGAAGCTGAATATATAGGTGGAACTAATCAAATATTGGAGATTGGAATAGATCAACACGTGCCAGCTAAGATTCGTCATCGGAGAGGCGATAATCTGTCTAATCTGGTTAATAATTCAAGTTCAGCAACTGATGAATATTTAATAAATATCCAATGTGTGCGTTATTGTTTACCAATAATTTCTTTACCATAGTCAGCAGATATTTATTCTATGTGACGTTTGCCTGCAGGACGTTGGGGATCGTAGCTCTCCAGAATTCCCTGTCATTTTAGCTCTTAGAAACTCTCCCAAATCTACTCTGCCATCCATTCGCCCAAACATGTCAGGTAAGTTGTTTGGTTGTTTCTTCTGTCCTCCTTAGCTTCAATCTGTTCTAGTGAGAATCTAATTTTCCAGGACCTCTTTCCTCATTATATGTCTCAGATATTTCTAGTGTTTGACTCTGATGTTAAATATAAGTGTCCTTTTTGTTGCAATTCGCTCTAGAACCTCGACGTTACTCACATGATCGGTTCATAATATTCTCAACATCCTTCTGTAGAACCACATTTCTTTAGCTTCAAGTTACTTATTCACCTGGGAAGAGAATGTTTAGCGTTCACTACAACAGCTGAGGACAGAGGTAAAGAGTTTAGCATTCATTTCTTTGTTTCTTATGATATTTTTGTTTCTTAATGCTTTGTTTATATATATATAATATTTATATATATTCATCTGGCGTTGATGTAAGAAATCTTTTTGGAACATAAAAGTCTCCTTTATTATGCAGATATGAATGCTATAAGCTGAGTTTCAAAATTGACACATGTAAAAAAAAAACTCTATAAAATTCAGCGTTTGATTTTACGCTGTGTTTATATTATGAACAGCCCCAGATTCTAAAATTTCTAAAAAAAATTCGATTTTGATACAAGTGTCGCGATTCCAAAAAAAAAGTCGAAAGAATTCTGATCTAGAAACTGATTCCCAACAAAAAGAATTTCATTACTTAAGTTGTCCTCATTTGTTAAAATATATTTATTAATATGAGTGTGGGCCCATCGGAAAAACAGAGGTCACATTGGAATATTTATTTGTAGTATAGAGGTTACATAGTAGTAGTATTTATTGGTCGCATTGGTATATTTATTTGTAGTACAGAGGTTACATTGGAATATTTATCAATAGGATAGAGGTCACATTGCAATATTTATTGATAGGATAGAGGCCATATTGCAATATTTATTGATAGGATAGAGGCCATATTGCAATATTTATTGATAGGATAGAGGCCATATTGCAATATTTATTGATAGGATAGAGGCCATATTGCAATATTTATTGATAGGATAGAGGTTAGACTGGAATATTTATTATTAGGGCAGAGGTCACATTGGAATATTTATTGATAGGATAGAGGTCATATTGGAATAGTTATTATTAGGACAGAGGACATATTGTATTATTTATTAGTAGGATACAGGTCACATTTTTATATTTATTGGTAGTATAGAGGTCAAATTGTTATATTAATTGGTAGTATAGACGTCATTTTTGAATATTCATTTAGGATAGAGGTCATATTGGAATAATTATTGGGAGTGCAGAGGTCACATTGGAAAATTTATTATTAGGACAGAGGTCAAACTAAAATATTTATTGATAGAGTAGATGTCACGTTGGAATATTTAATGGTTGGATATTGGACTTTTGAATAATTATTTGTAGGAAAATTATTTGTAGTGTGAAAACAATTACATTCAATGAAGAAGAATACATTTTATTGCCTTGACAAAGTAAAATCGAAAAATACAAAATATATGACTAACGATCTTCTTTTGGAGATTTCTTTATCAGACGTACATACATGGGAAGCTCCTATGAGAGTTTGGTAGAGATTGACATTTGAAAAGAGTATTATATCTTTTGGCTTCTTAGAAATATTAGAAATTATCTTTTGTGTTGCCAAAAAACTGAGAACATTCTATGTTTGCCCTATTGGGCGATGTTCAATGTGACAGAAACTTTTCTGGAGACCAAAAAGTTTACAGAGTAACCTGATTATCAAACTACGGCGGTCGTCTTGAGAACTATGGAAAGGTCGACACAAAGTTAAATGAAACATGATTACGACGAGGTTGATTGCGGTATCAGGGAGGACATCTTTCCATTCCAATGCTCCTCTTTGTCCGTGCGATCTGGCATTCTCTCCTATGTCTTCTAAATGTAAATTTATAAGTAGTAAATAATATCTAAATAATTAGCAAAAGATATGCGAAATATCAAAAGGTGGAGACCTAATCAGTAGTATTGTTAGTTCTTCATAAATGTGCAGTGTTTTTTGCAAGAAGTTACTCAACGCACATGTAGACATACACACACAAACACAAATATATATATATATATATATATATATATATATATATATATATATATATATATTAAAAAAAACTCTAAACTCGACCATGTGTCTCAAACCACTCCTCGCTACCCTTTCTGTTAAATTACATAAACATAATACTACCCGTCAAAAGTGTGAATTTCATCTTTTGGAAGTGTTATCTGATGATCCAGCGTCTATTAAATGGGCTCTGGTGAAATAAATTATTATAATGGAACCTTAAAGTGGTCTGTTTTTCTTTAATATATATATATATATATATATATATATATATATATAGTGTGTGTGTATTTGTAGCATTCCATCTTTTACACATATATAAAACAATCGTGCTAAGTGTATAACTGAATACACTCGGGCGTTCGGACGATTTCTACTTCAATTGTGTTCACAAAAGAAGAAAAACTGAATAAAAATCTTAACTTAGAATATAATTTCTATGTTGTTTTAATGAAACAGACACACACACACACATACATATATATTCCGCTTATAACCATCTCTCTCTTTACACAACACACCCACATGCACACACACACACACACACACACCCATATATATATATATATATATATATATATATATATATATATATATATATATATATATATATATAACTGTATTATTTTGTTTGCAACCCTAGCTCTCAACATATCTATGTAAATATATACAGTATTGGGGCAGCAGATCATTATACAAACATGTATTATTAAATACAATGTTTATTATGTTTGATCATGAGCCGTTCTAACATTCGTATAGTGGCTTTGACGGTGAACCTCTCTGTTTAAATATCCATATACCTACTCTGATGATGGCTTATAGGACCCGTAAGCTTAGGTCGATGAACATCATAATAAAAAATATCCAAATGTTGAACTAAAGCCACTATACGAAGCTTAGAACGACTCATGATCATGCCTGTTATATTTAACAATATTTGTGTGAATATATATATATATATATATATATATATATATATATATATATATATATATATATATATACAGAGAGAGAGAGAGAAAGAGAGAGAGAGCCGCCGCAGAGAGGTGCTCTCGAGCAGTTGAGCGTCATACATTCTAATGGCGGGCAGGGAAGGATCTCTGTGGGGATTAATAGAGAGCAGTTTTGTTTTTGAGGCATTAAAGTTGACCAGCCAATTCCTGCGATTGGAGGTCCTTTTCGAGACGGACGGCCAGGTTAGTTTTGTCAGCGACACTAGATTTGTTTTTGAGGCAGGAGTAAATTGTAGTGTCATCCGTGTAGATGCCAACTTGGGAATCTATGGCATCAGGAGGATCGTTGATGAAGATTAGGAATAGAGTAGGGTTCATGATGGAGCCTTGAGGAATACCTGCGTTCGTGGGATAGGAAATGTAGGAGAATCCGTTGAGAACCATGTTCAATTAACGGTTTGACAGGAATGATTGTATTAGGTCAAACAATCGACCCGTAATACCATAACCCTCGAGCTTGCAAAGAAGGCCGGCATGTCAAACCCTATCAAACGCTTTGGAGATGACTAGGGCGACGGCACGAGCTTCTCCGTTATTTTGAAGAGTTTGGTAGACAGTTTCAGTGATAGCCGTAAGCAGATCAGCTGTAGATCGGGCAAAGCGGAAGTCATATTGCTTGTCTGAGAGCAGATCATGGGATGTAAGGTGGTAAACCCCTTCGGCGTTGATTACGACTTCGAAGACATTGCTGAAGAGGTGTAAGAGACTGATAGGACGGTAATTAGAAGGGTCAGGGTGGTCGCCAGAGTTCTTAAAGACAGGAACAATCGATGAGGACTTCCAGCAGTCACGAAAACAATATTCCTTGAGGCAGCAGTTATATAGTTTAGAGAGGGCTGGCGCCAGTTCAGGCGCGCATTTCTTCAAGACAATGACTGGTATCCCATCCCCATCACTATCCTTCTTGGGGTCTAAATTGGAAATAATGCCCAATACCAAAGACGGGGTATGTGTAACCCGCTCAATAGGGCCTCAGTTCTAAGAGGGAAGTCGGGTATGGGTACACCGGAAGAGTCAAGCGTAGAGTTGAATGTCGAAGGCTGAATGCTTTGCTCGGAAATTTTCATTCAAATCAACGCTCGACTCTTCCAGTGTACCCATACCTGACTTCCCTCTTAGAACTGAGGCCCTATTGAGCGGGTTACATATAACCCCGTCTTTGATGCTCCGAGGAGATGCATTTGCTGGTTCCCAGACTTCATGAATTCAAGCGCCCTACGAGGCTGGCATCCCGCTCTCACCCTTTCTCGGTTGAAAGTATTAAATGTAGCTGTCTGTTCTACTCCATTAGCTTCATATCTCGCACCTCTCGCCTGTGGAACTCCATTCCCTATTCCCTGAGAGCTATAATCTCCAACTATTCAAATGTAATGTCAATCGACATCTCCAGTTGCTTTGATCTATCCACTATCCTTCTCCTCATCCTTTCCTCTATCACTCCTAACTAATCTTGCTCCAAATCTTCTGTAACTCCTTTGCGTCCTAGTGGCTTCCTGCCTTGCTTGGGGTGAAACGCTTAATATATATATATATATATGCCTATGTTTATATGTGTGTGTGTTTGTTTTTTTGTATGTATGTCTAATTAAGTTTAAGGTTGCCATGCTTCATAAGATATTTGTAATTTCCAGAGAGAAATAAGATGCTAATGCAAGTTTTGAAATTGAGAATAAATTGCAAAGTTCAATAAAAAGTCAAAGAAAGAAATTCATTTTTTTAATTGATAAGCATTGGCAAAATAAGAAGTTGAAGAAAATTGATTTCTGACTTCAGGAATGTCATAAAAGGAGACTTGACCAGAATTAAAAGTATTGACCCACAGGAATATGTTTGAAGTTGGTATTGTGAATTTAAACAGATGGAAAACGATAAAGAATAATAAAATATTAGCTAAAGTCATGAAAGTAAACAAATTACTAAGAAAACACCACATAGAGAAACTGGCAAGTGAACCGGTGGAAGATCAAAAATTAAAAGTGCATTGACAACAGACATTCCAGCAGCAATATATATATATATATATATATATATATATATATATATATATATATATATATATATATATAATATAAAAGGCTCAAACACTAATATTTCATGGTTATAATTTATTACATTAAAATCGTAATCACGATCCAATTCATCAGACCTACAAATTTTAATTGGATCGTGATTACGATTCGCTGCTGGAATGTCTGTTGTCAATGCACTTTTAATTTTTAATCTTCCACCGGTTCACTTGCCAGTTTCTCTATGTGGTGTTTTCTTATTAATTTGTTTACTTTCATGAGCCTTTTATATTATATTCTTATATTATATTCTTACTTATAATTCTGTTGTGGACATTGAGTCCTACGTGGATTCTATCCTCTTGGGAATATATATATATATATATATATATATATATATATATATATATATATATATATATATATATATATATATATATTGACCTCCAATATTATATATATTCAAATAAGGAGAAAGAACACTCAGATTAATAATCCACATTGCAATTATTTTTTTAAAAATGTGCGCGATATAATGTAGAGCTTAATATTATAATATTTTTTTATTAAAAATATGAACTTACTATGTTTCCGACCGAAAAATTAAATTTTTTCTTCCATTCTGAAGCGATGTTGATTTATTTTATTAAGCAACGTATTATTATATTTAAGAGTTTAAGTTGGAGATTGAATGAGATTTCAAAATTTTAAATGGGTGTTGTCTTTTTTGACAAATCAGGAAACAGATTTATTCTAAGATGGAAAAGTGAAAAATGTAGGTTAAAGGTTTAGTGTTGGTATGTAATTCCTGCTTGCCCAAACGGGCTTTCGTTTATAAGACGTGTCATCCTGTCTACCTTTTTAGGAACTTCTATATTATACACAAAAATACATGGAGTTAGATGTATCGTACAATGGGTTAATTTTGGCATTTTTAATAATTTTCTTAATTTATTTTGGTATTTTCTTATAAAGTTATTGGCTCTTTCTTAAAGGGACTTCAAATATGATTAAATCATATTTTATATATGCTATATAATAAATATTTAATGGTATATTATATATGACATTTAGGAATTATGTTCACATTATTTATTTGTAATCAAATAATAGAATATAATTGTGAAAGTTTTATTAATTATATTTTAAAGTGAATATAATGGAATGTCTACAAAAGACAGTTATTCGATTTAGTCAACCTTTATTTTGAAGAAACTTAATACTATATAACCTTACATGTAGGCACAACGGACATGAGTTCTCGTTTTTTAATAACGTCAATGTTACTGTGACATTTTATTTGTTTCTTTTAAATGCCAAAAATATTTAGATGAGGATATTTGGTTACAATAGTCATTGTTTTTGAAGGAAGACAGGTGCTGGTAGCATCATTTAATTTAAATAAAAATCATTTAATTAATTTTTAGTGATACTAATACAAAAAAATATAATATCTGGATTATCAATAGGTCAAAAAGTACACTAGTTAACTATAAATTTTGTAGGGCATTTATTATTCAATCGGCAATTTATGGGATTCCGACAATTATAAAAATTTTTCATTAATATTGATTTTACTCATTTATGAACCACTATTGTTTTTAGTCTGGTTTAAGTATTTATTTAAAATTTTATTATTGTGTATTTTTTAATTTTTTTTTCTAAATTTTCAGTTCAATTATAACTGAATTTTGGGGTATTTTTATTAAAAATCTTCCTAAGAGGATTATTTCATCGAAAATGTTTTAAAACCAGAACAAGAATTTTTGTCCCAAATTACTACAAACCATTTGGTGAAATGGGGTATGCCCCAAATGATTTTTCTATTTCTATTTCTTTTCTAGTTATTTTTATTGTCATTTTTCTATTCAATGTCGGGGAATATATATATATATGTGTGTGTGTGTGTGTGTGTGTGCGTGTGTGTGTGTAGATATATTTGGTTGGATTGATGTGAGTTTGCGAGCCTGGGTTTCACGCTTTTGCGATCATCAGACAAACTCACATAAATCCAACAAAATATGTTAGCTATATCTCTGATAGTACAGACGATTCTTTAATAAACATTCGGTTATAATTTACTTCATAAATATATTCGAATATTCACTTCTTCAGACTGAGTTTTCTTGTAATAAATGGAATCAATTAGTCCAGACAAAAGGAATAAGGATCAGAAAAAAATAGAAAATAAGAAAAGGAAAAAATATATTAAAAGAGGAAGAAATAAAAAAAAATCAATGTAATTTTTTAAAAAAATGGGAAGAGAGAAAGAAAGAGGGAGAGAGTGGGATCGAGAAAGAAAGAAAAGAAAGAAGAATTAATCCTGAGCCGATATATATATATATATATATATATATATATATATATATATATATATATATATATATATATATGTATGTATGTATGTATGTATGTATGTATTTGATAAAAATTAAGTGTTTGGTATTGATTGTGGTATTGATTGTAAATTTGAATTTCCTTGCGAAATCCTTATTAGCGAAAGAAAAAATATTCTGAAAATAAATTAAATATTATTATCAACTCTCTTGACGAGTGGATGTAATATCTGCAAAACTCAAAGCAGAGAAAGATAAGTGGACATTTTACTTTATTATTGATCTATCTCTTGATATTGAGAACTATAAGTACTAAAATTGCTTACCTTAAATAAACTATTTACCAGAATCATTCTCGTCGACCAGATCTTGTGAGAAACTGACATTATTTTTGCACCAACCTGATATATATATATATATATATATATATATATATATATATATATATATATATATATATATATATATATATGCTCACAAACACAGAATGAGTCAGGAAGAGACCGAGAAGCTACAGAGATGAGACGCATAGAGTACTTACATGTGACGAACTTCGTAGACAATCTTGAGGCTCTAACATTTTGATGCATAATTCGTGGAACGCTGACATGAAAAGATTTTCTCACTTTTCTCTTACGAAATGGCTGCACCGTCTGTGACAGGTTCTTTTTTTCTGACCACCAAGTGTCATATGTTTCGGTTTCTAGGAGGACAAAACATACACACGCACGCTCCCCACGCGCAAATTTGTGTTACTTTCGATGTTATAGCAACAAGAGAAAAAAAAAAAAAAAAACAAGTCTGACCTCGGTTGACATTTCTCGTGAGGCTGAATGTATTCATTTTATAAGTGTACTCTTTTTTATTTCCGAAAAGAAAGAGGTCTGGATATTTCTTCTGTCTAGTGACTTGTAGAGAAAAGTAAGTAAACGTTCATTTGGGGATTTTTTTTGCTTTTTCTGTCAAATTTACAAATAGATATCACTACCTACATATATACAAATCAAAATAAACTATTTATAAAGCGTACTGGGATATCGAAGGATGCCTTCCCAAATCTAATTAAAGTATTACGAAATAAAAAAAAAATCGTTAAAAAACAGGAGAAAAGAGTACTAAATTATTATGTATATGATGAGTTCTATAGATATACAAAATAGAAAGGGTACTTTTTCAACCAAAATATTTGATCTGCATTGATCTTTAAAACACACACACACACACAAACACACACACGCATATATATATATATTTAGTTGGATTTGTGACCCTCGGTTTCACAGTTTGTCTGACAATCGTAAATAGCGTAAAACGTAGGGTCGCAAAAACACATCAATCAAACTGCTTTGAATATACGCTCTTTTAGCGCTAGAGGGCGTCGTCAGGGATCTTCTGAATTGGTTCATTGGGCAGTTTTGGGTCTTTCAAACATCATACTGACCTAAATATGTTAGCTCTGTCACTGATATTGAGCGCTTTCTAATAAGTACCGCACATATATAATCTATAAATAATATAATAATCTATAAATAATATATATAAAAAATTGCGTGTATATATATATATATATATATATATATATATATATATATATATATATACATATTTTGCATATATGTATGTGTATACGTTCTATTTATAGATGCAATTATTTAAGTAAATGTTATGTTTCTAATAAACAGTATTAACGACATTTACCGGCCTGAAGTCCGAGAAATTTTCACAGAAAATATGCGTCCTCCGACAGGAATCGAACCAGTATCATATACGGCACCGTCATATAGCCTGACGTGATTTTAATATTGAGACAAAGAGGAGCGTTTCAGTTAGCAAGGTCGATCTTACCGTATTTAAACTACAATTCTCCATGATTTTCTCTCGTACCTTCATATCTGCTCGATCCGTACCTATCTATCTATCTATCTATCTATCTATCTATCTATATATATATATATATATATATATATATATATATATATATATATATGTACTAGTAATAATCTTATAAGTATCAGAAATTATACTGGCCCGGAAAACATTCGGTGTCTTGATTTGCCAATAATCAAACCAATAACAAATGGAAAAAAGGTATAAAAAAGAAAGAACCAAGAACATGTACGTTAGCGGAAAATAATCATCCAGCATGCAATTCCAAAGTCCAAAGAAAAAAAACCGATACGAGTAAGCGAAATAACTAAATAAAGTGCTCAATACGATAAGTAGAGCAGACCTAGTTAAATCTAGAGAGCCAGACATACATACTAAGATTTCACCTAAGCGCTCCGCTTAGGCTTGTTTGGCTCTCTAGGTTTAACAATATATATATATATATATATATATATATATATATATATATATATATATATATATATATATATATAGAGAGAGAGAGAGAGAGAGAGAGAGAGAGAGAGAGAAATAGATAGGTACGTGGCGGAGTGGTTAGAACGCTTGCATTCTGACCATGTGATGTGAGTGTTATTATGCAGCGAATGTTCCTTTTGTTTTCAAACTAATGTGTAAAGATGTTCTACCCACCCCACTATATTAATTCTGTTATTTACTATTTCTTATGTAGTTTTGGATGCGTAATACGTATGGATCTTCGATTGCGGATCATTTTATAAAGAATTTCACTCGTGCGATGGATTTCAGTGTGAACTTATTTTCCGTTTTGGCCAGAGCACACTCATTATTCCATCTTAAGGTATTGGAGATGCTGTACATCAGGTCCAGGCGACCTGCTCTTTGTAAACAAAGAAACTGTTTGCTTGGGCTTGTTGTGCTCTGCCTCTAGCATCTTTGTTGGTAAAACCATTATCTTTTTTTCTTTCGCTGCCCATTCATTCACGTCACCCATGACAGACATTTTTTTCTCTTCATAATTTGTGTTCCCCGTTAACAGTTCTCATGAGAGGAGACGAAACCAGTCGACTGGTGTGTGTGTGTTTTTATTTTAAATTTATCATGGCCTATAATATAAAATTGCTTGCTTCTTATGCCTTATATATATATATATATATATATATATATATATATATATATATATATATATATCTTACAATTGGAATTAAGATACCATTAGTTACTGACCATTTTTCACTTTCACATTTTAAAAGGTAAAGTTCGCAGGTTCTTTCAAACTATTTATGGGGTCACATTGTAGAAAGGAAATGGTTTTGGGTGATATATCATTAATGTACATTTAATTGTTTTATTTTAACCATAATAATCATAAAGGTTCGACAAAGACATTGGAACACGATATTTATATCAGAATTCTATCAGAAATATTAATAAAAATACAGAAAGTCTTGTACCTGTTTTTACAGATGACGCAAATGCATTCGATAAAATACGCCAGAAAGCTCTATTAGAACAGCTCAGCACCCTTAATATATATTGGGAAGTATATGACAAAATTATTCTGGCATCAATCCGCCTGTATACAGTTAGAAAACAAGGTCAGAGGACATGCAAAAATTAGAAAAGTGTGTATGACAAGGATGTGTCTTCTCTCCAGATTTATTCAGCCTAAACAGTGAGACGAGTCTTGAGAATTAGACATCCAAACAGGATTAATTTCTACTGGTTACAATCTTAACAACATAAGATATGCAAATATCGCAGTGTTGATGTCAGGCACAGGAAGAACAGACAGAGGCATAAAGCATAGACCGAAATGCCTATATCCCAAAATAAGCATTCATCACACTTCGCATATAATAAAGAATAGCAAGGCTATAGAACACGATCTGTCGTGCTATTTACCCATAACTGGATGGGGGAGCTAAGAAGAGGAATCATACCTTTCCCAAGAGTATTAGCACGTAAGTGAATGTGAATTCGACTGGAATTCGAATTCGGCTCTCCGGTTCCCATAGATTGATTATTGTGATATTTTTGCCGTTGCGTTATCAATTATTGTTTCTGCTAAATGTATATTGTGTGTGTGCTCGTGTATATATATATATATATATATATATATATATATATATATATATATATATATATATATATATATACGAGCACACACACGATATACATTTAGCAGAAACAATAATTGATAACACAACGGCAAAAATATCACAATAAGCAATCGGCATCTGATGATGAACAGTTTTGGGTTGAAACCTTGTGTCTTTAATAATAACAAGATGAGATTGATATGACGAAACTGATATATATATATATATATATATATATATATATAGAGAGAGAGAGAGAGAGAGATAGATAGATAGATAGATAGATAGATAGATAGATAGATAGATAGATATGAATATACCAAGATAGAAATATATTTACATAGGTAGATAAGAACAAACTGAGATATATATGAAAATGTTGAGATAGATAGATAAATATAATGAAACCGAGATAAATAGTTGGTTAGATAGATATGACGAAACTGATATATATATATATATATATATATATATATATATATATATAGATAGATAGATAGATAGATAGATATGACGAAACTGAGATAGAAAGATAGATAGAGAGATAGATATGATGAAACTGAGATAGATAGATAGATAGATAGATAGATAGATAGATATGACGAAACTGAGATAGATAGATAGATAGATAGATATGAATGCACCAAAATATAAATATATTTACAAAGGTAGATAAGAACAAACAGAGATACATATGAAAATGCTGAGCTAGATAGATAAATATAAAGAAACCGTGATAGATAGATATGACGAAACTGAGATAGATAGATAGATAGATAGATAGATAGATAGATAGATATGAATATAGTGAGATAGAAAGATAGTTACATAGGTAGACATGAAAAAACTTAGATACATATGAAAATATGAGATACATAGATAAATATAAAGAAACCGTGATAGATAGATAGATATCTCTCTAGATAGATAGATAGATAGATAGATAGATAGATGTAATGTGATGAACAGTATTGGCTAGAGAGAGTGAATAATATAGGTGCTAATTATAAATATCCAATTTGTTATGAAAGAACCAATCAAGTCTTATGGAAAAATATTTATAAACCTTGAAGGAAAGAGGATTGCACATTCATTGCACAATCGACTGCCTGCGTTCGCTTTCGCTATATTCGGAATAAAATTGGATTACGAATAAAATACGAAGGTAATTTGCAGCTCAACTTTCATCTTTGATCATTGAGACCCCCCCACACACACCCCGCCAACAGCACATGTATCGGAACTCGAATTTAGAAATGCGGATAGATGCCAGTCCCCGGGTACGAATCTATGCGTTTGTATATATTGCCAATTTGTTTTTTTGCTGTTTTTTCCCCTCCCTGGGCGTCAGTCTTTTGAGTAAATGTTGTGTTTTGTGCTGAACATTGACTTTGTATAGCTTCCTTCCTTGCTTGATTCTCCGCATATTCAGTGTGGAGGATTGGGATCTATGGACGTTTTTGAAATCAGAGTTGTACTTCTTGAGTTTTTGTTAGCCACGGCTAGAAAAATTAGTATGTTCTGAAATTTATCTCATTGATGGCTGTGGTAAGAGATGTATTCATACCATTCCTAAAGGTTGTCGCCACTTAATTGTATAAGAATTATGCGCTCTGATTTCCCGTTCTCAGTCGCTATTCCTTACACTAACCACATAACCGTACGACACAAATGTCGAAGATACGAGTTTATTAAATTTGGAGTGGTCTTCCTCTGGAATGGATGCCGACCACAGGTAGCGATCTTAAGTGTTATCAATCAGCTGTCCAAAGCTTGTAGCAGAATGACTAGGAAAGGGAATTATTAAGAAGTTTAATTTATCAGCCCTTGACTGGTGTGAAAAATCCTTGTAAATTTTATTACGATTTTCAAGGTGAAAATGATCATTAACCTAATGTAATCTTAATTCCTATTGCATAATATATATATTTTAATAACTAACTAAGAAGCTTCTCCGGGAATATGAGAGGATCTTGATTGAATATTGAAAGAAAGTAGACAAAATTTGTCTAAATTAATCAAATGGACATACCTATATATATATATATATATATATATATATATATATATATGGAAATTGAAGTCAACACCTAAAGGCGGCAGTCTGTGTCATGTTAAATGCAATCGTCAAGCTATGTGCGTTGTGTTTTCGCTCGACGTTTTTTATGCGGGTCACTGATGCATTGTGTGTATGATATAGTGTTGTAGGTAATCTCTTGTATTATTCTAACGGTTATTTTGTTAGTTTGGTTTGTTAATTCTTTTATTATTTACGTAGTTTATTAACTTATTTATTTGTTTTTATTCATTTATTTTACTTTTGTCTGTTTATTTGATTTCTTCTATCCATTTATTCATGTTTGTTTCAGTTTCCGATTTTTAACAAATGTAGTAAAATTTTGTATTCATGTCTGCATTTTGAGATGAGATTTGATCGTTTATTTAGTAGTCTGTTTTGGTCTGAGAATGTAATTATAGCTATTTCTCTTCCAGATATAGTTTAGAGATTTTAGATTGATTGTTGTTGTCTGATGTTCTTATTTTAACTGATATTTTTGTTGTGATTTGTTTTTTTGTTTATATGCTTATATAAGATATGTTTAGAAAGCATTGGGCTGTTTTCTTATTTATTATTTGTAAGGGTCGTTCAGTTATCCATATGTAATTTTTCTTCGTTATCTACTGATTTTACAGTGGCTTGGTATATTACATTTTTTGCAAGCAATTGCCATTTAAGGGACATTCTTTCTTTATTCTGTGGTTACACGTGAGTTTAATTTGTTCAGATAGTTTGTTGATTGTTTTCTTGTTGTGCTTTTTTTTATTATTTGTGGCATGCTATCTGCGGAGTTTTAGCAGATTTTTACTGTGGTTTTGTGTAATATATTGTGGAAAATGTGGGAATTTTTTTTTTATGAATTTGAGGAATAATTTTCCTACGTTTTTTTTTTACGTTTTCGTTGTATGGTGGGTGGAACCATCCGATATTTTTTCCTGTTGGCTTTTTTGTGCTGTGTGGTGCTTATATGAGCATTACCTGGAATTCCACTATCTTTTAGGGCTGTTTCATATTCTTTCTTAGCTTCGTTGAATAGGGTTTCGTTGGAAGAATTGTCAGAAAGGACTTGCTTATTTAATTGAGGTATCTGCTTGATTATTGATGTCAGGTGCCTGGAAGATGCTTGTATATACATTGGTTTTTCATTGGGTTTTATCTATGGTTCGTATGTAACTTGTCTTATGTTGAAGGTGACATCTAGAAAATCTACTTTGTTTAGGTTAGTTTAATCTATGTCGAATGCCATATTTTTGAAAATCTTTATGCTTGTTTTTCTAGTCCGTGATTGGTTTATTACAGTTTCTTAAGATTATGAGACGTTCGTCTCTGTAGTGTCCCGTATAATTTGGTGTAGCAAATATATACCTATGCGTTCGCAGCCACTGCACCGTCAAACTTCCCAATGTAGTGTCAAAGGTCCTTTCTTTCTTTATCTATGCGTCTTCATTGTTGAATATAAGTGATTTTCGGGAGGGTTCATTGATTATTATTTCGTTTGTGTTTATTTGTAAATATATACCTATGCGTATCATTGGTGTGTAGCAAATATATATCTATGCGTTCGCAAAAATGCACCGTCAAAGCTTCCCATTGTAGTGTCAAAGGTCCTTTCTTTCTTCATCCATGCGTCTTCGTTGTTGAATTGTAGTGAATTTCGGGAGGGTTTAATGATTTTTTTAATTTCGTTTGTGTTTATCTGTATTTATTTTTTACTTCTTCTTTTAACTTAAACCCATTAAAATGATAAAATATAATTTCAAAGCTTGCTATATTCATGGTTTAAATGTCTCAGTGTCGGGGGTAGGGTCTATGTATGAAAAAAATCCAAAAAAAATTAAAATCCCGAATGTAACACAAAAATATTACTCAATCTTATAATGCTACCTGAATGGAAACTTCATAGAAAACAAAATACTATATTAAAAGAAAACCCAGGAGAAATAGAGGTAAGAAGACGTATTGGAAGAAAATCTACTTACACAAGGCATCATTTATCTATAAAAATTAGTAAATAATACAACGTTATTTGCATTGTTCAGGCTGTCATCCTCATTCCTATTTCCATTTTCACGACAGTTCCACGCCTAGGCCTTCGTCAGGTGATTGGAATTTCGAATTTTATTTCGTCCACCCTTGTAGAATGTTCTAGTTCCACGTGCCGTGTCTTTTCCAGATGTCTCAGTTATCTCCCTTTAACTCACCTCTTCAATTTTTGTTCCTTACTGCTGTAGCCAGGTATTGAACTCACAACTCTTTGGGTCAAGTAAATGGATCCAAACAACGATTTTATCCGCTGGGCTATGCGTACCTCGTCTTAGAAATATAGGCAAATAATACAATAGTTTGATAAACGTACCTGGGAAAATAGTATAGTTTACATAAAACTGCATGAGGTTACATTAACAATACCGAGTCACGTATATTTGACTATAGGATGAAAAAAAAAAAGCAATCACATTTTTAGAATGATATAGATATCTAATGAAAATTAAAAAGACATTTCCAAATGCAAATACGAAATAAATTCCGACTCAGAACAGGAAAAAACTTCCAACCCAAAAATAATTAATTGACACAATTTCAAAAATAAGATATTTAAAAAACAAAAATAAATCATTTATAAAGGGAAACTACAAGCAAGGTTTACAAATAACTTTAAGTACCAGCCTCAAACAAAAGAAACAGAAAGGTCTGGTTCTCCATTTTACATAGGGATATAGTGTCCCGTATATATACAGCCCGTTTATGGAGAAATGACCTATGGTATGATGACCACTTAAGACATGAAATTGAAAATCAAAAAGCGGTGTTAAATTCTACCTTAATACAGTATATGGAGAAACTGGAAACATGCAAATGTGTCAGACCTGACAATACGAGTGCTGTATTGTGTTGTTCTACGAAACGTGATCAGTAGTCAAATCTTTATCTGTTTCTTAGTTTAGTATACATTGTATATCTCTTCTTAACATAAACAAATATTTCTATCTATATTTCTGACATGAGGTATTATGTACACTATTTACATTATTCGGAGTATTGTCCTCATCTTTGTGGTCATATTTATCACAAAGTTTCGGCCCTTCATTATCTGTCTATATTTCTGAGATGAGGTATTGTGTACACTATTTACATTATTCGGACTATTGTATTCATCTTTGTTGCCATATTTATCACAGTGTTTCGGCCCTTCAGTATATGTCTATATTTCTGAGATGAGGTATTATGTACACTATTTACATTATTCAGACTATTGTCCTCATCTTTGTTGCCATATTTTTCACAACGTTTCGGCCCTTCAGTATCTCGCTATATTTTTTTGATGAGGTATTATGTGCACTATTTACATTATTCGGACTGTTTTCCGCATATATGTTGCCATATTTATTACAACGTTTCGGCCCTTCATTATCTGTCTATATACTTGAGATGAGGCATTATGCACAATATTTACATTGTTCGGACTATTGTCCTCATCTTTTTCGCGATGTTTATCACAATGTTTCGGCCGTTGTACACTCCGGCCTTCTTCAGTTGGTTGGAGTGTCGGACTGAATCCTTTATTTCGCTCACTGCGGTACACTGTTCTAGTTCCACGTGCTATGCCTAATGGATATCAGTTGTCTCCTGTTAATTCCCATCTCCAAGTTCTTCACTGCCTTAACATGCAATAACAAAAGCAAAAATTGCAATATGAGCACTGTTAAAAACTGTTTGCTGAGGGCATTAGGTTTATAATACCCAGAGATTTCATACCCAGATGTCCTCAAAGACGCATGGCACAGTGCATAAAGTCGTTAGTTTGACAGGGCCCAAAGAGTGTGAGTTCAATACCTGGAGAACTTTCCGAGGGGAATTAACAGGAGATGAGGACAATAGTTCGAATAATGTAAATAGTGTAAGCAAATCTTATTTACCAATTCATTACTTCCCTGATATTTAGAAAGATGGAAAGGGTTAATTAAAGTAGTATTTCCACAGCCAGGTTATTTCTCGTTATTATTAAATGGTTTCGTTGTTTCTAGACTGCAATATAGCTGAAAGAGATGAGAGAAACATTACTAAAATGAGAAAAAAAATATTAGCATTTAATTAATTAATGAAGGCAATAGACTAATGTGTGAAATATATACTTAATAAAATTGAAGAAAGCAGGCGATAAATAATGGTAACAAAATGTAAACCGCATAGCAAGGTATCATGGGAAAACAAGGCGTTTTATCTGAAAGGAAAACTATTTAAAAACGCCGGAATGTATCACCATTTTCTAAAATGAATAAAACATATCAACGACATTTTGATAGAGTCTCATAATTTTCTTCTTGATTTATTTTTCTTTTCCTTTGTATTTGAACTGTTTAATTTATTCTGTGACTGAGTTTATTTTCGTTTCGACATTGCTTTAATAGCTTTTATTGTTCATATTTACTCGCAGTTCGTTCGTTCGGTTATTCCGCCTTTTCAGTCAATATTCTTTTACTTCAACTTTTAAATTCGTCTTGCTTTTTTCCCGGAGAGAGTGAAGTTGAACGTCGCAATGGCAGCCATAATTAGACGAGCACGAGTAATTTCATTAGCCAAAAATCTCATGCATTGGGCGAGTGACAAGATCTTTGATAAATGATCGATAAGCAGCAAGATTAAAAACATAAAATGAAGCTGCAAATTGTAATTTGTATTATTTCCCCTGATATTTAAATGAAACTATTATATATACATACATATACATATATACATACATATATTATATTATATATTATAACGTAAGTATTTTATAACATCTCTACAAAAATAGCCATTTTGTTTCTACACTTCTAATGTCTTGTCAAGTGATGATGTTATAACATACTTATGTTACAATCATTAAATAAATATTACATATGTATAAGACATTTTTATGTTTATACATTCTTTTTATAGATGCAAACATTTAAGTAAATGCTCTGTTTACAATAAACAGTATTAAACAACATTTACCGGTGTGAAAGTCCGAAAGATTTTCGTACGAAATATTCGTTTTCCGACAGGATTCGAAACTCTATCCTATACGGAACCACCGTATAGCCTGACGTGCTCTTAACCGATCGAACTACAAAGAATCGTTCGGTTAGCGAGGTCGAATTTACTGCCTTTAAACTTCAATCTTCCATGATTCTCTTCGTCCATTCATATCTGCTCGATGCATATCCAATTGTAAACAAATGACGTCACACATTAGGAAATGGACAAAGTCCGACAATTATTTTTAAGACATTTTTATGTTTATACATTCTTTTTATAGATACAAATATTTAAGTAAATGCTCTGTGTATAATAAAAAGTATTAACAACATTTACCGCCGGCCTGAATGTCGGATTAATAAACAACTAATACCTTTATATATATATATATATATATATATATATATATATATATATATATATATACGGAATAAATTTCAATAACCAACAAATACTATCCAAATGTAAACAAATGTTCAATACAGAGTAGAGAAAATATAATCATTTATTCGAAAATTATAACATAAAAATCTTATAAAATCACTAAAAATATAGCCATTTTGTTTCAACATTTTTGGTATCTTCTCAAATCAGGGTGTTGAATGTAGAATAAGGGGTTCTAAAAGGGTTAAATCAATTACGTTAAGTTAATAAAACGTCAAAAAACGAAAAGAATAAATAATACAAAAGGAAAAACAAGAAATATCAATTAACTCAAACTAACCAATAAATAAATAAATAAATAAATAAATAAATAAGCCACTCCCGCAAAAATAACCGCCAGAATAGATTACCCACAATGCACCACTGACCATATATATATAAAATCCAGCAGTCGCGGCCTGACGATAGCGTCCAGCGTGAAACAGCCTTTCTTCTCTGAGTATCTCTCTCTCTCTCTCTACACACACACATATATATATATATATATATATATATATATATATATATATATATATATATGTGTGTAAAAGTGAATATTAAAATCACCACTCAGAGGCGACAGACTGTTTCATGCTAAACGAAATCATGAGGACAATTTAAGTTAAAGAGTAGCACAGAGAGATCCCGCTTTTCTATTCTACTCAATGGTTTGTTATTTTAAATATGTAAAAAAATATGTTTTAACATATTTAAATAGCATTTTCAAGTGAATATCATTTTAAAATATTCTTTAGCATGTTAAGATCATACTCTTGACTAAATCTGATATAAGATATAAAAATACGAATTGCTTATATAATAATTATTTTTATTTCAACTTTCTTAAAACGGAGAATTTTTTAAATGTTATAATCCACTTCAGTGTTTTAGAACCTAAATGATCAGAAACCCATCGGGTCACAGGTAGTCTACTCTAGTCTTGTCTTTATATATATATATATATATATATATATATATATATATATATATATATATATATATATAATGGACTCTCACGTCGGTTTTTAAGAATTTAACGAATTGATTCAGTTAAGAATTTTGTAAGACCCGCTAGTGATTTGCAAAGAAGCAAAGGAGTGAGGATTGTGGGATGAGAATATATATTTATATATATACATACATATATATATATATATATATATATAGAGAGAGAGAGAGAGAGCGTGGTCCGAAAGTCTTGTCACTTGTTCAAAAGTAATGATAACAATAGAACAACAAGTAATACAGTAAGCACATGGTCTAGATTCACTTTCATTGTAGTTGTCTCACTCCTTGAAGGTTTCCATGGACGCCATTATTTTCGTGTCACAATAATATCTTTTTCATCACATCACATCTCTAATTCCATGTTTAGATATCAATCGAATATTGTAAAAAGTAAAAGATAAAAGGTGAAAATATAAGATAAAATAAAAGTCATTTAAATGATTATCATTCTTCAAAAAATATTATAAAATTACTTAAAAACTTTTTATGCATTTATTTATGGCTTACGATACCGTCGGTAGCAAGTGACAAACAAGAAAAATCTTCAATGTTGCCACGTAATCAAAGCCACATGTTAAAATAAAGAAAAAATAGTGAACATTTACCTCCAAACATAAAAGAGATTTACTTTTAGACAAACATTCAACTTCGCTCGTAATACACAGGAACAAAACTGTACATTTCTTTGATTTTACAAGTGCCAATATAATTAAAAAAGAACATAATTCTTTACGTCTAAAGTATTACATGTGATTAATATTAACAATATTTCTGACTATAAACACACGATAAAAACATTGTATTACATCACCGACCTTTATTGAATCAATTCTTAAGTATGATTATTTATATCGAACCTTATGTACGAAAAACGTTACCAAATCGACATAGATAATATCTACTAGACACACACACGAATATACATTATCATCTAAATGCAAACTAGAATTATGATGAAATTACCAACATAAAACAAATATTTTCGGTTTGGCTTGGAATCAGTTAAATTCTTGGAAATACAAAGAGACGCGTAGTATCTGGTAGATTTAGAAAGACCACGAATTAAACTGAGTCTTGTTTAACAAGTTGAATGCACGTAAAATACGATTAACCTAGGAAATTAAAAATACCATACTTTATTTCTGCTTTTTCTTCATATTTCATTCTGTGATGAAGCTTTAATAAAAGTGAAAGATTGCAGATAGATAAACGTTTCCTATCTGTTGATCTTATCATTCCGTCGGACTTTTATCCATATTTGATCCGGACTCCCACATACTGTTTTGGGCATAATCTGCATTCTAATAGGTAAATTGTTATAAAACCTAGAGTTAGAGCTGGGGTTGGATTTTAAAGTAGATTTAGTGACTAAGATAGTGTATCGAATATATATATATATATATATATATATATATATATATATATATATATATATATATATATATATATGCGTGTGTGTGTTTGTGTGTGTGCGTGTCTCTATGTGTGTGAGTGTGTCTATATATATAGATACTTATATATATATATATGTGTGTAATATTTATATATATACATGATATGAATTACTGTGTCTATATATATATATATATATATATATATATATATGTGTGTGTGTGTGTGTGTGTGAAGAAATATACTCTTAAGGTGTGCTATATTTGTGGAATAAAGAGCTCAATATCAGAGATAGAGCTTGTAAATATAAAAGTGAACATTGAAGTCAACACTTAGAGGCGACAGGCTGTTTTCTGCGAGTCGCAATCGTGGCCTGACGATTACGTCAAGCATCAACATCCTGTCGCCTCTAAGTGATGAATTCAATGTTCACTTATATATATATATATATATATATATATATATATATATATATATATATATATATATATATATATATATATCAGGTCATCCCATAAGTTCTGTCCAACTTTTACTTTTCTGTTAAAATGAACGAAACTTAAAGAGTATTTTATAATGTCTAATGGAGCTGCACATTATTTTTATGTTTAGATGCATTTAAACTGATCAAATTTTATTTCTGAGAACAATAAAATTAAATTTTATTTGATTAAAACCCTGCTAACATAGAAGTACCCAAGAATAATTTGCGGCACATAATGCTTTATGAGTTCAAGAAAAGAAACTCAGCAGTTCAAGCGGCTAGAAACATTGATCAGTTTATGGAGAGGAATGTGTGAATGAAAGAACTTGCAGAAGATGGTTTGCAAAATTCAGAGGTGGAGATTTCAAGATTTGAGATTTGAAGCTGAAGATCGAACCGGACGTCCAGTTGAGTTTGATGAAAAGCTTCTTGAAGCAGTCCTTGAAGAAAATCCTGCTTCATCAATTGAGGAATTGGCAGCGGTTCTCTGTTCAAACCATACAACTGTTCATCGTCATCTTCAACAACATGGAAAGGTTCCTAAACTTGGAAAATGGGTGCCTCATGAATTGTCTGAAAACAACCTCAAATCTTGAGTTGACATCTGCTCTTCTCTCCATTCTCGACAACTTGTTTCACGTTTTTTTGGAAGACTTGTGACTGGCGACGAAAAATGGATCGTTTATCGAAATGTTAAACGACGTAGACAGTGGCTTGGTAAAGCGGGTGGACCCCAGCGACAGTCGAGAAGGGAATTTCATCGGCAAAATGTTCTTCTTTCATTCTGGTGGGATCGCCAGGGAATAATCCACTTTGAATTCTTGCCACCTAATGCAACAATTTATGCTCAAATATACTGTCAGCAATTAGAGCGTTTGAACCAATCTTTGAGTAAAAAAAGACCTGCTCTAGTGAATCGAAAAGAGGTGATATTTCATCAGGACAATGCGCGACTCCACACAGCAAGAATCACGTTACAAAAGATCGAAGAACTTGGTTGGGAGAAAATTCTTCATCCACCTTATTCTCCCGATCTTGCTCCTTCAGACTACCATTTCTTTCGTAGTTTACAGAATCATTTGGAAGAAACAGCTTTTGTAACATAGGAAGAGGTTAAAACTGACATTTGTGAGTTCTTCGAATCAAAGCCAAAAGAATTTTACAGTAATGGAATTAGTAAGCTTGTTAATAGATGGAATGAAGTCATAGATAATCAGGGAAAATACATTGTTGATTGAATCTGTAATTAAATGTAACATTTGGTCACTTGTGTATATATATATATATATATATATATATATATGTCTGGCGAATAAATTTTGATACTCACTCCTATATCTATATATTATGAATGTGGGATAATATGTATGTAATTAAATACATATATGTGCTTGTGTGTGTATGTGTGTGTTTGTGGATATCGTAAATAAATATGGATTAAGTGAAATGAATCATCTTCGACAGATTTTTAAAATAAAAAAAAATATCACGATAAAATAGCACTTTGGAACTAACATCTACTCAAAAGTTTCATTTGCCATTCACCGTTGACTAATCACAAACTTCTACACTCGATGAGAGGCAAATTAGAACATCTACCTTTGTGTTGATTGGCCATTAAAACCTGGCGAGTGCATTCAAGTTTTTTCACAGTGCCAAAGACAAAAGAGCGCGCTCTCTCTCTCTTTCTCTTTCACACACATTCTCTCGAATTTCGTGAGGTGATAATTGACTATTATAGACGTGAAATGTAATATAGAAAGTTGGCCAACTAGTTTAAGATTTCTATCAGTACGATAAATGTTATCTATCGAAAATGGAAGAACAAATTGTATGATTAGCCATTTTTCTCAAAAACAACATCTTCGTAAAGGACATTATCGAATAGTGCGATTCATTTGTAAGTAATTAACGAGCACAAAACTCACCGAGAGCAGCAAAGAACTTGAAGGTTCATTTAGGCAGCTAATACAGAATTTCAATAAGTAATTGGAAGATGAACTGGGAAAGCCAAAGTTGCATTCCACGTATAGTTCGGTGCCCCTGCTTTTTACCTTGAGCTCATTGATAAGTGTTGTGGTTTGCTCCCTCTAATAAGGCTACTGTTGACTGTTTCACTTACTATAAAGTTAGTAGGAAAAGTAGGCCTCAGGAGTAAGAGTCATATGGACTGTTCTACCGAGGTTATGATTTCGCAGCTCCTGTCGAGGGTGGAGAGGATCCCGGACGAGGCTATGTCGAAGGGCAGAATTTCATCCGCGGAGGTTGACAGACCCGAATCCGTTTATGGGGGTTCTACGGGCATTTTTTTCTGAGCCTACGAGCTTGGATGACCCACGTTAAACTCGGCTTTGTGACACGTATAACCGTCGTCATGGGGATGTCAAATATAACAGTGATATAGACTGTTCTACCCAGGTTATGACTGTTCGCAGTTCCTGTCGAACTCTCTGCTTTTGTCAGAGAGGAACCCGAACGAGGCTATGCCGAAGGGCAGAGTCTCGTCCGGGAAGGTAGACAAACCCGAACAAGTTTACGCGGGTTCTATGGGGATTTTGTTTTTTTTTTGCCTTAGCCTAAGGGCTCTTATGACCCACGTTAAACTCGGCCTTGGGGCACATATAACCCTCGTGGTGGGACTGTTAAATATTAACAGTAATATAGACTGTTCTACCGGGGCTGTGACTGTTCGCAGCTCTTGTTGAACTCTCTGCTTTTGGCAGAGAGGAAGCCAGACGAGGATGTGCCGAAGGGCAAAGTCTCGTCCGGAAAGGTAAACAAACCCGAACACGTTTAAGCGTGTTCTACAGGGATTTTTTGTCCGAACCTACGGGCTCGGATGACACATGTTAAACTCCGCCTTGTGCCACATGTACCCTCGTCGTGGGGGGTTACTAAATACAACAGATGCGTGTTACACGACTTTGAAGTGTGTGTCGGTTGACCAGCATTCAGTCTATATCACTTTTTCTCCTGAGGCCTAATTTTCCTACTAACATTATAGTAAGTGGAATAGTCCGAAATAGCCTCATTAGAGGGAACACACCACAACAATAAGATCTAAAGTATCAGCAATATTATTGGTCCTTATCTGGCGGCTTGGCTTCAATCACTTACCCACCGTCGTAAGGTTGCTCTGTGTCATTTTTTTTATAAATAATTTCATGGTAATTGTTTGAATGAGATCTTTATTAGATTGGCGTCGAGATCTCATCAATTTACGCCCGTCTCCATGCTTTCCAGCCAACTTTAATCTGCAAAAATTTAAATGAAATATTATTTGCTATATGAATACTCTATTTTTCTTACTCCTCATTGCTATCGTTTCTGTTCCTAATTCTTGCACACTCTGTAACCCCTTTGTGCCTTAGTGGCTTTAAGGCCTTCTGGGGGTGATAACAATTAAAACAAAAATTCTAAGCATAAAAGAAACAGAAAAGAATCAGAAAAAATATTATTTAGAAATAACGAACCTGAATTTTACGTAATATGGCAGTAAATGCTTGAAAATCACTTTACTGATGAAGAGGAAACTCGATAGCGGAAATGGAGTTATACAGGAGGATGTTAAGTATAACATGAACAGAACGTGTGAGCGATGAAGAAGTTGCTTTTTTAGAGAAAATGGTAACAAAAAGGAAAATTAACACCAAGAAGAGACAACTGAAAATTCTAGGACACATATATTGAGGAAAGAGGGCTTGGAGAACCTGATATTGCTTCTAGCACGTCTCCTCTAAGTGTTGACTTCAATGTTTACTTTTATATATATATATATATATATATATATATATATATATATATATATATATATATATATATATATATATATGGTCATCATAACAACCAGAACTTCTGTCGATAATTCTGGTGGTGATTTTCGGATCACCATTCCAAAATTGGTCTTTTCCTTAACCCTCCGTACCAGAGTCTTCACTCCCCTAACTCCCTGTGATGTAGTAAGATTCCATGCTTGCTGGGGGTTAAATATTTAGAAAAGAAAGAGAATCTTTAGTTTTGAAAAAAAATTATCTTGACCTAAGAAAACCGAAACTCACCATTCTTGCTAGAAACCATTCTAGGTGCATCTGCTTAAAAGGAGCATTTTATATTATCCATAAAATCCTGTATCAACAGTGGTTGAAAGATAAAGATTACGTGTTATCTTTTCTTGTTTGTGAAGAAATTAGATAATGTTGTGTATTCAGCAAAAGCCTGTTTAAACCTCCAAAGAGCGGAATGTTCGATTTTTCCGCAAGAAAGCGTTCACAAACATATGAGGCGAAAAACAAAGCGTGGCACCGAGGGAAGAAAATAAATGCTAAAGCTGAGTCGGCTAAACTAAATCCAATAGAAAACCTGCAGAATGGACATAAATTTCGCGCTCCTCATAGGAATTGTGCGAAAGGAAAACTGCTTTAGGACATTTCTAAAGCGGTGTGTGGATTTATTCGTTCTATTTGTTACAGAGACTTCCTTGAAAATGTTCCTAATATTTTACAGCGGTTATACATATATATATATATATATATATACATATATATATATATACATATATATATATATATATATATATATATATATATATATATATATATATATATATATATATATATGTGTGTGTGTGTATATGTATAACGGATAAGATACTAGATATTGAATATTGTTTATTGATATATAGGGTTAACATTTTCCTCTTGAGTATTGGATAATAAACAGATGCATTGTCGGATATTTATTTATTTCGCTTTCAATATACCCAAAATATCCAATATACGTTCTTCTATTTTAGATGAAAATAATAGACAGTGTTATTATCTTAAAGAAACATGTTCTACAATAATCTTTCATGCTACGAATACAAACACGGACGCACACATATAAATACACATTTACACCATCCTGGGAAAAGACGATAAACTACAGCCAACAATAAGGCCTTTGATCAGCATGTTTTTAGGAGAGTGGAATCACCTGTTAATTTTGATGTTCCCAGATCTACCCGGACGCGAGGTGGTAGCACTTTTTAGGGTCACTATGAGCAAATAGTCAACACCCAAACTTGTCTAAGCGTCCTGGGTATGCCGATAAACTGCATCCGCGTCCTGGGTAAGACGATAAACTACGTCCAACAGCAAAGCTTCTGATAAGGAGGTTTTGAGGAGCATGGAACCACCTCTCAATTGCTGGTGTTCCGAGATCTACCTTGACCCGGGGTGGAAGCACCTTTTAGGCTCCCATCTATGAGCAAATAGTCAACACCCAAACTTGTGTAAGCGTCCTGGGCATGGCGATTAACTGCATCCGTGTCCTGGGTGGGACGAAAAACTACATCCAACAGGAAGGCCTTTGATCAGGAGGTTTTGAGGAGCGTGGAACCACCTCTTAACTGCTGGTGTTCCCTGAATCACACTGATACGCGGTGGTAGCACCTGTTAGGATCCCAGCTATGGGCAAATAGTTACCCCAACAACGGCAGTCAAATCGCTACGAAAATGAAAAAATAAGTTTTAATACCAGCAATACATTTTTGCAAAAACTCATTACCAGCAATCCATTATCACGAGCAATACATATTGGAAAAATACTTTTAGGCATTAAATAACCCATTCATGGTGATATGCCGTAAAACAAACCAAACCAAACACACTCACAACATATACATATATATATATATACTCGTTTCGAGAAACTTTCGAATTTTTGATTTGCCAATAATTAAATCAATCTCGAAGCAAAAAAAGGTTTTAAAAAAAGAAAAAGCTAGAAACATGAAAGTCTGTCGACAAAAATCGCACAGATTTGAAGGCAAAAAGAAAAAATCCCGACACGAGGAAACATCTAACTAACAAAAGAGCTCAATACAAGCGTAGAGCATACCTAGATAAACCTAGTGAGCCAGACAAACCTACCCAGGTTTCACCTAAGCGGAAGTCAGGGAAGTCAGCTTTCTCTGACGACCACTTAGGTGAATCCTGGGTAGGTTTGTCTGGCTCACTAGGTTTATCTATCTATCTATCTATCTATCTATCTATATATATATATATATATATATATATATATATATATTGTTAAATATAACAGATAGAGAATGTCTATTACGTTTGAACCGTTCTAAGCTTCGTATATTGTCATAAGTTTCGAGAGAAAATAAAGAAAAAACTATCGAACATTTCGGTATATTTTTACTATGCAGTACCTTGATCTAAGCTTTCGGCTGAGTTGCATTTTCTCCCGAAACTAATATACTCTACGCTTAGAACGGCTGATATTTTACCATAATAGACATATACGTTTGAATAATGATCTACTGTTCCAATACACTATATATATATATATATATATATATATATATATATATATATATATATATATATATATATATATATATATATTAATAAATATCCAAATAAATAACATAGGCAATAATCTTTTTCATAGTACATATAAAAATAGCCTTCGATCTTTAAGGCCAGGAAACAAATATAAACGGACTCCA
Organism: Acanthosepion lycidas; assembly: GCA_963932145.1. Lineage (NCBI taxonomy): Eukaryota > Metazoa > Mollusca > Cephalopoda > Sepiida > Sepiidae > Acanthosepion > Acanthosepion lycidas. The sequence continues at coordinate 59,485,211 of OZ010613.1, read as the reverse complement.
GGTTAAATTCAAGATATACAGACATTGTATTGAGAGAGAAAGAGAGTGAGAGAGAGAAACAGAGGAAGTACGATTCAAAATTATGATCATGTAATGGTGGCGTATTGGGGTAGGGTTCGAGAAGACCCGTGTTTAAGGTTTGAGTTGACCTGATTTAATATGACATACACTAGAATGTTGCATTTTCATTTAGAGGTTGAATGAAAATCTTGTTAAGTCAATGGAAGTTAAGTAACACTGTCTGTGTCACTTACTGGCTAAGAATCTGATGCATACATATTCCATTTAACAAACTTTTATAATTTATCTTAAAAATAATCTTTGGTTAAGAATATTTTTAAAAATATTCAGAACTCAGTGAAAGATTTAGAATTTACGGTACAATAGTAAATATTTCTAATATAATTCCCCAAGAGATTTAAATTAAATTACCGGAGAGATTTAAATAAAACAATTAATAATTAAGATATCCAGAGAAACTAAGTTTATTCTATTTGTAAAGTATATTAAGCAGGATGTATTTATTACATTTGAACAGGGTAAGGAGGCAGTTTAAATTAAAAGTAAAATAAATGGGATCCTAATTCTCCAGTGCATATCTATTAAAATTACGAGTTTAATTAAAAAGGTATATGAAATTATATTTGAATCGTATTTAAAAATACACACCTACACCTATCGATATATACATACATGGATCTATATTACAAACATATACCTACTCATTTACACATTCATAATAAAATATTATATATACACGCACGTACATATACATACACATATATACACGCATTCATAAATATACGTATCTACACATACACCCTCCACACACACACACACACACATATATATATATATATATATATTTAGTATATATATATATATATATATATATATATATTTAGTATATATATATATATATATATATATATATACACGCATTCATACATATACGTATCTCCACATACACCCCTCCACACACACGCACACACACACGCACACACACATACACACACACACACACACATATATATATATATATACACATATAAATATATCTAAATGCATCTTCACTTTCTACATCTATACATACAATGCATACATGCATGCACGCATGAAAGACACATGCATATACATATATATCAACATCACTGTATACATCTATACATATATAGATACTTACGCATAAACATGCAACCTTATATATATATATGAGTGTGTGTGTGCGTGCGTGTCTCTCTCTCTCTCTCTCTCTCTCTCTCTCTATATATATATATATATATATATATATATATATATATATATATATATGCAAGTGATAATTCGCCTGCTTACCTTTAATTTCTTTTTCTAAGCTTGATGCCATCAAATTCACTTACCTGGAAGAAAAGAAGAAAAGCAATTTATTAACACCATTATTTTCAATTATTAGCAAAAAAAAACCCCCAAAAAACCAAAAAAACACTGTCTCTAATTAATCTAATTTGCTTATCAAACAACAATATATTATTCACGCAAATACAGGACAGATCACAATGAACTATTGAATTTCTGCCGTAATATAATCCAATAAATCAACGAAACAATATCTAAAGACCAAACACAATCTGACAACGGATTTTTTTTTTTAACGGAAATGAGAGACGAATGGCGGGGACCATAATGTATTATAACGATTGTTATATGATAAACTAGAAAACAGTCGGACATTTTGTATATTCCACATCATTGATCAATTCTTAAGATAATAAATAGCGTTGCATCGAGATTCGCTCGTTATAAGCATGACATTGTTCATTTACGACCAATCGAATGCAGGCGTCAATGACACCCGCATAAATACACCACTCAAGATAAAATATCTACAATCACATATGACGATTTACAAAAACGAACAGGAATGCAAGAACCATTAATGGTAAAATTACAAAACTAAAATCAAGATATATAATTACAATTTCCTCAGTAAGTTTCTTGGTATATATATATATATATATATATATATATATATATATATATATATATATATATATATATATATATTCGAACGTAACGTAAAGAGGGTTCGATAACGATAGTTGAGCGATAATTATTTATTTATTATAATGTTATGATGTAGATAAAACCATTTTACACACTTTGTAGTGAGTAAAATGCTTTTGTCTATATGATAAAATTATAATAAAGGAATATATACATACATATATATATATATATATATATATATATATATATATATATATATTAGGTTGGTGCAAAAATAATGACGGTTTTTGACGTTAAAAATACGTCAAAATCATTATTTTTGCACCAACGTAATATATCACATATCACATTACACAGGCGTGTGCGTCTGTGTGTGTATACTGGAGTAATACATATATAAAATTTGTCTCTTTGGTGATTTCATATTATATTCAGCACCTCTACTTTTGAGTTTAGTAGACGAACCTGTTGTTTAATTGTTTGGTCCATTGTTCAGGACATAGCAGCAAATGTTTGCCAATTTTCACGTGTCTACACACACGCAGACACACACACGTACACACACATACACGCATATATATATATATATACCTATATATATATATATATATATATATATATATATATATATATATATATAATTTGAATGTAGTGTATTGGGGGAACAGATCATTATTTAAACATCTATTGTTACGTATAACAGACAATGAATGTCTATTATGCATGAACATGATTCGCTCTAATGTTCGTATGTTTGCTTTAATTTCGGGTGAAAATAAACACAAAATTGTCCAACATTTTCTTAAGTTGGTGCTTGATCTAAGATTTCATCTCACGTGAGCCATCTTCATAGTAGTTATACGGACATTTAATCAAAGATATTCACCATCAAATATGATATTCTGTTATCTGTGTTTAAATGTCCGTATAACCACTCTGAAGATGGCCCATATGAGCCATGAATACATACATGCATACATATATATATATATATATATATATATATATATATATATAATTAATCCTAGAGAGCCAGACAAATCTACCAGGGTGTCATCTAAGCTGATCGTCAGGAAAAGCTGCCTCCAGCTTTCCCTGACGATCCGCTTAGGTGAAAAACCTTGCTAGGTTTGTCTGGCTCTCTAGGTTTAACTAGGCCTGCATTATTTACTGTATTGAGCACTTTAATTAGTTATTTTTCATACTCGTTTCGGGTTTTTTTTTTATTGCTCTTTGAACTTGGATGCTGGACGATTATTTTCGGCTAACGTACATGTTCTTGGTTCTTGTTTTTTTTTATCTTTTTTCCCCTGCTTTGGTATTGTTTTGATTATTTTCAAATCAAGACACCGAAGGTTTTTCGAATGAGTGTAGTTTCTTATACCTATAGGATTACTACTAATACTAATAATATATATATATATATATATATATATATATATATATATATATTCATGAATCATTCATACAAAAAACAAATATAGAGGTTAATGATTTAAATGGCGAGAATACATCGTCGCAAACAATATAAATAAGATACATCAAAATCGAAACTGTATATGAATGATATGATCCCCGTTTACAAATTTCAGTTGCATAAGGTCTTTTTAATTTTTTACAAAATTTTTTATCATTCATATACAGGTTCGGGTGGATGTATATATTGTTTGTGACGATGTATTCTCGAAATTTAAATAATTAACCACTAAATGTGTGTGTGTGTGTGTGTGTGTGTGTGATAAAAATCCATATTTATACAGGATACATTTTTTTTCAAAGAAAACTATCATTATTTAAATTTTAGTTGTATTCACTCATTCTTTTCCAATCCAGTCTTTTTGATGACCTTTACATTTACATTACTTAGTTATTTTTTAAAAAAAGTTTCTGTCCTGAACGTGGTAACGACCTTAGCATTTCGATCAGAGTTTTAGAGTAAATAAGCAATGCATCAAATAAGCAAACAAATTTGACATTTTCATAAAGATATTTGAAAAAGAAACTTATTATAATATTCGCATAAGACCTATACGAAATCAATCATACAACCGCATTTAGATCTGCGTTTAAAACTATTATGCATATGTCATTATATACAGAAAGTCAACAAAGAAATAAGAAACTGCTTATTGCAAAAAAGCAAAAAAGAAGGGAATATAGGTTTGTTTAAAGATCATTTTTTTAAAAATCGTTTTCACCCCAAGCAGAGCAGAAAAGAAACTTTGACACACCGGGCAACTGGGTTTGAAACAATTAGAAAATGAGCGGATAAAATAATAATCTGTGAGTACAACAGACAGCGTTTGACATTGCATTTAAATTTTTGCAGATTAGATTTGGCTGAAAAGCGTGAAGCCAGAGGGGATTTCCACAAGCGGGAATGCGACAAAAGAAACCGTTAGCATAGAATTTACGTTTGCATCAAGTCAGCTGAACCGAATTGATGAGATCTCGACGCCAGTCTAGTAATGAGCTCAAATTCAAAACATCTAGGTACCAAAGCGAAGATTTCATCCAAAGAATTACCATGAAAGTATTTATAGAAAAGGCAAAGGGAGGCAAGTGGGAAAGTGATTGGTGCCGAGCCGTTAGGTCAGGAGGGGGATAATATTGCTGATTCTTCTTTGGATTCTATCAACGAGATGAATGTAAATAGCAGAGTCATCGAACTATATATGGCAACATTATTCTACTCATGACGAATGGTAGACTTATAGATCTCAGATAGATTCTTGAGAGTAAAATTGTCTCGCACGACACAGTGAACCAGCTTTGTTAGTAATTGATCTAGCAATGGTTAATTACTGAAATGTTAAATTCATTTCTATATATTGCGAATAATCAGTTTTAATTGCAATGTATGGTTAAGTTATATTTAAATATAAATTGTCCTAAAACATTCGGCTTTCAAAAGACATTTTGTATTTCATCGTTTTTCAACTATCGTGATTTTGATTATAATATTGCTTTTTCGTGTTTCTGTGTGTGGGCTTTTTATATCCATTATGTGCTTCATTAAAATATCTATTCTCCAGCGTCTCTAGTTTAAGCTTCATATGATGAGTAAAATACAGATTTGGACAGAGGCTCTTGAGCAACTGTTGGCATTGAATGCGGGACAATAGTTTCACCGAGGATTTTGTCTCCATCAATTCCTGTGTGCGCAATCCTAACCTCTGTGATTCTAGCTCACTCAACGCGAACAATATATATATATATATATATATATATATATATATATATATATATATATTCTATAAGTTTTCGTCGCCCTTTTGAGTTCAGCAGCAATATACAACATTCGTTCTCTCGAAATCATTTTTATTCACTGATCTGAGAAATTTCTTGTATATAAAATTGACCGTTGAGATGTTATCTTGAAAGATGGAAAGCAAGAAGACAAATAAACAAAGGAAGAAAGGTGAGAAGCAAAAAGAAAGAAAGAAAGAAAGAAAGAAAGAAAGAGGAGAAACAAAAGAAGAATGATGAGAAGTGAAAAGAAAGAAAGAAGACAAATAAACAAAGAAAGAAAGGTGAGAAGCAAAAAGAAAGAAAGAAAGAAAAAAAGAGGAGAAACAAAAGAAGAATGATGACAAATGAAAAGAAAGAAAGAAGATAAATAAACAAAGAAAGAAAGGTGAGAAGCAAAAAGAAAGAAAGAAAGAAAGAAAGAAAGAGGAGAAACAAAAGAAGAATGATGAAAAGTGAAAAGAAAGAAAGAAGACAAATAAACAAAGAAATAAATATACAACATTAAAACCATAGAATGTTTTCTGGCTTTATATAGCCTGCAGCTGTGGGTCAATTACGAGGAAGAATGCGAGGCTAAAATAAACAGGATGCACATGTGTCCTGAGCCTTGAATAAACAGGGCGCAAAGGTGTCCTGAGCGAAAGGAAATTTGTGTTTGCATGCGCGCATGATGGGAAAGGAGTTGCCAAAAGATGTTGCCTAGGCGACACACCGGTAGAAGAAGGCGAAGTCACGTGTAGTTGCGTGGGTGTCCAAATGTTATAAAAACGGTCCAACTCTTGGCCATAGAGAGAGGCTGACTAGAGTTTCATTGAAGATCTTAGCTCCGTCAATTCCTATGTTAGCAATCCTAACCTCTGTAATTGCCGCAACGCGAACAATAAAGATATTTATATATTTTTATATATAAGTTTCTGTTTACTTATTTGAGTCCGGGCAGCAATATACAACAATACCATGGAGAAGGGCATTTGCACGTAAGAAAATACAACGGACTCAACCGGAATTGTTGGGCTCTCTGATTAAAATTTTCCGGGCTTTATCGATTACACCACATTCAAACTTACAGCATTTGGTATTCCCAAGCGGTTATTCATCTTGGAACTGGAAGAGAACAACGTTGCTTATCTTCAGTGATTGTACGGGAACCGGTGTTTCAACATGATATAGTCGTAAGCAAGTATTTCAGGTAAATGGAGAATAAAAGCTATACTTAAAATCAAAAAGAGTTATTTTTTTTTTATTTCTGGTGTACATTACGAGGAAAGAATTTCACACCGATATAGTGACTTTGATGACTTTGTGTTAATATATGTCTAAGAGGGAGGATTGAGATTTTAAACGCTACTTAGAGTTATAAATGATAGGATATTGTGCAGTGCCGTGTTTACTCACATTACGGAATAGACAAGGTACTTTAAAAAAAGGTACCTGTTGTTCAGTTCGGCTTCCCTGTAAGCGTCAAGATGTTCCCGACAATTGCTAACTCATTTAACATCTGAACATCCTCATCTTTTCGACGAGATAATCATTTATTTTGTCTATTAACAGATTAATTAGTTGCTTCTTTTGATACAAAATGGAATTTTCCGACTATTTATTGTGTTTCTTTCTAGAGTTATTTTAAGAATTAGATCAAAATGCAGTTAACTCGATCTGACATTTGTGTGAGAAGGTGGGAATTGTATAATTGTGTTCGTGTTATATAGGAGAACGAAATGAAAAATTCGATCAATCATGTCAGGATATCGATCAATTCAGAACATAACGTAAATATTCACATTGCTATATATCACGTGGTCATGCAGGTATATAACCTAGTATATATAAAAGTAGATAATAAAATAATAAAATAACATTCACTGGATTTTAATCTCTCTCTCCCTCCCTCCCTCTCTCTCTCTCTCACACTCTATACACATCATATATGGAAAGAGAGCGAGGGAGAGTAATGGATAGCGGCTTGGATTGAGGAATCGGAGGGCCGAGTTCGAATTCCAGCCGAATACATTACATCCACTTACGTGCTAATAATACACTTTACAAAGGTATGAATCCTCTTCTTCTCCGCCGCTAAAGACGGCTTGGGTTTTATAGCCTTGAATGACAACTCGCCTAGGAGAAAGACACCACTAAATTCAAAAGGCGCAAGACCGGAAACACGTGTAGGAAAATAGAGCATAATACTTTTTAAAATATTCTCATTACAACCAAAAAACGTTTGCAGTTTCTGTCTTTATATATATATATATATAAACACATGTGGTCACAAAGTATGGAAGAATTGTGAACAGAAACAGTAACTCTGAGTTGAAAGGAAAAAAAGAAATCAGTAGATACCGATCGATTTTGCATTTAAATTTTTTCAGATTAAAGTTGACTGTAAAGAAATGGGTCCGGAAAGGATTTCCACAAGCGAGAAGTGCGAAAAACTGTTATCATAGATCCTGTGGCTATATCTAGTCAGCACAACTGTAAATATCGATGCCAGTCTAGTATTACTATTAAATTCATGAAGTTTAGGTTTCATAGCAAAGATCTTATCCGAACAATTACCATGAAAGTATTTATAGAAAAACACACGGAGAGACAACCTTACGGCGGTGGGAAAAGTGACTGAACCCAAGCTGCCAGATCAGGAACAATAATATTGCAGATTATTCTTTGGGTTTTATGAAGGAGCTCAATGTAAATAACAGGAAGACTGTACAATATGTGGCATCAATATTGTTATGGTTCAGGTTAGGACCAAGGAAGAACAACACGAACACAAGAGTAGAAATAACGAAGGTATATTACACGAAATAATAATACAAGATGTGGAAGGTGCTAGTATGACTGTCAGTCTGGCTTGGAGTGAACTACTATCGGCTCGATTCGATTCGACCCTCTCTCTTGAGAGGCGTAGTATACATAGTGTTAGGAAGAGGTCATTCTGTAGTTATAGGTAAGGACCCATGGCCAATATGCTAAGCATGGGCGAATTTGGACTTATAGATATGTAAGATAGATTCTAGTGAGAAAAATTGTCTTATCTACAATGATTGTTAAGTTCTGCTAGGAATTTACACTTTTATCATCGATATAAATCCCTTGCTCTGATTACTTGTTGCATTTTATGCTGATGTTCTAAGATTCCTCATGCCAAGTAATCTAGATTTATTTCTACTTCTTTTGTTACAGTTTGGGCAGGATAAATCGAGAGAAATTATTTGTGATTACTCGCTTGGCACTCTTTGTGTACAGCTATGTATATGACCTGTTAGGCTAGCTTGAGTGAAGCAGACCCCGGCTGCAAATAACACACAGAAAGTACATTATAATTATTCATTGGCACTCCCTTTCTGACAGCCTTTTTTCACATTAACGAGCTTTGCTCCTCCGTAAATATATTTCTTCTACTTTAATCAATGCCCCTGACTAATTTTAAATGCTGTGAGTGTCTTATCTCTTGGACCTTTAAAAATAATTCCGTTTTAACACGTGATCTTTTAGATCCCCTTATCAGTCTAGGCAACAACTGCTGTTGTATGAACATATCATCTCTGATCAAATCACGCGTTAGCAAACATAGTGTGGGTTTATGATACGTTATGATTTTTGTTAGTTCTTGTTGGTCAAATACATCCTTGTCAAATTAATTGAAACAACCGCTTTAGTTTTCTTTCTTTCACTTTACGGTCAGTTTTAGACCTACAGGCTACCATTGATTTCTATTTTTTCCTCAGATTAGCTCATTTGCAATGATGTGCAGTAATATGAATCTATTTTCGGGGTTTATGATGAAATTAGTTTGGCCTTGAAAAATATTGAGTCATCCGTGATTGCATCAGATTTTTATCACACCCAGTCCAAATTGTCTCGACTGTCGATTAGTTGTCCCACGGCCATTTTCTGCGATGGACCTTACTCCAAGGAACCGTACAAAAATTGTAACGCTGCTTGAACTCACTAGCAAGCATTACCAGTGCGCAAATCAAACTACTATAGACTGGCCAGGGAACTCTCCTGATTTAGATCTGCAAGGAACGACATCGTGGAATGAAGTTCTAACATGTGCACTGGGTCGTGTTTCATTGGAAGAATACGAAAAAAATGTAAATAATAAGGGAATTATTTGTTTTGTTTCAATTAATTTGCTCAAGGGTTTATTGTGCACTTAAGCAATTATGTTTTCAGTGTTTATTGTTTTTAATATTTTTATTTTACAATAAGTTTCCCCATGTACAAGGCTCAGGAAACACTCGATATTGATGGTTACAATGAGGGGTAGTTTATATCGATAGGAAAGAAAGGTAACGGATGATTCTAAAATTGAACAAGTTAAGATTTTAGTTTGTTCTACCAGCCAGATTTTCGCGGGAAGAATCTGTTTGAGATGAACATAGTTCTCGCCGATTAAATACGGAGAGAATGTGCCTGGTTTGCTACTAGGTATATAGCATGGCGAGTCCTAGCCGTGAATGTTAAACCTGTTGGAACGAAAAGATGCTATTCATCAGTGCACTTTCTGTGGAAGTAGCGATAGAGCAGTGAGATACTCGCAACACCTCGATTGGGAGAGAGAGGTTGATTTGAGGAAAATGATTTTTCTCCATCAGGGACTCGCGAGGGGCTTTCCAATGAGGATGTCAGTAAAGTGGCATTTAAGGAATTATTCAGTTTCCTAAGATTTTGGAAATTTACCCAGTAAAGAAGATGATCCATAAAGCGGTATCTTATTTTTCAATGTGTATAACTCTCTGACTGATTGATTAATTTGCAAGTTTAACGGCATATGAACATCTCATGGGTCATTTAATTTAATTTTCTTGTGATTTTTGAAGTAATAAAGATATGTTATTCTGCTTTCACATTTGAATACATGGTAGATGATACTCATATTTTGTGCATATATGTCTTTGGACATTATTCTTAGAGGCATTGACATGTGTTTTATGTTGTAGTCTTGTTTAAGTTATATTTTGAAATAAAATATTATTTATTTAGGGGTTGTAAGTTATTATATAGATTAATGTCATGAAGTTCTTTTCATACTGCTTGTTTCGTTGGTTGAGGTTACTTGGCGCTATATCGACATCTATATGGGTTATTTGATGCAGAAATCTAAATATTTTGTACGTAAATTTATGCTTTCAGCTAGAGATATTTTGTACATAATTTATACTCTCAGGGTAAAGGTATATTTTTTGTTATGGTCCAAATTCCTTGTACCACGGTGATGGTCCAAGGTTAGAACCAATGAAAGAATAACACGAATACAGATATATAATACAAAGATATATTACAACAGAAATATAATACAACGAAGTAGAAGTATTAGTAATGACTATCAGATTTGGTTAGAGTGAACTATGTTGTCTCGACAAGTATCACTATTCCAATGTCCATACAATATGCTCTCAATTATCTCTCCTAGTCTTACAATCTCCATCATACCTCCTGAGAGGCGCAGTATTTATAATGTCAGGAATAGTCCATTATTATTATGGGTAATTTCTCATAACAATTCTTTAGATATATAGTTTGTCGATCAGAAAATATATTCTTGGTAATTTTACAATAAAAATTATTTTTAAATTTTACTATAATAATTATTTTCATATTTTCTGATTGTTTTCTACTAAAATATATTTTGGTCAATTTATTATAAAAATTACTGTTGAACATTGTTTAGGAGTTCATTACTTGCCGATAGTTGGGATCCTAACAGGTATTTCCACCGCACCCCGTGTAAAGGTGGACCTGGGAACACCAGCAATTAAGTGGTGGATACACGCTCCTCAAAACCTCCTGATCTCTGTAGTTTATCGTCATACCCAGGAAGCGGATGTAATTTATATTCATATACAGGCTTCTGTAGAAGTTTATCGGCATACCCAGAACGGGTGGTTCATTAGGGAGATTATCTGATGGAGATAAAGTCATTTGAACCTAGATTTTTCTACAGCGCTAACAGATTTAGTAAGATCTTGCATTAGTCGCCAGTCTTTCATAATTATTTTTTTTCAAATTCGAAATCGTCTAAGAAAGTTAGCATCTCTATTACAATCAGACATGTCCGCCTCGTTTATTGCTGTCTATGCTGGGCACGATTTTTATCACTTCATACTTTGATATTTTGGGTCCTTACATATTGAAATTTTCAATCTGACATTCAGAGGGATTGCTGGCGGATGAAGTTCATCGTCATACCAAGGACGAAATAACTCTCTGGTAAAACTCTCTTTTTCACATTCTTAAAAATCTGGCTAGCTTTTAGGATGTAGATTGTGATCTCTTCATCCAAAGAACAAGGGCTATCGAAAATGATTCTTAGGTATGGAAAATAACAATTTCCGCTTATCATACAAATTAGTTGCTACAATCAGATAAATCACTGGGTTGTGTGTGTATATATATATATATATATATATATATATATATATATATATATATATATATATATATATATACATACATGCATATATATATATATATATACATACATACATATATATATATATATATATATATATATACAAACAATTGTACTCACAGAAGAAAAAGAAAATAGACTTAAATAGAACGGACATCATTTTCTGTTTTTGCCTAGAGGAGACCCTTTCGGCCAACACTTACTCAAAAGCTGAATGTTGACGAGCAGCAGGAACAAAAATCAAAGACACATTAGTAAATAGCGAATGAGAGCGGAAATTGGGACACGATTAAAATAGATTTTAGTTATAAATAAATTAACGACTAAAAACAAAATGCTAAGTTCCCAAAAAAAGTATAATATTGAAAAATGTTACTCGATTCTTTCAATCATATTTAGGAAACGAATAAAGTGCCCTTTTTGTCTACATAGGCCCGGATGATGAATCTTCATTTAAATTTCCTCAAGAACACGAAGATGGTAAACAGAGCGAGAAAGTATTGGCCAAAATGGCTCCCCTCAAGGTAAAAAAAAAAAATTATGACGACCATCCTATTTAAGTATATATATATATATATATATATATATATATATATATATATATATATATATATATATATATATTGAGACATTTTTTTGTGTTAATACGTTCTTTTTTCTATTTAAACATAAAAAAGTCTCAGAAGCCCATGGTTTATACCAACGGCTTACCATACTTTATACTTCTCAATTCACTCTCGTGTGGTCATGTGTGACGTCATGAGATGCGGTGCGATTTTCGCTTCTAGCGTCTTTATGCACGTGTTTATCGTTGCTTAGAAATCATCTATGTAAACAATGAAAGACTATTATCACAGTCTTGTCCGTATATTGTTTAATATGTTGTAATTGACACCTTTGATAATGGCTTATGTAAGCTTAGATTGTATTAAAAAGAAAAATATGGATCAATATTGTCAATTTCTTTGTTCGTTCAACGATAATGTTATTAATCTTATCAGATGTTACGAAAAAATTTACATAAAATAAATAGACAACACTTGTTTATAATATTTAATGAAACGTGTATCAATGAAAAGATGCTGCCTAATTACACACAATACATATATATATATATATATATATATATATATATGTATGTGTGTGTGTGTTTGTGTACAGTGTTTGACAGGAAAACTGTCCAAATCTTGTAACAACAAAATTTTCCAGTTGTTAGATTAAGCTTTCAAACATTGTAACTTTGAAATGATTTAAAATATGTTACTAGATTTCTCCGATGTTTTTTTTTAACACTATTTGTCTGTATTTAGATCTAAGTTGAAATGATGATCGCTTTCTTGCTTTGAATTCCTGATCCAGTTTTCCTTTCTGTCGTTCCCTTTTTTTTATGGAATTGACTTTCACAAGACAGATTATGAATGTTTTTACCATTAATGAAGGCCTGAATGATCTTTTCCTCTCACCATTACTCAGTTGTGAAGACAGTCTGTTTGACACAAAATGATTTTAACCAGTTCTACTTCTATCTGAAAATCTCAAAGGGTTTTCCAGTAATTGGTATGACAATGGTGTCCAGATTGCTAAAGGCCTTATCTGAAAACCTGGTTAAAGAAACTCAATTAATTTATCAACGAGCAGATTGGGACTCTTTCCGTGATTTCCTTCGTGACGTTACTTGGAATGAAGTTTTTATTTACCTTGTTCAAAAATGCGCATCTGAGGTCTCCTACTGCGTTAAATCCAGCGTCGATGCTTTCGTTTCAGCAGGGAAATACCAAGATAAACTGCGTTCACATCCACGGTTCTCACCACCCCAAATGATACGCTGCTATAGCCTGCAGGAATCACTTCCGGCTGTATCATAGATACACGTCTTACTTTGTTTCTGTACGTAATATGACCTCAAAATGCTGTTTGCTGATAGAAACAAACAACATTGTTGAATTTTTCAAGTTCGGTGACTATTTGCCCATAGCTGGGACCCTAACAGGTGCTACGAATCCAGGTCAGCAATTAAGAGGTTGTTTCACGCTCCTCAAAACGTCCTGATCTGAGGCTTTTCTGTTGGATGTATTTTATTGTTTTACCCAGGACGCGGATGTTATTTTTATTTTTCTGTCTATTACCTGTTTCCGACGTTGCAAATTACCTCACACACACACACACACACACACACACACACACACACACACACATATATATATATATATATATATATATATATATATGTATGTATGTATCAGACAATACCGGAAATTAGATTGAGAAGACAGATACTGAAGGGCCGAAACAGTGTGATAAACAGGTAACAAAGATGAGGACAATAGTCTGAATAATGTAAATAATATACATAATACCTCATCTCAGAAATATCGACAGATACTGAAGGGCCAAAATTTTGTGATAAATATGGCGACAAAGATGAGGACAATAGTCCGAATAATGTAAATAATGTACATAATACCTCATATCATAAATATAGACAGATACTGAAGGGCCGAAATGTTGTGATAAATATAGCGACAAAATGAGGACAATAGCCCGAATAATGTGAATGGTGTGCATACTAGTGGCATACTGACTTCTCAGTATCAAGACATAGCTCAATAATAAAGTTAAACCTTCACTTATCTTGTTTCTGATTTGAGTTTTGCAGATATTACATCCAAACGTCAAGAGAGTTGATAATAATATTTAATTTATTTTCAGAATATTTTTTCTTTCGCTAATAAGGATTTCGTAACAACATTCAATTTTACAATCATTACCACTGAGGAGTGAATGTAATCTTCATGAAACAATTATTTTTTTAACACACACACACACACACACACACACACACACACATATATATATATATATATATATATATATATATATATATATATATATATATATATATATATGTATCCACATTTCAGGAAAGGAAAAAGTTGTATTGATATTGAAAAACTAAATTTATTCAGACATCATGAGATTAATATAAGTTACATTTTCTATTCTAGAATCATAAGATATGATAAAAATGTTGGGCTTTAGTTCCAGACATTTATTAGTATCGTGAACTATTGCTTGGACGACGTTAGGCAAAGAGTCTAGTGGGATTGCTCCACACGCATTGTAAATTTCTTGTCTAAGGACCGCCAATGTATTGCCATCCATCCAGAAAATATCGTACTTCAGTAAACATCGTTATCGCAATTTGATATAAATACGGAAGACAGGGATTTCCTTTCCTGAATTTAGTATTTTTTTTTCTGGCCTCCGTATATGGATGTAGGCGTGTCGGAGGTTGTGTTATGACAGTAACATTGCCTAGGCAATAACTTGCGGTCTCATGAGAGCAAACAGGTGTGTACATCTCACGTTCACTGCTAGAAGTGTTAATACCTGTTAGGATCTTATTCATGAGTGCAATTGATCTATGGACAATCCCGACATTGACTGGCTTAGTCTTTGTTGCATCCTTAATCTAGGTAAAATCGTGTGACTTCTATTGCATACAATTATCTAGGCCCGTTCTTCTCAATGATATGATTGTTCAGCGAGATGAAACTGGTCTTCTGTAAGGTGTTTCCCTCACTAAAAAGCTTCAAGCGCAGGTATTGTCTAATGAAAGAATAGTCGTTATAGAATATGCCTTCTGAATAAGTAATGTTTCGCGCTGAACCCCAAAAAAGATATACGAATAAAGAATCAATGAAAGTTAATAGCAATATTTGCCAGAGGCAAGCTTGTCTGGAAAAATTGTAAAAAAGTGTGCTTCATTCTGGTTGGGCTTAATGGCGACATTTGTGCTGTGTACTGGTGAATCTAGATTGATGGGACATCAATTGATGTCTGTCTACTTTAATGTATATAATAGCGTCTTTTTCTTTGTTTCTCTACGGCACGGTCACGTTGAAATAAAAAGTCCTATTGTGATCGATTTTAGCATGATAACTGAACGTATAATCACGGCTAAGGGAACTGAGCCCATTTTTCGTGACCAAAATATTATAGGGAGATAGAGAAGTCTCATGATCATATTCCGATATATAATTTAGGTTTAATTAGGTATATTTCTAAATTCCAGGACTTTATACACTTGATCCCACCATATATATTATAATATATGCGCGGCGCTTATTGTAAAGCGCTCAATAAATGTGATAGAGCTAACTTATTTATTTGAATGGAAATGTAAACCAGGGTTACAACCTCGTATCCATTTAACTATATATATATATATATATATATATATATATATATATATATATATATATATTATATGCGCGGCGCTTATTGTAAAGCGCTCAATATCATATTTAGTTGAATGGATATATAACACAGGTTTACAAACTCATATGCATTCAAATATATGTATATATATATATATATATATATATATATATATATATATTAAACACATATGGGGTATAGGCTATTTCGGTACGCTACGAATGTTGACATCTCACTTTTCAAACTAAGTGTGGAATAAAAAACATACGGCCATTTCCGTTGTCCGCCGAAATAACGTATTCCTCTTATGAGGTAAAATAATTTATTTGATTATTAATTATATTGCTGTCTATAAATTAAAGAAAAGGCACGAAGGTCTTTTTGTGGATCAGCCCTAATACATTTCACATACATATATATATATATATATATATATATATATATATATATATATATACCTAAATTCCCAAGAGGATAGAATCCAGGTAGAAATCATTGTCCAGGACAGAATAAGAATATAATATTAAAGGCTCAGAAACTAATATTCCATGGTTATAATTTATTACATTGGAATCGTAATCACGATCCAATTCATCAAGTTTGCGGATGTTACAGCAAAATTGTGCAAATCGTGTAACTGCATGGGATAGTTGTACATCCCACAAAATGGTTAATATCTAAAAAAAACACTAAAGAAATCTACTTTCTTTTTCCAGGTTTTCAGATAAGTCGTTTGTCCAAAGAGTCGCTAAAAAAACATTTGATTTATTCAGCTATAAAGAGAACAGGATAAAATCGTTTTGTATCAGACTCATCTCTTCCCAATGGAGCAATGGTACGAACATTCATATCATGGCTTCTATCTTCAAAGTCTGTTCAACTTCCATCAAGTGAAGGGTGAATAAGATTAAAAACGAGGGAACGATGGTAGAGAGGAAAAATGGATCAGGTCACAACAGCAACATTTCAAGTCCAAGACGTCTTCTAATCTCTTGACTTTATCAATGATATATTTGCTAATTCTTTTAATTCCAGTCCTGGTAGGGTAGATAATGCTCGTAGGAAGTTTATTTTCTGTTATATAGGAAGAAAATGAGTAAAGAACGATATCGAGGCTACTGACTGTGGTAATTATTGAGTGACTATTTAGTGGAACTATCCAGTCGAATTAGTGGGAAAATTTATCTGTTCATGGTTTGGGTTTTTAACTATGATTTACCGGACGTTAAACCGAGCTGCGCTACTAACAAGGTATCCACTGAAATGGTTAATTATCTTTTGTTTCTTTTATTTCTTTAATCTTGATAATTATTTAATTGCCGTTGGAATTAAATACTCTTTTATCTTAACATTGAAGTCTTGAGTTTTACTTAATTATTAATGGCCACCGTACGTCACAAAACAATGTATTATGGAAGATATTATAACACTGAAAATAGGTATGTATCTCAACTTATTCTACAATAAAAATATATTGTAGCACATTTTTACTTTAGAAATGCAATGAAAATAAGTTTGGCACATGGAGGCCTTTTTGCACTCGGAGAATATTACGGATGTTTGTATTATAGGAATGCATCTCTCGCCTGTAATAGTTAATCATGGTTTACAATACAGAACAGCATCGTCACTAAAGCAGACATTAACAAAATAAAACATCATGATTGAGATGTATATAGGACTTGTTTCATATATATATATATATATATATATATATATATATGTAGATAGATAGGAAGAAAATGAGTACTGAATATTAAAGTTTCCATTATTTTTATCTTTATTTACAGATGGATGAAGTTATTATATTTGTGTTTTCAACTAGTATGTTTCTAATGGAGTCGAGTATGTTTGTAATTTATAATAATAAGAAATAAGAAAACTCTTAATAATATTAACTATGAACAAGGCCACAATGTGCTAACCGTATTCGGAAATTAAAAACATCTCTACAACAGACTAAAACGTATACTTAATGCACACATTCAATTAAGCTGAAAAATCGAATCATCCTTGATAATGGCTAAAGGTATAGCCGAAAGCGCTTGGTATTATAAAACATTTGGACAGGTTTTACACATTCTTTGTCCAGAAAAAAATGCTCTTGTTCGAAAACAAGAAAAATTAAATAAAAAGCTTAACCGTAGTAATTTGTCTGTCGTTTTTAATGAAACATGCATGAGAATCTGTTTGCAGATGCTGGGAAATAACTGATGAATCCTTTAAGTTAAATTACGTAATGGCCAGATTGTGTTTTGCCTGGAACACCAAATCGTGCTATCGATGACGGATAAGAAGTATATTTATTAATAAACAGGCACGCGCGCGCACACACACGCACGCGCGCTAACACACACACATAGACACACACTCTCACACACACACACACACACACACACGAAATGAAGGGCTCAGTTCGACATTTCAACCAACTGAAGAAGGCCGGAGCGTACAACAGCCGGAACATTGTAACAAATATGGCGACAAAGATGAGAACAATTGTCCGAATAATGTAAATAGTGATACCTGTCTGTTCAAAGAAGACTCCAAAAGTAACTATTAGCGACAAAATTGAGCATTTTTTTGTATTATCAATTACCTGCAAAAAAAAAGAAGGATATTTTAAATCTGACATGATTGATAATCTAAAGGGGGTGACTCCCTTTTTATCAACAGTGTAAAAATAAGCAACTCAATTTAGCCGTGGAAGGGGGAGACTTTTAAATGACCTAATGTCATGACGTCCTGCAACTGCCATCACCGATGAAAATATTCATCGTGGTCACCACGTGACTATAAATCAAATGTCGTTAGACTACGCGATTATTAATATTTAAATATTTCCAAGTGAATTGTTTTATGTTGGGAGCAAATTTGCAAAAGTTTATCATTATTTTTATAATGCATTATACTCCCCCCAGAGTACTTTCGAAATTTTGTTGCATTCAATTACAAGGACTGAGTTTTGCGACTATTTCTGTAAGTCCTTCTGTTTAATTCAGGCGTTCTCACGTTTGTTGGCACTAATTTTAAGCTAGTCGATGTGACGTCATATAAACGGTCAAAATGAAACAGCGCTAAGAAAAACTTAACATTCAGTGAAACAGCCAACATAAGGTAATTTTCTGCATAGAGGGCCTCAAAACAGAATTTTGTTAAAAAACAATAAACATTAAAATTAAAAAAAAACAAACTTGTAGATATTACTTAACCAGGCCTGTTTGAAACACAAGCACAAGCATAAACATATGTGAACAGTATGGGACTTGTTACATATACGTATATAGGTGTCGATGTGTACATACGTACACATTTGCTTTCTGCATTGAATGCTGTATTGTGTAGCGATCAATCGAACTAAATATGTTAACTCTATCACTGATATTGAGCACTTTCCAATAAGTACCGGACATATATAATTTATAAATAATATATATAATAAATTGCACATATATATATATATATATATATATATATATATATATATATATATATATATTAGGTTGGCGCAAAATAATGACGTAATAATGTCGTTTTTTAACGTATTTTTAATGTAAAAAACGCCATTATTACGGCATTATTTTTGCACCAACCTAATACATGCAATTTATTATATATATATATATATATATATATATATATATATATATATATATATATATATATATAAACACACACACACACACATATATATATATATATATATGTATATATATATGGTCCGATGAATAAATTGTCGTTTAATTACTCAAAAATGAAAATTACATTGGCATTTCATTTTAACAGATATACTTACCAAGATGTAAGGTGTAATGTGGTTGCAGAAATTGTCAGTCATGGCAGAGTTCTCCTGCTTGTATGGTGTGTTGCAGATTCCTGTTGTCAGACTTAGGGTATTCCAGCAGCTACCTTCTTGACCAGGGCAGGATTAACTCATCACGGAACATGATGTAGGGCAGTGTGTTGAATGAGGACTTGTGAGAAGATGAATGAAGACATAACGTCCTCATTACTAGTTATCAATGCAAATACCATTTTGTTGACTGGATATATCATCCATACTTTCCGAATCTTCTGCACTACCCAAAGACTGATACACAAACACTCTGAACTATTTATAATTGAAATTCTGGCGAGAATGCCAAGCAGTACATCATGTTGTTTAAAATAACGTTGGCGGAGTGAATTGTGTTATGGTGCTCTTTTTCTGACAGATGGTGTCAAACTGACCTCGCTAAACTGAGCAGTCGAGAAAATGAAAAAAACGCATGCGCGAAATTGAAAATATAAAATGGCGGCAATTTATCCATCACACATTATATATATATATATATATATATATATATATATATATATATACATATATATATATATATATATATATATATATATATATATATATATATATACACTAATAATAATAGACCGGTCTAACGCTTTTACACCGATCAAATTTTTAATTGAGATTAATTTTCATAAAATGATTTGCACAGCGAGTATTGAGACAGATAATATGATTTACACCAGAAAATATGCCGTCTACGAAAACATCTGTCTGTGAGTAAATCTCAAATCACAGTTAATTGATGAAGGCCACAGGCGTGTCCGAAAATTCTGGAATTAAAAAAAAAACTTTTGTCCGTGCTTGATTTCTGTCATATGATTTATTAAGCAACCTATCAATTTTATATACATATACATACATATACATATATGTACACACACACACACACACACATATATATATATATATATATATATATATATATATATATAGAGAGAGAGAGAGAGAGAGAGAGAGACGAACAGACTGATAGATTGATACGAAACGATTTTTATATATTTGAAAAGTAAATATATAAAAGAAATACGAGAAAATTAATATCAAAGCTCATATCCTATGATGAGGGGGCGGAGGGATTGCTGGAGTGTCCGTAAAGGGAATGCTGAAGGTTACATAAATTACCTGACTAATTTCATATTTGTGTTATTCCTATATGTATGTAAAGATAGATAGATAGATATAAACAAACTGACATAGATAGATACGCACCGATATATATATATATATATATATATATATATATATATATGTGTGTGTGTGTGTGTGTGTGTTTGTATTTGTGGGCGTGTGCGTCTCTGTGTGTGTGTCAGTATATTTGAAAGTGCATATATGAAAGAAAAACGAGAAAACATACATCAATTGCTTATATCCCCTGACGAGTGGACTGAGTAAATGCTGGAGTGCCCGTCTACGAATCTCTAAAGTCGGGATGCTGAAGGTAACATCAATTCCCTGACAAATTTTATATTTGTAATAATCCTGTAATATATACATATACACACATAGATAGATAGATAGATAGATAGATAGATAGATAGATAGATAGATAGATAGTGAACAGATGGAATGATCGTATTCTCGCTAGCGAGTTAGTAAGATATGGACTGAATAAAAACCACAAAACTATGTAAGACATAAAAATTTACAGCATTAAACGAGGCTCGGTAGCTTGAGATGTAATGAAGGGGGAATTAAAATGCCTGAAGATTATCGGATGCAATCTTGATCTAAGTAAAACCGGTGAGCCTAACAGTCTCGAGACTAAAAGTTAGAAATATAAAATAAAAACGTGTTTGTTAATCAGAATATCTGAACGATTCTCAAACGAAATAAATCATTATGATGAAAGAACGCTTGTCAATTTAAAAGTAATCGAAAACAAAACAAACGAAAAAGACATCTTCCCCGTCTAGGGACTGAAGAAAATAAATGAATTCATCGAAATTAAATCACTCAGTGCTCCTTCTACTGCGTAAAACATTCTTTATTTCGATCGAAAGATTGATTCCGCATTAAAAGAGATTTCATGTCTATTTTGTTTACTAAATCTTCTGTTTTTCCTTACTCTTTATCCTCTCCGGAAGCGATCGAAGCTGACTACTTGAGCCGGAAATCGGAAAAGACATGGCAAGTAAGGGAGGTTAGAGGCTTTCACATCGAATAGAACGCGACCATTTGTCGTACAAACTTGTTCGTATTGACTGAAACGATCGAATTTCAAACACTCGACCGATTTTGTCTACATGTTCGATTTGCTATTAAATATCGATCCATATATTTTCTATTCTCGGATTAGTATGGCACAGGACCTAAGGCCGGAAAAAAAAAAGTTTGGTTTATCCTAGAACTGCAGGACACATTCTGCTATGCTTTATTTTTACAAGAATCAGCTTAGGCTAAAAATAGGACACTGCTACCATGACTTAGCTGAGGTTTCTGAATCTTTACTATACCTCCTCGCCAGAATGAGTGTTCTATGAAGTGGCCAGCTTCTCATTTATTCTGCAGCACTAATCTCACAGACACAACACTTATAGCCTATTCATTTAGATCCTGTTATGTTAAACGTTCAGAACATTGAAATAACATTAATAACAAATGACTGGTAATATTAAAAGGCATTACAAGTCTCTTTTGTTTTGTTTTTTACGGCATATCAACATCAATGGGTCATTTAATGCCGACCAGATTTTTATTGGAGGTCATATCTTTTTCAAAATGTATTGCTGGTAATATTTTTTTTCTTCAGAAATATATTGCTGGTAATATTTTTTTTCTTCAGAAACATATTGCTGGTAATAATGTACTGCTGGTAATCATAATTTACAAAAATGTATGGCTGATAATATTTATTTTCTTCGTAATTGTATTGCTGGTAATGTAATACTGGTAATAATTTTACCTCAAAAAATTTATTGCTTGTATTAAAACCTAGTTTTACAATTTCACAGTGGTTTGGCTGCATTTTAGTGGTTAATTATTTGTCTATAGTTGGGACCATAACAAGTGCTACAACCCCTGGTCAGGGTGGACCTGGGAACACCATACATGAAGAGGTGGTTCGACGTACCTCAAAACCTGTTCAGAAGCTTTTTTGTCGGACGTAGTTTATCTCCTTTTCCGGGTGGCGGTATTGAAGGTTATTTAAAATCATAATACGTCTTTTTTGTTTAGATTGTGTTTTGCCCATATTTGGGACCCTTACAGGTGCTACGACCCCGGGTCAGGGTGGACTTCGGAACACCATAAATGAAGAGGTGGTTCGACGTCCGTCAAAACCTCAAAATTCCTCTTTTTTTTTTGTTTAGATTGTAATAATGTAAATAATAATTATAATGGTTTTAGTGAAACAATTATTATTATTAACCTATAGTTGTTGGGAGAAAAAACAGATTCAAACTTTTCACAAGGGTATTTGCGAACTTAAAAGTGTATAGAACGAAAGAAACGGGAAATGAATCTCCTGTTAATATTTCCGATCCATTATCTATTACACCATCCGCATATGCAATCTTACATCACTTGGCATTCCTAAGCTTTCACTCAGCATGGTGCAGACCAGGTTTAACACTTATTACCATCGGTGATAGTACGGGAACTTGTGTTTCAAGCGGTCACCCATCATGTTACTGACCAGGGTCGACGATGTTTACCATCGGTAATCGTACGGGAACTTTTGTTTCAAATTGTCACCCATCATGTTACTGAACAGGCTCAACGAATATTAACATCAGAGATCGTACGGTAACTTGTCTTTCAAACGATCACCCATCATGTTACTGACCAAGCTCGAAGATGCTTAACATCGGTGATCGTACGGAAACTGGTGTTTCAAGCGATCACCCATCATGTTACTGACCAAGCTAGAATGATGCTTACCATCGGTGATCGTACAGAAACTGGTGTTTCAAGCAGTCACCCATCATGTTATTGACCAAGCTCGACGATGCTTACTATCGGTGATCGTACGGCAACTGGTATTTTAACATGATGTGGTCGTAAGCCCGACGCAATATGAAATTATTTAACAGTATCTGATTACTCACATAAAGACATACATACATAAACACACTGAAACATTCACACACGATAACACAGAAATATTAAAACACATAAAACCGCATAGCCACTACGACACGTCTTTTCACAAATCCCAATACCTATTTATCAGTTTTCAAATTACTCACTGATTTTCTTACTTAATATCTACTTACGAATTATACAATTTGCCCAGTAAAAAAAAAAGACAATTTATTATAACTGTTTTATCTTTCAGGGATAATTGACCTTGAATAACCTTCAATAAATTTCTTGAATATTCATGACCTTGAATAATCATTCGTTTACCTCGTAATTACTTAACACTGATTGGTTCCTTCATGATTGATTAATTGACGCTTAAACTTGTGACTCGTTATTTAAAGTTTACATGCAGACAACTTTCGTCTTTCGTTCTGCCTTTCTAGTAAGGCTAAACAACTCACTGATTTTGAGCGTCAATTTATCGTACTTTTCAAAGAGCATCCGAAAGAAGCAGACATTCTTCCTGGATTTTTCGATCGCGTCGTCACAAGTTTTCAACAATTTGCTTTCTGAATATTTCCGCCTTTTACTGGCTACCCAGCAGTATAAATTCCACCCACGAATTTCTCCAAATCCTTAAAGCAGCAAAAAAAAAAAAAAAAGCCAAGGCATTCTAGCGTCATTTAAAGTAGGTATATTTTTTTTACAATCGTCCCAGTTGATGAAACCATCTATAAGAACCTGTAACTCTGTGTATAAATATAAATTGATTCCATATCCATCCATGAAATCTAATATTCTCAAGAAAGTACTACACGCCTGCACAGCTGAAGTCCCCTCCTACAACCAAACTGACAATATTTTTACATAAACAGAGTAAGTACGGAAGGCCACTTGGACCGTGCTTATCAAACTGCTCATGTTGAAAACAGGTTATTTAAAAAAAAAGTTAGCCCGCCTAGAATATATGTTGTCTATGTAGATGATATTTCTATTTTAGCTGACGACAAAAAAAAAAATAAATGTAAAATCCCAAATCTATATTATTGGAAAGAAAATTTCCTTAACTTTACTTATGAACTAAGTGAAAAAGGATTGGAACGGCTAGATGTCACGGTAAGTTCTATGCTAACAATTTCTTCTATCACACTTCTAGATGGTGGAACTCTCCTTTGGGTTCTTGCTTTCCAAACAGCTTCCATCTCAAAAGTTTCAGTTCAATAACAATCGTTGTCTTCTGCATTAATTACTATTCGCTTTGTTGCTTTTCCTTCCTTAATAATGTTGTTCTGGGTATGACGATAAACTACACCCGACAGCAAGGCTTGTGATTGGGAGATTTTGAGGAGCGTCAGAGCACTTCTAAACTGTTGCTATTCCCCAGTCCACTTTGACCAGGGGTGGTAGCACCAGTTATGGGCAAATAATGAACCCCCAAACTGGGGTCAAAATATGAAAGTATAAAAAATATATTTTTGTCGTATATTTTTGTCGTAATACATTTTACTAGTAGGAAAAATACCAGGAATACATTGCGGGTAAAAAAGCAGAAAAATTACGAGCAATAAATTTTTAAAATTACGAAAACTCCCAAGAAATTAAATTTCAGCATTAAGTGAACCATGAGGAGTTGATATGCGTTTAAAATAACCAAACCAAACTAAACCATAATACTGTTTTATTTTACTCATCTTCATTCGCCGACAGTAAACCTTTACGTTTTGGCAACTTTAATGCCTTACTTGGTTGCCGGATGGTTAAAACAAACAATAAAGCAGTCAATACAGAAATCGATATTAATATATACGATAAATGTAATGAAGTTTATTACTATTTATTTAGCTTCAAAAAGTTGATCAGCAACTATTCGACGTTTGTTTCTATTAATAACTCTCCAATAGAAAATTAGGTTTGGCTTTTGTGGTTGTACATATTACAACATCAGCCCCAATCAACTGAGATAGGCGGGTACTAGAGGAGGACAACAACACTCAGAAAACAGTCTGCCTTATGTGAAGTGGTTATCGGAGAAAATACAAACGATCTGCGGTTCATATAACATCAGGACAACCTTCAAAAGCTGGACGATACTTCGCAGATACGTCATCTGAGTAAGACCATCCCTAGAGGAAAACGACTTAAGTCTGTGTGTACGCTATCCCGTGAAGCTGCGGAAAGAAATATAAAGGGGAGACAGTCCGCCCCCTTAAGGTAATGCTTTAAGAACACCAAAAAGCTGTAAGACGAGGGGAAGTGGAAACATCAGGCATGGCTGACCACATATGTAGAGAAAAGGGAGACTACCGTTCTCTGTGAGATCAGGTTGAAATCATAGACAAAGAATATCATTTGAAAATACGTAAACGTAAGGAATCAGCACATATGCTAGGCCACAAAAATCTGCTGCTTTTATTTTACTAATCTTTCGCAGGCAGTAAACCTTTGCGTTTTGGCAGCTTTACTTCCTTACTTGGTTGCCGGATGGTTAAAACAAACAATAAAGCAATCAATACAGAAATCGATATTAATATATACGATAAATGTTTATTACTATTTATTTAGCTTGATAAAGTCGATCAGCAACTATTCGGCGTTTGTTTCCATTAATAATAATCCAATTGAAAATTAGGCTTGGCTTTTGTGGTCGCAGATATTGCAACACGCTTTTTAATATCGGAACTGAAACTGCTGTAAAATCTCAATTTAAAGTGTGGGAATATTTTCCTTACTACTGCTAAAAAACAATTTTATTATAAATTCAAAGACCAAATTAGAACTGAGATGTAATATTTATTTTCCAGTGAATTTTAGGACAATTTTATTACTGATAAAGTAATCGAAGCGCTGAAAAGATAAAAAGAAAGGAAAAAAAAAAGAAGAAAATGAAACGAAACTTATTACTATAGAATTGTTATTGAATTATGAAGAAAGCAAGAGAGAAAACGAAAGAAAGTCAGTAGAAAACAAAGAAAGACAGAAAGAAAAAGAAGAAAGAAGAGATAAAAAAGATGACCAAAAAAGGAAGAAAATGATAGAAAAAGAAACATAGTCTCATAGAAAGAAAAATAGAAAAGAGAAAAAGAAAGAAAAAAGAATAGAAAAATGTATTTTTATAGAAGAAAAACTAAAAAGATTAAAAGAAAAAGAAACGATCGTATAATAGAATTGTTATTAAATTATGAAGAAAACAAGAGAGAAAAGAAATGAAAGAAAGATATTTTGTATTAAGCTTTTCCATTTACGATTAGTAAATATAATTTTCACTTAAGATAATATCATCAAAACCGCTGAAATTAAAACAGAATTTTAAAAGATTAAAAACATAATAAATTTTTCTAATTAATATATAAAATATTAAAACAATTCTTGTAAAAAACATTATTAATGTTGATTAAGTTCAATCAAAATTGAAGTTATACATATATAAAATTTTAATGCAAAATTAAGTTTTAAAGTTCTACCAAGAAAAAAGAGAAATAAATGCAGAAAATTATTTCGAATAACATGATCGAAACTTGGTGGATTCAGAAAGAGAGCCACGGCTTTCAGAATGAAAAAAGAAAATGTAAAAGAAGAGAAAAAATTCAGTTCTCCTGGCTGAACACAAACAAGTGTCAGCCATTTGGAAAATGAAGGAAGAAATATGTCGACAAAAAAGACATCGGTATCAATCGAATGGCGCGAAAAGGCGGGGACATATGAGAAAAGATGTCAGAATATAAAACTGATTGGTGACACAACTGTAATCCCCAGGGAAATAAGAAGAGGTTTTGTCATTGTAAGGATGTGAAAGGAAGTGAGAATTCAATGCAAGGTATAGATAACATGGAAGTTAATGTAAGGATAGGAAGTAATTTGGGGTTTTCGGAAAGTGGGTGTATTACAAGAAAAAAAAAACTCACAAAGAATTTATAAAGGATAGGATAGAATTTAAAAAAAAAAAGATCCAATGACGGGAAAAGTAGTTACTTGCTGAATCAAAAAAAGGTTGATGATCTTGTGGATAAGCCATACTTCATATATATATATATATATATATATATATATATATATATATAGTTTTAATGTATGCTATATTTACGAGATAAAGTTCTTATTATCAGAGATAGAGTGGATGTAAATATAAATATAAACATTGAAGTCAACACTCAGAGGTGACAGGCTGTTTCATGCTAGACGCAATCGTCAGGACGCGAGTGCTGGATTTTTCGTCGACTATTTATATATATATGGGTCAGTGGTGCATTGTGGGTAATCCATTCTGGTGGTTATTTTGGCGGGAGTGTCGTGTTTATTTATTTATTTATTCGGGTTAAATTATTTCACTTGTTTTTTATTTTCATTTTTTTATTTTATATATTTATTTAGTCTTTTCGGTTTTCTATGTTTTATTAACGGTAAAACATTTTGGGGGAAATTGCACCACTGACCCATATATACAAATAGTCGATGAAAAATTCAATACTTTAGTATAGATTGGAATCTGCGTCCCTCAAGGCACAGTTCGAAACCTGCCCGAGAACTCAAATTTTTCTTTAATAAGACATGATGTCAAACATTCATGTTGGTAGAAGAAAATAATTATACTTTTTAATAAATAAACAGGGCGTCTACTCAAATACGAGTATCCACTAAAAATAACGATTAACCATTTGAGCCCTGCGTTCCCGAATAACTTTAACCCTTCTCCCTGAGCTCCTAAGTCAAAATTTTCAAATGATTGGCATGAAATGTTTCACGGTATATATAAAATAGTTACAAGTGTTTACCCAACGTTCAACCGGTGGCTGGGCATTAAGACATTTTTCTCTACCACAGATAAAACGGTGGTCAGAGCTCAAAGTGTTACAGTGAGAAAAATCGGTCGGATATATATATATATATATATATATATATATATATATATATATATATATTCCGTGGCGAGTCTCGTGCGCCGTTACTTTTTTATCGACAGACTCAAAAAGTGTGGATGGTCCGACACAAGCCTTCACCACTTGAAACAAATCATTATGTTGGTTTTCTGACAACTTCATCTAAATAGTTCCACATATATCGGGTTGCTGCGAAAAACTCTACCAAACAACATTAACTTCATCTTGGCACCTGGAATGTGCAACAACACAGCACCAGAAAGAAAAACAGCTTTGGTCGCATTGGAGGTAAAGAATTACACTATTGATCTAACTGCACTGAGAAATAAGCATCAGTGGACTACATGAAACGAGAAAGCAAAATAAAACAGCTAACAGTGTTCCTGCTGCACTTGGATACAATACATTCTCTTGGATTCTTTGTGGTCTTTTATTGCAGTTCTTTGTTGCGGTCTCAGAAATCATGCCCGCCATTGGCATGCAGGTAATTAGATCGTGGTCGTCGGAACCTCATACGTCGAACTCGACGAGAGAGTCCATCACACACACACACACACACACATACATATACATATATATATATATATATATATAATGAGAGAGAGAGAGAGATAGGATTCTATACATTACAAGGATTATTGACTCATCGACTTGTAACCAAAGTCTAAAAATAATGTGAGCAAAAAAAAAAAAAACTTCAACTGTGAAGACGGCCACAAATGGTCAATAAAACATTCATTTCAAATCTAGATATATACATAAAAAATCCACACGTTCTGTTGAAAATGAAAAAAAAACTTCAATAACGACTAGAAGAACAGCCGAAATTCCTCGTATATGCAGAAAATTTGACAGAATTGTACATCGAAGACACTTATACGAACATATGAAAAATTAAATAAAACGATTAATTGAAGGACATTGTCAGTCGTCTTTTATGAAACTTATATATGAATAATCGAGTTTTTATGACCAGTTTTTCTATATAAAATATAGGGCTCGCACTATACACAGATAATTTGTTGAAGAAGTCAGAGGTGATGTAGTCAGGCATGAACGAATCAAAACGTGGAAAGAAAGAAACAAAAATAACAAATAAAGAATAAAGAAAGAAAAAAACAAGAAGAGAAAGGGACAACGAAATAAAAAAAGAAGAAAGAAAACGAAAGGATATAAGAAAGAAAGAAGAAAAACAACAAAAGAAAGAAAATAAGAAAGAAAGAAAAAACGAAAGAAAAATAATCAACAGAAAATAAAGAAATAGCCAAAGAAAAATAAAAAATGAATTAATTAATGAAATAATGAAAAATATATTATAGAAATGTAGTATCGTATGCTAATTAGATAGACAATTATAAATAGAGAACAAATGGCGAACATACTATGCCTTGCAAATCCGGTTGCTATTCAGGACACAGAGAACTGTACTACGACTACTACTACTACGCAGAAAGATTTGTAAAAACAAAGATAGAAATACCGACAGGCAAAAAAGAAGGAAATATAAAACGTAGAAAGATAATAAGAAAAATAGAGTAATTAATCAATAATTAGAATAATAATAATTTAATAATACCAATAACGCTGTAGAACATAAAACATCAAAGCAAAGAATAAAACCAAAAATAACCCAAAACACAAATTTTACAAGACCAACACCCACGCCGCCCCGCACCCGCCAAAAAAAAAAAAAACGTAATATTAAAAATCAATAAAAGGATTACATTTTTAATGTTTGGGTGGCGCATGTATTTCTATGTAACTAATTCACAGAGAAATCTGTTTAATTCCCATGCACCTTAGTGAATCTATACAATTTCATATTATTTTGTTAATTCCGTTCAAGATCAAGCGATATACATTCTCTCATTAAAAACAGGCATTTTTTAACTGAAGTCTCATTTGAATTCTGACGTGGGAATTCAGGAACAAACTTAAATTATCAACAACCAGTCCAGTTCCTTGGAAAACATTTTGTGCTTTTTTTAACATGTGAACAATTTTCAAGAAAGAAAAAAAGGTGAAATATTGACAAATTAGATCCAAAATAAATATTAAAAAGGAAGTGGAAAAATTTAGCAAAGAATAAATATGTCGGAAAATAAATTACTTCCGATCAAAGATGATGATAGATAATGAATGTTAATGAAACATCAAAATAGATATTGCAAATAGTTTCACAATATATTGTTACTGAATTATGGAGAAAGCAAGAGAGAAAAAGAAAGAGAGTAAAAAGCAAAGGAAGATAGAAAGAAAGAAGAAGAAATAAAGCGAGATATAAAAAAAATTATGACTAAAAAATAAAGAAAAAAGAAAGAAAGAAAACGGAGTCTCTTAGAAAGAAAAAGAGAAGAGAAAAAAAGAAAGAACGAAATTAAGAATGAAAAAAGAAGAGAAAAAATTGTAGTCTCATAGAAGGAAAACTGAAACGATAAAAAGAAAGAAAGAAAAAAGAAAAAATGAAGCGAAACGTAGTACAAGAGAATTGTTATTAAATTTTGAAGAAAGCAAGAGAGAAAAGGAAAGAAAGGAGAAAACAAAGAAAGACAGAAAGAAAGAAAAAGAAAAAAACGTAGAGATAAAAAAGAATACCAAAAAAGAAAGAAAATGAAAGAAAAAGAAACAGTCTCATAGAAAAACAGAAACGAAAGCAATTAACAAAACAAAACATATAGTGTCATAGAAAGAAACAGAAAAGAGAAAAAGAAAGAAAGAAATTAACAAAAAAAATGTATTCTTATTGAAGGAAAACTGGAAAGATAAAAAGAAAGAAAGAAAAAAAAGAAAGAAAAAAAGAAGAAAATGAAATGAAACGTAGTACCATGGAATTGTTATTAAATTATGAAGAAAGCAAGAGAGAAAAGAAAAGAGAGAAAGCAGAAAAGAAAGGAAGACAAAAAGAAAGAAAAAGAAGAAAGAAAACTGGAGATAAAGAAGATGATTAAAAAAGAAAGAAAAGGAAACATAGCTCATAGAAAAAAATAAGGGGAAAAGAAAGAAATTAAGAAAACAAAAGACGTAGTCTCATAAAAAACAAACATAGAAAAGAGAAAAAAAGAAAGAATGAAAAAAAAAAGAAGAAAATAAAACCAAGGGTAGTAGCATAGAAATAAAAAAAAAAAACAGCTAAACAGTTAAAAAGAAAGAAATTAAGAAATAAGTAAATAAATAAATGTAGACATATTAAATGAAAAACAACAACAACAACAAACAGCAAAGATAAAATAAAGAAAAAAAGGAAAACATCAAGAAAGAAAAACATAGTCTAGGTAGGACCGGATATTTAAAAAGATAAAAAAAACAAAAAAAAACCATAATATTAGGTTTGTGCAAAAATAATGTCGTTGTCTCACATCAAGTTTAACGTCCAAAACGACATTATTTTTGCACCAACCTAATATATATCAAAAACATGACTTAGGCAGAATAAAAGTAAGGAAGGAAGAAATTGTAAAGAATTCCTCTAAAAGAATCACGCTAAAGAATTAAAACAGGCAGCTAAAAACGAAAGCAAAACATTTGCACAAAACTGATTACGAACGAACAAAATTAAAAGAAAATGGTCACCTTCCCTCTCCCGCTATCAAATGAAAATAACAAGAAAAATGTCCTCCTTCCGAATTCTAATCAAATTACACCATTCATGAGATTAGAAATGCACGACGAGGATTTCATATTAAAAGTTGCCAGTACGCCAAGGACTCTATAGTCGTTATTATTTATAATAAAATAAACGTAGTTCGAGGTCACCTGACCTTAAAACCTAACCAATTTCTTTTATTAATATATTCTCTCCAGAATGGTTCCAGTTGTTTATTTATTCCAATCATGTCACGAATTGGAAAATTTAAATTAGACATCATACGACACCCATTAACCAATCAACAGAGAGCTACTGTTTTCAAAGGGAAAATTCTAATATAAGAAGAGAAAAAATACACCATTTTAAAGAGAAGTTAATTAGCACGTAAATATGTGCGATGGCCCTCTGGACTTAAAAGAATGTCCAAGAAATAAATTACTCCGGATATATTTTCCTTTAAACTAATTCCCTTGGACTTAGAGCAGTCTTAAATTATTGTACGCAAAGTGGATAGAAAATAATATATCCGTTACTATTTCAAGTCATAATTCTTTAGGTTCTTTGTAAACACTTAATGTATAGCTTCTGTGTCTCAAATCACAACGTCTCATCCTTTGTAAATCTAAGCAATCCTTGTTCCCTTA
Organism: Acanthosepion lycidas; assembly: GCA_963932145.1. Taxonomy (NCBI): domain Eukaryota; kingdom Metazoa; phylum Mollusca; class Cephalopoda; order Sepiida; family Sepiidae; genus Acanthosepion; species Acanthosepion lycidas. Next base: position 59,452,363 of record OZ010613.1, on the reverse strand, counting down.
ATATTTCTTCCAGACCCTATTCTGAATTCCAAGCTAGTTAGTTATGCTATCCGTTATTTTTCTTTGCCTCTGTTGCTTTCTGTATAGTCTGTCATTAAATTGTTAAATTCTCCATGCCGTCTTTCTTCATTATGTTCCCAAGAAATTTAAACTGTGTCTGTGTCGTTTTTGTTTTCGTTTTTCTTAGAATTTCCTAGTTACTTACATGTCTATGGTATTCTGTGCATTCTTTTGTATAACTTCATCTCTGTCACTTTTAAGTTTGAGGTTCAGCATCCACTGCTTTATAAAAATATTGATATTAACAGCGGGTCACCACTCAATTCTTTGATCCTAGGGTGTTATTTATTTTATCATTGTTTCTTTGAGCCAATGAGAAACTTTACCATGACGAATATATTTCCAAATCGTTTCATGATGGCAATGACTATGCTATTACATTCAATCCCCTATCATAAATCTTTTAAAGTTCATCTATCTGTAAGGTCTAAGTGAATCGTTCTACATTGGAACACATTCTACAACCTGTTGCTGCTTCAGTTATCCTTTCTTATTGCTATGCACCACTAACAACGGTTTTATCACTTCCTCAATTCTGTATCTAATTTCGGATTATTCCCCATTATGATTTTACTTACAATCACACAAATTATTTCTGGATTGAAATAAAGCACAAATGGTTGACAATCCGTTAAAAATATACATAAAAAAAAAAAAAACACACAAAAAAACACAAGCAAGATTTTTGAGTGAAATTGGGTAGACGGAACTCATAACAGCCATGGGAGCTTGTGCTAGCACGAAGTCACAAGTCATCATCGTGACCGAGATTTTGAGCGTGATGTTCAGACCGTCGATCACGCTAGATAACTCTTTCTTCCCTAGAAACTTTAGCTCAAATCCTCTCAGCATAGTTGTAGTATAAACCACAGTTGGCCTCTGTGAGTTTTGAAAAAGCTCAACTGTGTCTGAGCAGACGTCTGCAACAGCGATATGCTTGACGACGTAATTGACAGGGCCTTCTCGGGTACGAGTGACCAGGCATTTCTTTTCTTAATTTACACATGTTTTAAAGAAGTGTGTTCCTCGATAAGATTTACATGTTCAAATCGCTGGAAGCTATATTTAATCACTGATCTCAGGAAAGGTTTAAATATAGTAGAGTGTTTAGATTTTTTGATGCGAAGCATCCATATGAAAGTTTCAGTCTGATGAGGGTATCAAAATATAATACCTCGAGATTATAGGTGTCTAGATGCTTGCTGTTTTAGGCGAAACAAACTTTAGCGCAGCCAATTCTATGTCTATTGTCCTTCTTTCCTATATTAAATTTGTTATAACTGATCAATTCACTGAGGTATTTGTATTGTTTAGTATTTACCCTATATACTGGTGTAACGCGATATCTCAGGTATCGTGCGAACACCAAATTTTCACTTATAAAAAAATGATTTATCATGTATAGTGTGTATCATTTGCGAGTTCCTTTTTTGAGAGACCAAATTACAGTAGACTAACCTCTTTTCCTCTGTCACTTTATCCCGCCTTCTAATTTAATAAGTTAAAAAAGTAAAAGAGAATTTTAAAAGTATCGTTTGCAATGCTATGCTTGCTGCGTCAAGGCGTACAGCCATAAAAATCTGAACGTGAAACATCTAAACACCTTCTAAACATAAATAATGGGAAAGATGCATATTCGCTATGCTTGTATTTTATAATACGATACTAATATGTGAATATTACACGCATTATTATGGGATACAGTTAAGTATCCAATAATGAAAATAAAAATAATGACGTAATAATGTCGTTTTTTGACGTTATACGTCAAAAAACGACATTATTACGTCATTATTTTTGCACCAACCTAATAAAAAATCAGTTTAATCAAAATCATATTTATTTAAAACACAGCTGTACTTTTTGACTATAGTAAATGGATATATAGTTTGGTAACCGAGTAGTCAGGACCAGCAGTATATACGCTAATTTTTTTATTTCATGCATGATGCTTCAAAATTAGATCTTCAAAAGTCCTTGTGATACATGACTATATACGGTAATTCATTATAGTGTGTGTGTGTGTGTGTGGCTGGGTGAAATTAGAAAATCCTTATGTACGAGAAGCGTCGCTCCGGTCTTCAAAGGTCGTATCATACGCGAGTATATAAGATACTAATTCCAAATTATGAATTTTTATGATGTATTGTGTGCCTAAAATAACTGCTTTCATTTTAATTCCAGATCACTGTATCTTTTTTTGGAAAAGAATTGACTCCTATTTCTTGGAACATTATATACAGGCTGTTGATTTTCTGTTCCAGATCACTGTCTCGTTTTTGGATAAGAATTGACTCCTATTTCTTGGGATACTGTATAAAGGCTTTTTATTTTCTGTTCCAGATCACTGTTTCGTTTTTTGGAAAAAGAATTGATTCTATTTCTTGGGACACTGTATACATTTTTTTCTGTCCCAGATCACTGTTTCAATTTTTGATAATGAATTGACTCCTATTTCTTGGGACACTGTATACAGGCTGTTTATTTTCTGTTCCAGATCACTGTATCTTTTTTTGGAAAAGAATTGACTCCTATTTCTTGGGACACTGTGTACAGACTGTTGATTTTCTGTTCCAGATCATTCCATTGACACCACAATCTCACTAGAAATATTAATAGATTTTCTTTATAATGTATCTTTTACATGATCTAAAACTATTCGAATTATCATCTCTGCGCTATTGTCGAAGTTTACGAGGCACCATGTTATGAAATAAAATGTTTTTATTCTCATTTCAATTATATAATATATGGTTAAATTCGTCTGGCTGAAATAAATTCTCTCGATTTCTATGAGGTTTGTTCATACCACTAATGCGACATGTAGTATTGAATTACGACATCTGCTGGTTGAAATTTAAAATTATGATAGTCTGCTGTTATGTGTATTGAACATTATATTCTATAATTTGCTTAACTTCGAAGTTTGTTTTTTTTTTTTTACATAGAAAGTGTCAGTATCTCTATATTTCTGAAATGAGATATTATGCACATTATTTACATTATTCGGACTATTGTCCTCATCTTTGTCGTTATACTTATTACAATGTTTCGGCCGTTGTACGCTCCGGCCTTCTTCAGGCGGTTGGAATGTCGAACTGAATCCTTTATTTCGTTCACTGGGGTAGACTGTTCTATTTCCACGTGCCATGCTTAATGGATGTCACTTATCAGTTATCTCTTGTTAATTTTCCCTCTGAAAGTTCTCCACTGCCTTAACCGGATATTAAACTCTTTGGGTCCTGTCACTGGATCTAGCCAACGCCTTTATCCACTGTGCCATGTGTCTTTGAGGTTTCAGCTCACCAGCTGCGGTACACTACCCTCAGGCATGCAAATTAGTCTAGTTTCACCTTTGATATTTGATTTTGTATATACAGTCACCCCCCGTATTCTTGGGGGTTAGCGACCATAACGGGTCGCGAATAGTTAGAATCCGCTAATACTGGTAACGCCACCTTATCTTAAAATGCTTATAAGTACCTATTTTTATTGTTTAAACCCCATATACCTTAAACTTTAATCCCACACACTTTAGAAACATTTCAGATCATTTTAAAAACATTTTTTTGAAAAACAGCCTTGATGACCATACACATAAATTTTCTTTCATACGTACAATATCCGTTTTTAATTACGCATGCTCAAAGTTAGAACAAAAGACAAGAAAAGACACATTCAACCTTTGAAAATACCGTATAAAATATCTGTAACAATATATAAAATATAAAGTTTAAAACATTTTCTGAAAAAAAAGAACTGTGATTATAACCCACGGCATAGCATAAGTCACTTTTAAGACCCCAGTCGCATCCACCAACAAAGAACAAAGCCCAAGAACTACCTATGGTTCTACGTTTTGTTTTGTTTTGTTTTTTACAATGAAGATGTACAATTCTGTCGATTTTTAACATAAAATGGGCACTTAAATAACAGGAAAATAATACAAGAATATTTTAAATGTTTTATCGAAAAAATACGCGAATCGAGGGAGTTCTCAGCGAATAATTTGTACATATGTTCTTCAGAAAAACACGCGAATATTCTGGGTTTCCGCGAATAACAAGTATGTATGTTCTAAAGAAAAATCTGCGGATGCTGAAACGCGAATAGGCGGGGGATCACTGTATAATGTCTAACTGAGGTCACCTCTTGACACTATTTGATGTTGAACTTAAGGGTACAGATTGTGTAAGAACGTGTAATTCCAGATATGGTGGACTCGTTACAATTGGTTTCAATCAGATTTGGCTCATTTTTAATCGTCCCATAAAAGGCAAGTATCTCAGCCATGTGAGCATAAAGAGGAAAGGAATGAACTAGAAGGAGGCTGTTTTTTTAAATATTGCGTTATTATATTCCATATTATATATTTGTTGCCAAAAATTGGTTAAGTTTATGGTACCTAATTTTTTCAAATTTATTTGATAGAGATAGGCTTCGCAAAGTAAGTTATATACATTACTTGAAATATTTGAAAAAAAATTGAATGAAAATTTCCTTGTTATAATTAAGGAAAGTTTTACAAGTAGATGCCAACTTGTTGAAGATCAAGTAAAATGCACTATGTAAGACGATATTCCTAAACAACTATTTTTCATATGAAAATCAAAGGAATTCTTGAACATATGAACACTAATGAAGGGCAGTTAATTAACGAAATATACTTTTTAAAAATCAATATGCAAGTTAGTAAGCCTGAAGAATGATAGCACCTAAAAGTAAATAATATATAATAAAAAAATTGAGCTTCTAGCGTATAAATTCTTCCTTCGAGGGGTGTACACATTCGGATACTTACCGGTCACAGGACTCCGTCCCTGTGCTGGTGGTGTCACGATTATGACTAGCATGGACCAGCTATAACTAACTTGGACCAGTTGTGACTAGCTTGGACAAGCTATGGCCATAATAGACCAACTTAGAGCAGCGACCCGAGTGAAAAAAAACTCTGGTCCTCACGTTAAAAACTGAGCTTGTGTCACAAACTGATTCAGTGGGGGGGGGTCAAGTAGATCTCAATTGCTCCTTGGAGAAGTTTCTAATAAAAGCTCATCATCTCTCTGTCTTCGGGATAAGTGTGCGCAGATGTGGCTCCTTCAAAGGAAAGAATCGCAACCCAGAGAAGTATATTGAGAGGTGCCCAGCCCTGGGTAAATGCTGCCTAAGCCCGCGATCTCTCGTTGCACCAGAGGGAGGGATAGGTGCTCGCACCGAGGTTAGCACAACCTACGGTTGCGGGGGATGTGGGCAATTTTTGTTCCTTGCCCGGGTGCACGCGCTCGAGTCCCCACTTTAAAAAGACCTTGTGTCACATCTCGTCCTGGTGGGAGAACGAGTAAACACCATATAAATTCCTCCTTGGATGAGTTTCTAACGCAGGCTTATCATCTCTCAGTTGCGTCTCTGTCTCTGGGCAGAGTGCGCTCAGAGGCTTCTCTGTCGACTAAATACATCGTATAAATTACTATTAGTTTGTAATATTATTTATCATCTCTCAGTTGCGTCTCTGTCTTCGGGAAAAGTGTGCTCAGATGTGGCTCCGTCAAGGGACAGAGTCGCAACTCAGAAAATTATACTGAGAAGTGCCCTGCCCTGGGGAAACGCTGCCTGAACCAGCGACCTCTCATTGCACCAGAGAGAAGGATCAGTGCTCGCACCGAGGCCAGCGGAAGTGACAGTTGCGAGGGCGAGGTCAATTTTTGTTACTAGCCCAGTTGCATGCACACATTAAACCAACATTGTGTCAAAACATTACCTCTTAGGTTGAATAAATACAAATTACTAGAAAGTAGTGTTGGGGCTTTTTAACCCAAGAATTCGTTGGATAATTCTGCTTCATTTTCACCTCTATTCATGTAGATTCCATCATATAGGTTTTAGTTAATTAGGTTTTATGTTTCTCTAACTCTTCAAATGTTGAATGTATAACTAATTTTGTTTTCCATCGTTACACTATATAAATTTTATCTTATAAATTGTCCCCCTTCTATCACCCATGAAATAAAAATAATTGCTTGTACGGAAAATAAGGATCTACATACATCAAATCTACTTTAAGTGATAGCAAAATAATTATTGTTGAATTTTTAAAAGGTAGGCTTGAACATTAATTCAATACGTAAATGCAGCGATCAATTTTGTGTTATGTAGTGTGTTGATGCCTATCTCATTTCATTTACTCCTCCCTAGCTATTGTGATGATGGCCAAACCAAGAGTCCTGCAGAGAAGCTAGCTTAAATGCCGCTCGATAGGGTGGATTTTAGGCTAGTTTATAATAAAACGGGCACTGCAATTTTAGATTTTGGATACAAAAGGAAAATAAGACGTACCCCCTTGAACCTTGAAAGCAACGATAATGGCTATTATAATATATTAATATATATTTTAATATCGGCTAATCTGGCAACAGTGAATCTGAACTCAACGAAAATCGTTCCTTGCGCCTAACTTTTCTAGAGTTTTTGAATGAGTTATGTACATTGAAATCGGTCCAGTGGGAGCGGAGGAGGTGCTTCGACACACACACACTAACACATACTATGTACTTTATATATAAGATATCATTTGTCTAATGATCGTATTTTTAGATGTTTCATGACAAACTCTGTTTGATATTCTGTAATTCTTTGACTTAAATACTGCTTGGATACCTGGAAAGTTGAGTCATCGTCATTTATATTCCGACTAATATCCTTATCTTATATCTAATCTCAACGCTTCGGTTGTTGATGTTTCGGATATCTTCACGTGTCTCTCAATCTGGATAACATTTTGAGAATTTCAATTTAAACACTTTTTAATCTATATGGTTCGATTGTTATTGTTTGTTCCAATCCCCATGGTGAATGACGGCAAAGTACTTTCCCTCCATAATGTCAGAAGGACACAATATTATAGGCCACTAGTCTGTTTCATATGATTCAGTCCCGATCTGTCTAGTCTTGAAGTTAGACTCGTACGTTCGCTAGTAAGAACTTGCTCTTGTGTGTCAGCAACAACACTTAGTTTGTGAACTTTTTGCCATATAACTATTGCTTTGCGTTATTACTCTTAATCTGTTTTGCAGATAGTGTTTGCTTGCTTTATATTATTTTTCCCTGTCCATTCCTTTTCCTTTTCTTATTATTGCTTATTGCAAACTTTGTTATTTCTGTTTGTGGGACATAGCTATCATTTATTCTACATTTAGCTATGGCCACACTTCTCATTCATCGGTCGAAATCTGGGGTCTTTTTGATCTAGTTTATTACCGCACAGTTACTTGTAGTCATTACCAATGAATTTGCAAAGATTAATTCTAACAGAACGCATTATTATTTTTGAGTCTGTTTAAAAAATAGAATTTACATTGTTCATTTTCCAATGCGTCCTCATTGAGACCTATCCATCGATAGATAAGGAGAATGAACATTTAATAAATATTCATCCAATACAAGACACAAGAGCTCCTCAAGATAGAGTTTGGTAAATTACGATGCTATGTGGATTAGGAAAGAGGAATAAGTGTATATTATAAGAATACGTACCATAGGTAAAATTTGACCACAAAATTGAAGAGGATAGTTTTCTGAAAAGCATCCTCTCAGGAGACTTTTTCACGAAGTTGAGGCTCGAATGGAACTTCCTTCTTGACAGAGGAAGACGAAGTGAATGAATACCGTTCATCCCTCTGTATATGACAAGGTGAGTTTTAGATTTAAAGGTCTGAGCAGTTGGAACTAAGTGCTATGTTTTGTATAGGTGACAAGACGTTCGAACCACGCTGTAATTTCTAGAAATTAATTGAATAGCTTTTAGTTTAGTGATGGTAATCTCTGTGATCCTGTCTCATATGCGAGGTAAGTTTTGCACATTTTTTTTTACGGGGCTATAGGAATGTAAGCTTTGTATGAAAGAAAATACGGTATCCGTTTGATGAGGAAAAAACTTACATTAATTGTAATTCTTTCAAATAAGCCAGCTAAATATTGTTGACGTTTATGTACGGTTGTAAAATCTGCGATGTCTGCTTGACTTGATAAAAAGCGCAAGACAGGTTTTTCTCCGCTGAAACCAGAATGTAAGCGACAAAAGTCAGGAGAAAAAAAATCAGCTGTGTAAAGGATAATAGAAGGCTTCAAAAGAAATTCAGTCGCTTCTGCTGCCATGTTAGTTTCGGAATGACGTCGAGTAAAACGAGGGGTGGAAACGCAGAAAGGAACAAAAAAGAAAGAAAGCGTAGACGAGGTAAAAAGTCATAAAAGAAAGAAAGAAATTGTCATAAAAACGGAAAAACCTGATGGGAGAAGGAAAAATGAATAAGATTCAAAAGAAAAGAAAAAGACGACAGTGAATAAATAAGAAATAAAGCAAAAAAAAAATGGAGGTGAAGAAAAATATATACGTGGCTAAACACACACAATCACAGAATATATATATCATAAGCTTTTCTCATTCTGTTCATGTCGATTTCCTTCCTCTTTCTCTCTCTGTCAGGGTCTATAATCCATATATATATATATATATATATATATATATATATATATATATATATATAGATAGATAGATAGATAGATATAGATATAGATATAGATATATATATGTGTGTGTGTGTCTGAAAAGTGTGTGTATATTAATATAAATATATATATATATATATATATATATGTATATATATATATATATATATATATATATATATATATATATATATATATATATATATATAACTATTTATATATTATATGCGCGGTACTTATTAGAAAGCGGTCAATATCAGAGATAGAGCTAACATATATGGTTGGATAGATGTGAGCTTGTGACCCTGGGTTTCACGCTTTTCACAAACTGATTCATTTTTTAAAAATTTTGGTTTTATGTAGATTACGTGTATTGGTGTTATTGTGGAAGTGGTGGGGGAAACTTCGTCTTTTCTTCATCGTACTGACGCAAACATCGATGCTTGCAGACACATATACATACTTGGTCGTCCGTCGGGACTCATACATATATAAACATATGTGGGCAGTTTCGGATATGTCATATGTATGTATACGGGTGGTGTTTTGTCTATACATACGCATTTGTATGTTGAAATTTAAAGATTGGAAGTGTGGCGGAAATGTCTCGTGAATATGTTTTAAGACATTTTATGTTTATACATTCTTTTTATAGATACAAATATTTAAGTAAATGCTCTGTTTATAATAGCAAGTATTTATAACATTTACCGGCCTGAATGTCCGAGAAATTTTCATAGAAAATATTCGTCCTCCGTTAGGAATCGAACCTGTGTTCAATACGGAACCGTCATTTAGCCTGACGTGCTCTTAACCGATTGAGACACAGATTGAGGTCCCCCGTATAGTATATAGCGTTTATACCTGTCGGAGGAGGAATATTTTCAATGGAAATCTCTCGAACATTCAGGCCGATAAATGTTATAAATACTGCTTATTATATTAGGTTGGTGCAAAAATAATGTCGTTTTCTCACATATGTTACTTTTATATATGATTTCTGAATTAATTCATTGATATATATAGCCATGTTATATATCATTTTGAAGCGCGTTTTTCGCTCTATCGAATCGTGTTATTCGTTACCGTTCTCAATCTCTTCATTCATTTTTTTGCAGGCTTTTTCGACAGCATGGACAAAATTCAAATCCGCACGATTTTATTGTTCCAGTTCAAACTAGGCCGAAAAGCTGCCGAGACAGCTCGTGATATCAATGATGCGTTTGGCCCAGGAACCACTAACGAACGTGTGGCACAACGGTGGTTCAAGAAATTTCGCAATGGTGACAAGAGCATCGAAGATGAAGACAGTCGCGGCCAGCCGACTGCGGTTGATAACGAACATTTGAAAGCCTTAATTGAAGCCAATCCTCGCAAAACCACACGAGTTGTTGAACTCGAGGTCGACCACTCAACAGTCGTTCGCCATTTAAAGGAAATAGGGAAGTCAAAAAAGTTGGATAAATGGGTGAACGATAATAAAAAAATCGTCAAAAAACGACATTATTTTTGCACCAACCTAATATATATATATATATATATATATATATATATATATATATATATATATATATATATATATATAACAAAAAAAAACAGAGTATTTAATTAAATATTTGTATGTATAAAAACAATGTATAAATATAAAATGTCTTGAAATAATTGTCGGACTTTTTCCACTTCATAATATATATATATATATATATATATATATATATATATATATATATATATATATATATATATATATATGTGTGTATATATATAACAATAACTAAAAAAGACACTCCGAAGGTTTTTGGTTATTTTCTAAAAGAACTTCGATCTAAATTGATGGATATATGGATTAAATACATTTATAAAATAAATCATAATCGATTGTCTTTACCTATATATATATATATATATATATATATATATATATATATATATATATATATATATATATATATATATATATAACCCAGAACAGAAAGAAAAAAAGATAAACAGAAAGGGAGAAAGAAAAAAAAAAGCTGATATATTGGTTGACGGGAAAAAAAGAAAGAAAGCAAAAAAAAAAAAAAGAGAAAAAAGTAAAAATGAAACGGAGAAAGGAAGAAAAAAATGAAATAATATGTCTTAAAACGTAATAGATAAATACTTCAACATGGTTTCATGGTTAAACAAGGTTATCTCGTTAAAACAATTACGACTGTGTAGTGTGAGTTCGATCCTTACTGGGCGCCCGAAACGTTCATTTATGCTACGGTAGGAAAATCACTATACGAATGGATAAATTAATGATAAATGGGTAATGAATGAAAATACAGCGAAAAAATAGCAGAAAATCTGAGTGAGAACAGGTGAATAAAATTGCAATGAAAGAAAAATGAAAGAAAAATGAAAGAAAAAATGAAAGAAAGAAAGAAAAAATGAAAGAAAAAATCAATAATTGCAGAAAATGAAAAGTAAACAGAGGACGCCTGATAGAAAGAACGAAAGAAAGTGACAGAAAATATAAAGAGAATAAGGGAGACTAAAAAGAATGAAAAAAGGAAGGAAGAAAATGATGTAAATATATAGAAAAAAAAAGGACGCTAGAAAGGAGAAAAAAGTGCCATCAACAGTAGCAGAAAATATGAAGAAAACAGAAGTTATTTAGAAAGTGTTGTAACCTAGGGAAGGTTACGGAATAGAATAATCGAACGAAGGTTGGTAATGAACGATAATACTTAGGACAAGAACAACACATATAAGATTCGCTAGCGGCCCATAGAAGAAATAGTCAAATGCTAAAATTGTGTCAAGTGAATTCCACAATGAATCTCCAACTGCAGGATATCTACCAACAGATTTACGTGGTCAGATGTAGCACTAGTCCGTATTTAATGTGTGGTATCCAAACCCTTAGACTCGGCTAAAAATTCCCTGTAGAGTACGTATAAAACAGGGTCGGGAAGCTGTTTCCCGAAACCAGATTCTGCCATTCGACATAGCATCGACTAGGTATCCTATCTGCCCGGAGGCAGAGATTTGTCCAACACAGTCAGAGATGAATCTCCAACTGCAAGATATCTATCAACCGCCCCATGCGGTCAGATGTGAAACAAGGCCGAATTTAATGTATGGTATCCAAGCCCGCAGGCACGGCCAAAACTTCCCCGTAGACCCTGTATAAAACGGGATCGGGTAGCTGTTTCCTGAGACCAGCCTCTGCCCTGCTTCATAGCCTTATCTAGGAACCCTTTCAACCAGGAGGCAGAGAATTTGATCAGCACAGCTAGAAACGAATCCCCAACTGCAGGATATCTACCAACCAATCCCCACTGTGGACCATTTAAAAGATAGTTCGCGCATCGGATTGGTTGTTACAAACATCCAATCGGGTGTGCGTAAAACGTGGCCTTTCTTCGTCAAATTCATTAAAAGGTCAGAGTAGCGTTTGACTTAGAGGGCGGGTCAGGGATTAATCTCCCCTGATGTGGTCGACTTGGAGATGGGGTGTATAATGTTGAAAGACCCGAAACTCCCTGATGAACAAAGTCAAACTGTATCACTGACGACCCCATCCTGCGCCAACTTAAGAGCGTATTTTTTGGAATTATTCCACCGGCCCCACGCGGTCAGATGTGGCACAAGGCCGAATTTAATATTGGGTATCCGAAGCCGTCGGCTCGGCCAAATGTTCCCCGTAGACCCCGTATAAAACGAGGTCGGGTAGACAAGAATCTGCCTTTCGACATAGCCTCGTCTGGGTATACTCTCTGCCCGGAGACAGAGAGATTGATCAGCACTGCTGTAAACGAATCTTCGACTGAATACTAACATACAGTATTTACTACTGTATTTATGTGAATGGGGACATTATCTTCCGTAAGTTATGCTACGACAGAAAGACTGAATGAAAGAAGGAAAGAGAAATGAAAAGTGCCAAATATAAAAAGGACAAGAAGAAAAAATGTAGAAAGATGGAATTAAGTGAAGAATTTCTGACGAGAAGAATCAAAATCTACCTCAAAAAAGAGTATGAAAATAAAGAATAAGACAACGAGATAGAAAAAAGTGCACAGTATAAAGAACGACAGAAAAAAAACCGAAAAGACAGAAACGACAGAAAAAGAAAAAGAGAGAGAGAGAGAGAGAGAAAGAGAGAGAGAGAGAGAGAGAGAGAGAGAAAGATAAATGTCTTCCGGTAGACATAAAAGCGAAAAAATAATAAATAAATAAATAGACGACTGAAAAATTATAAATATGAATAATCGAGAATGTGAAAACATGTGTCGAACGTGTTTTTCAGTCACGCGCCAATTAATGACTCGCTTGAATTTTTCGCTGGTTAAGCACTCGTGATGTGTTCAGTTTGAACAGTAGGTCGTGATTACAACTAACGGATGCCCGTAGACGTAACTCGTTTACACTGTCTCTCTGTGTCGGCCTATGTGTGAGAGGAACAGAGAAAGAAAAGGACAGAAAGAAATGCGCGTGAAAATACTTTTTTCGATTTCTGTGAAATGCGTGATATTTGTACTTGATTTCCACCTGCCTCTACAGTTCGTTCTTACGGGATTAGAAATCGAAATGTAAAGTGATAGGTATGAGTCTATATTTCAGAGATGAGGTATTATGTACACTATTTACATTATTCGGACTGTTGTCCTCATCTTTGTTGTTATATTTATCACAAGGTTTCGTCCCTTCAGTATCTGTCTATATTTCTGAGATGAGGTATTATGTACACTATTTACATTATTCGGACTATTGTCCTCATCTTTCTTGCGATATTTATTACAACGTTTCGTCCATTCAGTATCTGTCTATGTTTTGGAGATGAGGTATTATGTACAGTATTTACATTATTCGGACTATTGTCCTCATCTTTGTTGCCATATCTATCACAACGTTTCAGCCCTTCAGTATCTGTCTATATTACTGATGTGAAGTATTAGGTACACTATTTACATTATTCGGACTATTCTCCACATCTTTGTTGCCATATTTATTAGAACGTTTCGGCCCTTCAGTAACTGTCTATATTTCTGAGATGAGGTATTATGTACACTATTTACATTATTCAGACTATTGTCCTCATATTTGTCACCATATTTAGCACAACGTTTCGGTCTTTCAGTATCTGTCTATATTTCTGAGATGAAGTATTATGTACACAATTTACATTATTCGGACTATTGCCCTCATCTTTGTCGCCATATTTATTACAACGTTTCGGCAGTTGTACGCTCCGGCCTTCTTCAGGTGGTTGGAATGTCGAACTAAACCTTTCATTTCGCTCACTGACACAGTGGATAAAGGCGTTGGTTAGATCCAGTGACAGGACTCAAAGAGTGCGAGTTCAATACCCCGTTAAAGCAGTGGAGAACTTGGAGAGCGAAATTAATAAGGGATAACTGATAGCTGACATCCATTAGTTATGGTACGTGGAACTAGAACAGTCTACCCCAATGAGCGGAATAAAGGGTTCAGTTCAACATTCCAACAACCTGAGGAAGGCCGGAGCGTACAACGGCCGAAACGTTGTAATAAATATGGCGACAAAGATGAGTACAATAGTCCAAATAATGTATAGGTATAAATAGAATATAATGGCGACTACTTACAAGAAGTGATCAAGTTATCTACTTTAAGACATGCAAACATTTCTGCCTAAAAATCCAAATTTTGAATAGCGCGACTCTTTTATTAGCAATCGGCGTACAAACGTATTAGTCCAATATTTGATCATCATAATATTAAAATTATTGAATTCTTGTTGATTTTGTCATTATAATGGTACACGCAAACATCACTTTCATTCACACACTTTATATTAGGTTGGTGCAAAAATAATGACGTAATATTGTCGTTTTTCGACGTATTTTTAATGTCAAAAAACGACACTATTACGTCATTATTTTTGCACCAACCCTTATATATATATATATATATATATATATATATATATATATATATATATAAGTGAATGTTCACTTTTATATTTACACACACTCTATCTCTGAATTGAGCACTTTATCCCTTAAATATAACACTTCTTAAGACTATATTACTTCACACACACACATATATATATATATATATATATATATATATATATATATATATAATCATAGAAATGGAACAATCGGATTGTATGACATACTTCTGTAATTTTACCTACTTATCCTTTCTTTTTACCTAGCTTAACATTTCTTTTTGCGAATTTATCAATTCTTTACCTCTTGCCATGATGAAAACCTTCTTGCAGGAATGTCAATTACAGAATGTTGTTTGTAATGTAGGGCTAAAAATAACTAGTGATAACATTATCGGAACATTGTCGAATATTTCATTAAAATTTTAAAGTTTAAAATTTTCATTGTACGAATAATTTTTTCACCCATTAAAATGGATAAACGGGATTTATTTCTATTAAATTAATATTTTTTTTCTGTTTCAATGCATATTTATTTATTATGCATCTGTGTGAAGTAAATTAAATGAAAAGTATGTTTATTTATTACTTGGTAATACAATAAATTAAAAATTGTATGTGTACGGATATTTGTTTAAGCACAAACACACACACACACACACTATATATATATATATATATATATATATATATATATATATATATATATGAATCGGTTGTATCAAAATCCTTTACAGACATGGGGCGGGTTCCTTATAAAAAAATAAGGACAATTGTCCCTGTAAACATATGACTGCAAATCATTCGTTTCTAAGTTGTTAAATATAAAGGAAGTCCACACTAGATAGCCCTGTATTGGCACATGGACTAGATTACATTTGTCATTCGTATACATTTACGACTCGGCAATCTTTAACGTTTAACCTGTGCAGTAGTGAGTTAACTGACAAGTGATCTCTTTTACAATATCAGGGTATTCATATCATAAGCAGGCAGATATGATTTTTACATACTGCTGCGCAAATAGTAATAGTCTCGAAGTTGCACAGCTTTCGTTTCCAGGCTTAAGGCAGCCGAATCATCTAACCTTTGCAGCTGTTTATTGCCGTGTTGCTGAGACAGAATCTCATGATCCGCTCGTGCCCCTGACCACGAAAAATGCACTCTTCAGGCTGTCGGAAACGATACAGATATCTGTACCCGCCCTTGTTCTTGTCCTTGTATTGGTGTGAGGAACCCACCTCCAAAGTTTGTAAAAGTATTTTTTGATACACCCTGTATGTATATAATCATTAAAAAAAATCCCGGTGAATGTTGATCGGCCACAACTAAAAGTTTCATATGTTCTCTGAAATCATCAGTCAGACAGCAACAGTTATTTGAGAAAAGGGGCGCGTCATACTAACTCGGCAAGTTCAAAATGTTACAAGGGCAGTTGAGACGTACATATGCACAGACCAACAAAAAAAAAAACAAACAAACCTAGGACTGAATTTAAAGAGACTTTGATAGATAGAGATAGATAGATAGATAGATAGATAGATAGATAGATAGATAGATATCAAATTGAAGTCACATCTATTTAACCTACTCGCGTTAGGTTGCTAGCATATTCACAGGTTTGAGGCTTTGTAACCTAAATTAAAATAATACATCAAATATTTATAATCTCAGTATGGGCATCCACCATTTTAGCCTCGGAAACAAATGTTTCAATTTAGAAAACAAATGAATAAATATACTACTACTAATACTACTACTACTACTAATAATAATAATATTAATAATAATAATGAAAGAAAGATCAACTGGAAAACATCATAGAAATAAATAATGCAAATAGATGCAAAAGCTTTAGTAGCTACAGAAAAAAAGTTAATATCAAGACAAAGGATTTAAAAACGGCCAAAAAGATTCCAATTAGTAGGCAAAATTAAAGCAAGAAACTGAGGAAATCAGGTGTGAATTATCGAATCTAGATGAGATTTCAACAAATTCACTTGTTTACCCGCTGAAAAGCAAGAAGATCAAGTGGAAATATATAATTAAAGCAGTAAATCAAATCCCGCTAATAAAGGAGATACTCAAAAAACAGAAACTGCAATTAAAGTCACAGAGAATAAAGACGATAGGAAAAGCGTTGTATGATAGATCGACAAAAATAAGATTTTTCAAATGAAAATCAGGATATATATACAGTCCGGGACATTCAGTATCGAAGTAGGACTTCCTTCTGAGTCTACGTGCTGGCAACTGTGACTGCTACAAAGCGGTTACCTCCTACTATCACTGTATCAGTGTATCTCTCTTACTGTCTAACTCCCGGGCATTCACCAACAGCAGTAGAAGTACACACTGGTCGAGTCCACTTGTAGGAAAAAGGGGTGGACGCCATAACAGTAATCAAAAAGCCAACATCTATTGAAGAATTGCAAAAAAATTTAAAAAAATAATAATACTCCCAATACAGACGTGAAAGAATGAAGGATAAACCTCTACAAGAATGGAAAAATCTAACAAAGTGTAAGGTTAGGCTAGCTCAATCCACGTAAGGGAAATCCCCTAGAAAAGAAAAAGTAGCCATCTTTTGACTTTATCATCTGTCATCAATTCATCTTGTAAAAATACAAAATAATTGCACCAATGAAATTCCAGAATGGATCACAGCAAGTATTACATATCAGCTCCCAAAAACGGTTGAAAGTACTGATCGAAATAATTATAGGCCAATAAAATGTTTTTTCCATAACATATAAATTAATCATGTCAGTCCTAACGAACTGCTCTTTCTCAGATTTTTTTTGAACTTTTTTCTCTTCATTTGCTTTCATTACACATTTAGCATAGGGATTTCGAAGAAACTCATATTGTACAAAAAATCAACTTCTACTAAATCAAAATATCCTGGAAAATTTCAAGAAAAATATTCAAAGTCTTTTTTGTCATAAAGCTTCGATTGTGTGTCACATTCTTGCATTGTTTGGCTATGAAAAGATACAAAGACTCCTTGGTGATAGAAAATTTCCTTAAATATAGCATTCACCTGTGGAAAACCACATTATACCTAAATCACATCAAAGGTACTACTACTTTTAATTGTTTGACCGTCCTAAATAAGTCGATAAACTACATTCGACAACGAGGCCTTTGATCAGAAGGTTTTGAGGAGCCGGAGTGATAGGACTTGTCAGGCTCCGATATATGGGCAAATAGTTAACCCCACCTACCAAAAAAAAAAAAAAATGGTTACAAAACTCAATGAAAGTATAAAAATAGGTTTTAATACCAGTAATACTATTTTTGGAAACATTATTACCAGTAAGACATTTTTGATGAAAATATTATTCCCTGCATAAATTCCTGGTAATAATGTATTGCCGGTAATAATATATATAAAGATGTCTTAATATATATATATAGATAAATAGATGAATATTGATAATGTTTGTGCTCAATATATATAGAGAGAGATAGATACATAGATTGATAGATAGAGTCCAGGTAGACGTCAATGTCCAGGACTGAGAAAGAATATAACATAAAAGCCTCAAACTCTAATATTCCATGGTTATAATTCATTACAGTCAGACAGAACATTTTTGGAATAAAATATTAACAGCAATATATTAAAAAAAAATACCTGCAATGAATTTTGGAAATAAAATATTACCAGCAATACATTTATGGAAGAAAGATGTTACCGTCATTAGGAATCTTGTTGGCATTAAATAACACAATGATAATGATATGCCGTAAAACAAACCAAACCAATTGTTTGAATATCGGACGAAAAATATTTAATTGAGACTCCCTATCGCACTTTCTTTTCTGTCTTTCTTTAATCCTTCTATCGTAATTTAATGATTAATAAACAAAAGAGAGTAAGTGATGTTGTTGGTGTTTTTTTTTTACATAATGGAATTGATATTTATATTAGTTAAGCTTGGCCTCCCCATTCTTAACGTTAAAAGCTCTATACGATATTTTTACTTTTATTTTTTCACACCTGTATTCAGGACTGTTTAATACTACTGTTTTCTGTCCTGGTCTGATTCAACTCCGGATATATATATATATATATATATATATATATATATATATATATATATATATATATATATATATATATATATTGAACAATGAAAAATATCAAAAAATTAAAATCTTCAGACACACTGAGTTGTAGATTAATATTCTTTCGTTTTTTTATTATTATTTCATTTAGATTCCTCGACTAGTTTCGGCCAAAATGGCCATCATCAGGAGGAGAAATATTTCTGCTTGCTGGTAGCAGTGAACTACAGAAATGAATGTCTTGATGGAGAAATTGAACTTTTGTCTGTAGTTTTCATTTGTTTTTTTATTTTTTTATCTTTTTAACATGAATCTTTTAACATTCCTTGTGTTGGTCAAACAGTCTCTTTTAAGTTGTTATTTGAGATAAGAGCTGGATAGATACATGCTGCTATGAATTCTCTGGTCAGTTTGACAGTTTTATTGGTACTGGAGAGGGGATGTCTGTTTAGTGTTTGTGTGTGTGTTATTTGGTTCTTAGGGAGTGAGTGAGTATGATATGTGTAAGCGTGTGTATTGCTGTGGGTGTGTGTTATCATTTGACTCATTACGGAGTGAGTGAGTATGATGTGTGTAAGTGTGCATATTCGTGTGGGTGTGTGTATAAATGTATAACTGTGAGGTCTAAACACTTCCGTAAGCATGTCTGTCATGTGTGGGTGAGAAATATGGGTAGGTTTTGATTTGTTGATTTATATATTGCTACTATCTGTATTGTTAAATTTATTATTTAGCCCGGCTGGATATTTTGCTTTTAGACGTTGTATTCACTTATTTTCATGGGACTCTAAAATCTTTCTAATGTTATCTGCTCTGAACTTTTATATATATATATATATATATATATATATATATATATATATATATATATAATATCAATGGCTCAAATACTAAAATTCCATGGTTATAATGTATTACATTGGAATCGTAATCATGATCCAATTAGACAAGATTTGTAGGTCTGATGAATTAGATCAAGATTACGATTGCAATGTAATAAATTGTAACCATTGGATATTAGAGTTTGAGGCTTTTAAATTATATTCTTTCTCAGTCCTGGACATTAGAATAATTTTTATAATAACACTATTAATAACATTTACCGGCCTGAATGTCCGAGAAATTTTCATAGAAAACATTCGTTCTCCGACAGGTATGAAACCTGTATCTTATACAGAACCGTCTTTTAGTCTGACGTGCCTTAACCGATTGAGCCACAGAGGATCTATAAAAATATATATATATATAAACATAAAAATATCTTAAAATAATTGTCGGGCTTTGTTCATTTCAATATATATATATATATATATATATATATATATATATATATATATATATATATATATATATATATATGATCTAGACCGTGAATGTTTTTTTTAATTTGTTTCGTATTTATTTATAACCATCTATGTTGGATTGTTAAAAGAGTTTTTCTTTTAGGAACGGAGATATTTCAAAAATCCAGAACGCAAGTTTATATTTTGTTTAAATTCGATAGCGTCACTCTCAAGTATGTTTCGTCTAAATAAGTTAATTTCTCTTTTATTATATGTGACATTCTTTAGATCTAACTTATGGCTGAATTTATTTCTAAGTATAACTAATGCATTTGATAAATTGTTCTGCAAAAAATCATTCAAACAATGTGCGCGCCTTCATTTATTTTCTACGTTTTGTCCAATGAAATCATCGGCATTTCTTAAGTATTTACGTTCTCGACAACATTATTGAATAAATTAAACAAGGAGACCGCCCAGAAGAGATGCAGGAGATTGCGAAATCACCTAGAGACCGTTGTTGAATCCAATGGCGATTTTATTGAATAAATTTACTCTTTAGTATTTCAAGATATTTTTGTGTTATTTTGGTACATATATCTGTTAAAATGAGATGTCAGCGTTATTTTTTTTAATTTTTGAGTAATTTAGACGACAATTTATCGCACCATGTATAGTCCTATAACTTAGACCCTGCTGAAGCGGCATATGGATCCATACCTTTCAAAATGGTATTTACACGTTAGTGTTCGTATCGATTCCGACTGGGATACTCTATCAGCGGTGAAGAATTTACAATGAATATTGCAGTAAAATATCACGGATATTTTTCTTTGGTGATCGTAACAGATTTCAAGTTGAACTTCGTAAACGTTGCGCGGGAAGGTAATTCTGAATGACAATATGAAGGAAAATTTGCAAAACCGCTTTATGACGGACAAAAGTTTTCATTCAGAACCAGAGAAGTTTTCTTAGAAAGATCAAAAGATTTAAAAGATTGCAAAATTTCCTATGCGAATTTATCAGACAGATCATTCTTTGGTGATGTTCGTAAATAAAAAAAAAAAAAAAAAAAAAAAAAAATATTCGCAAAATTAGTCACTTCTAAAGTATTGGTGAAAATGTCAACAAGAT
>OZ010613.1:59328902-59428902 GCA_963932145.1 Acanthosepion lycidas | reverse complement strand
TCCAGGAAAGTGACTAGGGAGAACATTCTCAGCTGACATGAAATAGAATGACTATATTGAATCCAGTGCTAGGTCAGCTGCTAAGAAAGTTGGTACACTGTTACCTGTGAAGTAATTTTCCTCTCCAGAATCAATCCGCGTCCTTGGTAAGACGATAAACTGCATCCAACAGCAAGGCCTCTGATCAGGAGGTTTTGAGGAGTGTGGAACCACTTCTTAATTTTTGGTTTTCCTAGGTCTATCCTGACCCGGTGTGGTAGAACCTCTTAGGGTCGCAGATATGGGCAAATACTTAACCCCGAAACTGAGGTAAGAAAAGCATTATAAAAGTGTAAAAATAGGTTTTAATACTAGAAAGACATTGTAAAAAATTGTTACCAGAAATAAATTTAAAAACAACTACTACCAGCAATACGTTTTTGAAAAAAAATATTACCAACAATACGCTTTTGAAAATAGACTATTACCAGCAATATGTTTTGGGAAAAAAAAAACTGTTACCAGCAATACGTTTTTGAAAATAATATTACCAGCTCTACAATCTTGAGAAAAAAATATATCCAGAAATATATTTTTGACAAAAAAAATATAACCAGGAAAAAAAAGTTGTCAGCATTAAATGACCCATTGAGGTTGATATAACATAAAACAAAACAAACCAAACCAAAAGAGAATCAATCCTACATAACTATTAATCTACCATTCGTCCATACTTAAAATAATGCTGCGTCATATGATCCGGTGCCCCTACTGTTTACGTTGAGCCCCTTGATAAAATCCATACAAGAATCAGCAATATTATTGGTCCTGACCTGGCAGCTCTGTTTCAGTTAAATGCCCGTCGCACTAAGGTTGATTCTCTGTATCTTCTTGTATAAATAATTCCATGCTAATTGTTCGGATGATCTCTATATTTTGGTACTAGCCCCTTTTATTTCTCTGCCTATTTTCTTTTGTAAAATTTCCCATGGCCTTCTTCATTAGTTGGTCAGCGATGTCAGTTCTCTTGTAGATGCGGGACGCCTTTAGTTTCGAGTCTGATTTTCGTAATTTTTGTTGTGTTTGAATGAGTGTCTGTTTGATTGAGTGCATGGGAGGATCGAATGTTTTATATTATTAAAGTCACGCATTGATTTAGTCAAGTTAACTCATGTTTTCCAAACGTTTAAAGATTGTGTGGGCATTACTAACTTCATTTTATTTGTTTGTTTTTTTTTTGGGGGGGTGGGGGGTTGTGAATTATTTTCTTTTCATATTGCAAATACTCATTGGGGATAATTTTAAATTTTTCTTTTATTCCCCACCACCACAGACAATACATTCTACATATAGGGACTAGTTAGAATTTTAATAGAGACATTCCGGTATTATAGTGAATGTAGTAAGAAAGGTAAGTAAGAATGCGTTGTTTTGGCGTTAAAAATATTGTGGTATGTTTAGATCAGTTTTCGTGGTTAGCTAAGTTTAATTTTAAGGCAGAAGAAGACTGTCCTTTTCCCCATTCCACATTTTTGGCCTTGTGTAACATTTTCTGTACTGTAGCTGAAATAAATATCGCTCTTTACTATGGTATCTAGAATTTATAAATTTAACCGAACATGCCTGTTTGGAAGGTCTCTCTCTCTCTCTCTCTCTATATATATATATATATATATATATATATATATATATGTGTGTGTGTGTGTGTGTGTGAGATGCTAGAGGATGTACAACTGATAATAGAAGGATACATGCATAGTGTGGCTTCAGCAAATGTAATTAATGGTTGACATGTATCATTAAATATCGTCAGGTAGGTGAGGACTGGTTCCATATCCAGCACGTTTTCATCGACCTTTGGACTTTTATCTGTGGGTCTGCGTAAAATAATTGATTTATGCAACAGACTAATTAATTAATAATGCATATATGCAACGTGTCACGGAGGCCTGCGAAACGATTCAGCACCGTGTGGGAGTATTTGAAAGGGTCCGCCAGCCAATGATCCAACGGACTCATGTATGTGTCGGAGCAAGCGGAGAACAATTCGAATGATGACTTTATGGAAATATGTTTATATGAACATTTTATCTTGTTTTGTTGTCAGAAACCCACCTCTAATTTTTGTAAATGTATTTTGATATGCACTGTATACACATACGCATATATATATATATATATATATATATATATATATATATATATATATATGTGTGTATATATATATATATGTGTGTATACATATATATATATATATATATATATATATATATATATATATATGTATGCATGTATGTAGTCACTCTCCTGTCGTATTCGACGTATGAGGGTCAAGCAGCTCAATTCCTAGGAAACTACAGCCAGGCACAAAGAAATGTGAATTGATTATATTGGTGAAGGCTTTGTACAAAAGTAACCACAAATTTTGAAGAGCCGAATACAGAGACCAGGGGAACTACTTTTCACAAGGACCCCAAACGACCCTCCGCAGGTTTTGAATTCAGAGTTATCCTTCACATAGACCACTTGCCATCCAAGGCTATACAACCCAGTCTGTCCCCGATTTCTTTTTGGATTTGTAGGTCTGATGAATTGTATCGTGATTACGATTCCAATGTAATAAATTATAACCATGGAATATTAATGTTTGAGCCTTTTATATTATATTCTTTTCTGTCTAGGACATTGAATTCTACCTTGATTCTATCTTCTTGGAAATTCATATATAGATATATATATATATATATATATATATATATATATATATATATATATATATAGAGAGAGAGAGAGAGAGAGAGAGAGAGAGAGAGGGGCGAAAGAGAATAATAACAGCAAGATTTAAAAAAAAAAACTAATGCTTTATATATTTGTATGTAATGTTTATAAAATATGCAGTTTTACAAAGAATTATTGAAATTGTTTTACTTATGCGTGGGTTTTCATAAAAATCGTTTTACTTTCACCGGTTTCGCTTTTAGCTTACGTCCCTTAATTTTTTTTATTTATTCCGGGTTGAAGCGTCAGCATCTGGGAAGGTAATAAACATTTTCAAATTTTATGAAACGTTAAAATGCACGGAGGCATGCTGGATTAATGGATAGCGACTCGGGTTAAAGTTTCCGAAAATTGAGTTCGCATTCCACTTCAATCCATTGCATTTACTTATTTACGTATAAAATGTATTAATTCTCTTCTCCCCCCCCACCACCTATATATATTAATGGATTTTTTTCAGTTATTAATCCGACAGATTATCTTATCTTACTTTAAGGGTTATGTATTGCATACCCATATTTGAGTAGAGGTGCCGTTTATTTATTTTTAAACAATAATTATGCCGTGAAGCTCTTTCATGAATATTCAGGCCGGTAGACGAAAATAAATATAATATTTAATAACTAAACAGAATCTCTATTCAAATAGGGGCATGCACTAAAATTGTAAAGTGATAATATATATAGCTCCTATACCGTGGCGTTAGTGTTCCCTATAGGATTGAACCCCTTTTTTCTCACACCGCCATGTCATTTTCGGTGGAATTTTTTCTATGTTTTAGTTTTATTTTTTTTTAAATCTTGGATGAATACGTTAATCTCTAACTAACGAGTTTGGTTGTTTCGCAATTATTGACTCGATTGCTGCCATAAGGGGTGCCTAATTTTAGAACTACACCCACCGACAGCCTGACGATTGTGTGAAAGCGCGTGAAACTACTATTTCTGATCGCACTGGGCACTCTTTATCCTTTCCTCTGAATTCCGATAGCAGCACGCACACAACTGTACTGGCTTGCGACGACCGTGCGCATAACTATTTCTTTCTTGCATGGTGTACTGGTTTCTACAATAAACCTGTTACTATTGATCCACCGTATTTGTCCATTCCATATTCCTATTAGCACGAAATATAACATATATATATATATATATATATATATATATATATATATATATATATATATATATATATATATATATATATATACACACACAAATATAGGCAACTAGCCATTCTTTCCCTAACGATCTGTTTAGTTGAAAACTGGGAAGGTTTGTCTGGCACACTAGGTTTATCTATCTATCTATCTATCTATCTATCTATCTATCTATCTATCTATCTATCTATCTCTCTCTCTCTCTCTCATATATATATATATATATATATATATATATATATATATTGTCGGTTCGCTCCTTGTACACAAGATGGACTCGTCCAAAGTATACTTATACTACGGAGAGATAGCATGAGAAAAACGTCGAGTTATACGAGAGTACGGAAAGAGATAATTACGGCTTAACTTACAGAGACTTTTACACATACTTTTCTACTAACCCGCATTCCTGGACTACTACTCTTCATTTTAAGTTTGTATTCTTACGTTTAATACAGATATTTTTCTATTTCAATTACTGGCTTTGCTTATTTATTTGTGCAGGATTCCATCCCCGGAATCCACAACATATATATATATATATATATATATATATATATATATATATATATATTGGAATTTGATTCTTATGGATATGTTTCATCATTTATGTTATAACTTGGGACTTTTGACAAGTTTCCGGTCTGTCAACATCATACCTGTTCATCCAAAAAAAACTACCGAAACTATAACTATTTCGGCTGGCGATCCTGAAGGAAAATCCGCCAAGCATACAACAACAGACATATTAGTTAACATCTACCCTTGATCTTGAAATAGCAAGCGACTAATCTTGAAATAGCAAGCAACCAATCAGTAACGGCCTATGTCACTTCCTCCCGAGCCAAGTACAGACAAAATGAGAAGAAATTGAATCCTCGTTTTTTTTAACTTTTAGGAAAAGATCCACACTCTTAGCGACCACTGTTTGACATAATAGTTAAGTAATTTCTACTTGTCGCCAGGAAAGATTTTATCTCCTACGAAACGATACTTCATTTAAATAAAAACACACACGCACACACTCACACACATTCGTTAGTGACAGGAATTATAATCAGAAACGTTTCTTGCTTTTCTCTTTTCCCCATCCCTACATTTTTTCTGTCCACTCTCTCCCCTTCCTGGACAGGAAAGAAAAAAAAACGTACCAGTCACCATGATGTCGTTGGTGAACAGGTTAAAATAAAAGAAGAAAAAAAGACAAAAAAAACCCCAAACGATCCCCCCCCTCAAACATCGATCTATTTCTATTTCCTCGTTTTTTGTCCTCTTTTCTTCTTCTCGTTTCACTGCCTCTTCATCTCAACCTTCCTTCCCTTTTCTTCCCTTTCTTTTCCCTTCATTTCTTCATCCTTCCAACAGCACCTCAACGCCAGCATGGATCTGATCTTTTAATCCATAGCCATTTTGAAACTTTGTTTGCAGCTTCTGAAATAGTATTGATGGACTTTCTCTTTTTACTCTCCTGACTCCAAGCCGACTTAGAGTTCTGCATACAGATGTTCCTGCAAAAACCACGGCGTCCGACTTCAATCGGGAGACAGGTAGTCCGCCATTTGTTAGACCTGCATTTTTCAACCATCTCCTGTTATTTTTCCAGCTTTCTTTCAAAGTCTTCTTCCAAATTCTCCTCCCAGGGTACCGTAAGTTTGAGCATTGTAACCTGCCTGGAGACAATTAATCATATTAATAAATCCAGGCGTAGGGAAGATGTCGTTATCTGCTTTGGGAATTTCATGACTCCCGAGGACTACTCTCAATTGTCAATATCGAGCTTAGAAGAGCATGCAAGTTGACGATTTACGCAGCGAGGTGGAGTTTTCACAGAGAGAAGGAACTTGTTGAGAGTTGCAAGGGATAGAAGGAGGTGGAGAGCCATGATAGTCTATGTTCTGAAAGAACAAGGCACATAGAAATAAATAAATAATAGAAAAGAAAAAGCCAAAACTCAATATGAACTATGAACACGGCCATAATTTGTTGATATTTGGTAAAAAAAAAAAAAAATTCCCTCACTCAAGAAACAAACAATATATATATATATATATATATATATATATATATATATATATATATATATATATATATATGAATAAATATATGGAGACAGGATTGTTCGGCGGTTGTGGAGGCACGGTGGAGTAATAGTAGCGGCTTGGATTAAGAAATCAGAGAGCAAAGTTCGAATTTCCAGTTGAATCGATTATATTCACTTACGTGCTAATAACCTTGGCTAAGGTATGAATCCCTCCCGCTATGGGTAAGTACCAGGTGAGACTGGGTTCTACAGCCTTGGATGGCAATTGGTCTAGGAGAAGAGAATACATGCAGTTAGTGCATCAGGTCTCTGTATTCGGCTCTTCAAAAAGTGTAGATGGTTTTGCACAAAGCCTTCACCACTATAATCAAATCACATGCGGGTCTGGGCTGTCGGTTCTTGACACTCATACGCAAAATACGACGGGAGAGTTGAATATAAAATAAAATATATATATCCTAATGAAAAAGATACTACTATGGGTCGTCAGGAAAACTGGGTAAGGAGGAATAAACGAGAAACAAATTTTCTGATAATATTACTGTTAAAAATCTAAGATTAGCATAAGCCTAAAAAGACATAAAAAAACTTGACTAATAAAAAAAAAACAAATTTTCATTCTAAAAACCAGGCTTTCTTATGTTTGCATGTATTAAAGATGTGTGACCTCTGGTTTAATTTTTCGTTTAAGTTAGCTATTGCTAACTGCTTCTCTATACATAATATACAGTACTTGTTGCTTGCTTTATAGTTACATTTTTTTAGCATTTTCCATCATAGAATTGGATCCGATCTATCTTCCTATTTAATATTCTAAGCTTATTTAGATAAGTTAGTGTTATACCTATACTTATCTGTCTTGACACTACCTATATGATTATAGTAGCGCTTTTTAAAATTGCCTTCAGTAGATCCTTTGTACACTTTATTATTCTCGTTAATGGCGATTGAATTATTTCTACTAATTACAACTTTATAGACGACACATTCTTGTTGACACTTGCTCTTCAATGGGCAGGTGTCTTTATTCCTACAGTTACAGGTACTGGACGATTTCTTTCGCCCTGTTCAGAAGTTTCTGGTTCTTTTTTTTAGTATCCAATTTTTTTCCCTCGGATGCCAATTTGTTTTAAAATTGTGCTGTCCAGGGTTTTTAACCACCGAGTTTTAATAGTCTTATGTTATATATATATATATATATATATATATATATGCAAATCAAAATCATGACATATACCTTAATGATGTCCTCAAACGCGTTTCTAAAATAAAGTATTTCTTTTGTCTTCTTACGCCCCCCTCTCACACACACACATTCAAAAAATGAATGAATGTTTAAAATAGAATCTATGAAAATATATAAAATTAACAAAATAGTTCTTAATAATTATAATCTAATATTAACCCATATATGGAAAATGTTTTCGAATTATTCGTTAAATTACTATATATGTGGTTTAGTGTGCGCTCGTGTGTGCGTGTGTGTTTGAATGTGTGGTGTGATTGTATTCCTGCACATGCGCACCGGCATTCATTTCAGAAATCCCTTGATTATCAATGGTCATTGTCTGACACCAGGATTAAATCTGAGCCGATGGCCAACACCTGCTCTCTCGATCATGATCGATTGTCAGTTGATCGATCGATTATTTAATCGATCATGTGAACAACTCATTCTTTGCCTCTTGTCGATTTGCGCACGTCGTCTGACGTGACTTCACATCTGTGCAACCAGAGGCCCGACGATCTTTGATCTCTTTTCAACCAGACATCGTATTTGTAGCGTAATTTTTGACAACAACAGGTGCTTCGTCGTGTGATATATTGCGAATCTTTTGATAAGAATATTGATTTTTCGACATTTTTCTCTGTTTCAGAACGAGAGAAGACAATCGCCTAATTAGCTTTAAGATCAATACACTTGTTCGCATTAGGGGTTGTGTAGGCAAGTCCTCCTACTGGTTAGAAAATAGCTTTTTTCTCATACTAATTAGGGATTCTAAAATATTCTCCGCATTCTACAGCATATTCAGTCAAGTGTATTAATCAAAAACAAAAACATCACGGTTGATATCACTTCGTCCATTTTTTAAGGCTATATATAAGTAGATGAATATGTTTAGCTATATACAGGGTGTCCATAAAGTTCGTGTGCACTTTGAAAATTATAACTTTATTTGTATTTGCGATAGAAATAATCTGTAAAAAATGTTATAAAGTTTAATGTACCTAGTTTTTAGCATAGCTAAAATAACTAATGTGATTTCAGGCATTACAGTAAATCAGTTGGCAAATGTTTTCCGTGAACTGCAAAATCGTATTACCCTTTGTATTGCTAATGATGGAGGACATGCGGAAACTTAAATAAAGTTTCAATAAAACCTTAAAAAATATAGATTTACTTCTTTCTAATCCTTTTTGCAAATTATTTCTATCACAAATCAAAGTTCTAAATTTTTTAAAGTGCACACTAAATTTATGGACACCCTGTATAATGACCAGAGCCGGCTCAAGGTACTGGCTTGACGTGCAGTCGCTGAGGCGACATCGTGCTCCAATGTCATGTCTTTGCGACTTTCTAAATACAAAAAAAAAAAATAAATAAATATGTGAAAATAATAAATAAATTGAAATAAAAAAAAAATGAATTTCTGAAATGGAGTAAAAAAATAGAATTTGATTATTAATTCTTTCAGCTATGGTTTGGTTTCATTTGTTTTGTTTTACTGTATATCAACTTCAATGTGTTTTTTTTAAGCATTCAACCTCAAGCAAGGCGGGAAGCCACTAGCACGTAAGGGGTTACAGTGAGTTGGAGTGAGAGCAAAGAAGAGTGATAGAGGAAATGATGAAGGGTAGGATAGGGGATAGATTAGGGCATCTGGGGACGTCGATTGACATTACAGTTGAATAGTTGGAGATTATAGCCATCAGGGAAACAGGAAAAGGGGAGGGAGTTCCACAGGGGAGAAGTGCCAGACATGAAGCTATTGGAGTAGAAGAGATGGCTATATTTAACACTTTCGACAGTGAAAGGGTGAGAGCGAGATGCCAGTCTTGTTGAAAGCTTAAATTCATGAAATCTGGGAACCAGCAAAAGCAGCTCATCGGAGCAGTTACCATGAAAGTATTTGTTAAAAAGATAGAGGGAGGCAACGTCACATTGTCGACAAGATTTTTATTGGTGGTAATATTTTTTTAAAATATGTATTTCTGCTAGTTTATAATAAAGAAAAGGAGCCATATGACAGAAAGTTTCAATTGAAGATGTAGCAACAAAGAAAACGTGGGCAGCAGCAGTTAAAGTATGTCATACAACAATAACATTTGCAACTCTAATCAGCCCTTAAGGCTAGGTTTAGGGATCCATGTTCACGACAGTAATTTTTATTACGGGACAATGGCCTAATTGATTAAAGAAATGGTTGGTAAATTTGGTGCCATAATGATGATGAATTCAACATCTGGGTTCCCACATTTAATAAAATGTTTTCAGTTCTTTAATGCAAGTAGATTACCAAGATTTATATACACCTGAAAAACTCCGGCATTTTTTGTTGCTGGTAATATTTTTTTTAAAATGTATGTTGGTTATATTTTTTCCTCTGAAATGTATTGCTGGTAATTTTTTTTCTTTCAAATATACTGCTTATTATTAATATTATATTATTTTGTCAAATTTGTTTTGTATTGTTGCTAAATTTTTTGCAAAAATGTAGTACTAGCAATATTATTTTGTTCAAAAATGTATTGCTGGTAAAACTTTTCTCTTTCAAAAATGTACTTCTGGTAATAATTTTTCCGAAAAAATCTATTGCTGGTATTTTTACGCATTTTTACACTTACATAGTGATTTGACCGCAATTTTGCGATTAACTAGTTGCACATAGCCGGGACCAAAACAGGTACTATCACACCGGGTCAGGATGGACATGTGAACACCATGAATTAAGACGTGCTTCTACGCTCCACAATTTCTCCTGTACAGAGTCTATACTGTCGGCTGTTTTTTGTCGTCTTACCCAGGACGTGGATGTAGTTTATCAACATGCCCAAGACGCGGATATAGTTTATCATCATACCCTAGAAGGGAATGTAGTTTATCACCATACACAGGAGGAGGATACATTTAAACATTATACCCAGAACGCGGATGTAGTTTATCATCATACCCAAGACGCGTATAAAGTTTATCGCCGTACGCCGGACGCAGATATAGTTTATCATCATACTTAGGACGCGGATGTATATTATCATCAACGCGGATGTAGTTTTTCATCATACCCAAGGCGCGGATATTGTTTATCACCATATCCAGGACGCGGATATTTTTAATCATTATACCCAGGATATATATACTTTATCATCATATCCAGGACGAGGATATATTTAATATTTATACCCAGGACGTGGACAAAGTTTATCATCATACCCAAGACGGTTTCTGCCATTGTGTAATGAGGAAGCACCGTAACAATATATATATATATTTATATATATATATCTAATGAATGAGCAGGCATCGTTGGTATACTCATCGTTTTCATCTATACGACTAGGTATATCTGTTAAATTTATTTGCAATGATTAATGTTGTTTTTCTGAAAGTTGAATCATAAAACTGTTTATTAATGGAATCTAATTTTTATTTTGCATAGTAGTCAGTGTTTATGTATTATGTCTGAGCAGTCAGCTTGACTCTTCATCACAACAATACTCCTGTATCGGAAATAAACTACAGCAATTATTGCTTTTCTTTTACTTAAGTTTGTGGAACGTCTATTTTAATCTTCTGGAAATGATTTTCTTTACAAGATTAAGAAGATCGTTGTAGAAAGTTTCAGGGAAGAGACTCTCAGATCTAAAAAAAATTATATATTTTCAGATAGGATAATGAATATTTTCTTCGGATTATATTAAGCTATATATTGTAATAAACTCGTTATTTTACATTTTCAGCTTGTCTTCTTGTGAATAATTTTAAAATTATACTTGTAAATGCGTCGAAGTTCATCTTCCCCAGGGTGCCAATAAGCGTAGGGCCGACCCTGTTGTTGACTATAATCATTTGTGTGTATGGGACAGTTCTAACAAATTTAGTATAACAGGTAAGGAAATTAAACAGACAATAGGCGGCAGTTGGGGGTAGTTTTTAATACCGCATGTTGCTGCATGGTCAGAACATTAACCTAAAATCTCGAGTTATATGATTAGACATTAACATGGAAGATATGCATAGACAAAGATTTGTTAAAAAATTACTAAAGTCTCAGACGTATACAGCCACTTTTTCAGACCGATCCCTGAACGTAGGTTTCTACGAATAAATCCGTAATAGACACGTGGCCGAGTGGTTAGAACGTTCGCGTTCTGACCATGAAGCCCAGGTTCGAATCTCACCGTGATCGATTTGTCAGCAAGGAGATTGTTCACGTGGCCGAGTGGATTGGGCCCGTGATCACGAGGATGGGTACGTGGCCGAATGGATTGGGCGCGAGGTCGACTGCATGGGCACGTGACCGAGTGGTTAGAACGTTCGCATTCTGACCATGAAACACAGGTTCGAATCTCACCATTATCGAATTTTCAGGAGACTTCCTGATATTATCGTACTTTGGAGAGTTTACCCAAAACTTGTGATTGGAATTAGGTAGGCCGGCGATAGCTATGCTAGCACGAAGTCATCGTACCCGAGGGCTTGATCCTGCTGGCCTTCAATTTTTGATCACTCTAGATTACACGCTCTTTACATGAAACTGTAACGAAGGTTATTCCGAGGACCATACTTATTCGAATCACGTGGTCTGGAACTACAGAATCAAGATAAAAGCCCTAAACGCATCTGTTGCGGACTTCTAGCAGAGCAACAGCTAAAATGGATATTGCAAGGCATTCGAAGAGAAAATAATCACATAATCAAAATGTTCCAAACTACTTCGAAGAAAAAGTTGGGAAGGAATCCTTCATCAGTTTGGAAAGAATGATGGCAGTTATTGCACTTGAGAAATTGATTATTCTGGAAATTCTTTTAGTAGAAAGATTTCTATAAATTTCTACCGACAGCAGTACTGGCTGCTCGGTCAATGAATGGTTTGTGTTTCCTGGATAAGGAAACGGTTACTATTACCATTTCCATAAAACGGGCTGGTACTGAAAGAATGACTATTTAATTTTCAACTTGAAAACTCAAAAGATGTGGGAACATAGTTTTATTTATCTATCGGACAAAATATTTGACTACCGACCTGTGTGGTTTGGAAGCTGGGATTTCTTTTATTAGTCAAGTTGTTTTAATATTAATATTTCTGTTCGACAATTAATTGATTAATTTTGAAAGGTAGTACTATTACCATAAATCGAGCTGGTACTGACAGAATAACACTTTAATTTTCAGCATGTGAACTCAAAAGACGTGGGGGTATAGTTTCTATCTATCTATCTATCTATCTATCTATCTATCTATCTATCTATCTATCTATATCCAAGCTTGTTCATATCTATCTATCTATCTATCTAACTATCTATCTATCTATCTATCTATCAATATCCAAGCTTGTTCATATCTATCTATCTATCTATCTATCTATCTATCTATATCCAAGCTTGTTCATATCTATCTATCTATCTATCTATCTATCTATCTATCTATCTATCTATCTATCTATCTATCTATATCTAAGCTTGTTCATATCTATCTATCTATCTATCTATCTATCTATCTATCTATCTATCTATCTATATCTAAGCTTGTTCTTATCTATCTATCTATCTATCTCTAAGCTTGTTCATATCTATCTATCTATCTATCTATCTATCTATCTATATCTAAGCTTGTTCATATCTATCTATCTATCTATCTATATCTAAGCTTGTTCATATCTATCTATCTATCTATCTATCTATCTATCTATCTATCTATCTATCTATCTATCTATCTATCTAAATATCTGGCTACCGACCTGTGTGGTTTGTAAGATGTGATGTTTTTATTGACTAATAAGTTGTTTTAATATTAAGAGTTCTGATATTTATCATAGCTTATAATAAGAGTTGTCTTGATTTTTAAAACATTTTTGCAGTTAGTTGAAGATGCATATCATATTTGTGTTTGCAACATGTATGTTGTGTATGTTGTTATGAAAATTCCATGTAGTGTAAATCTGTCCCTTTTCCCTTGTTACAGAAGTGTTGCTTTATCAGTATAAAACAGACGTGTGGAAGAGTATCCGAGAAAATTATTTATTTCGGTTAGAGTTCTCTATGAGTATTTATATAAAAAAAATTGATCTGATGCAGTTTTGATTTCGGCTGCGAGCTGTTGTTTCTGATGGCGAGTTTCCATATATCATAATATATAATTCACTTGATATTTTTATCTTATCCCACAGAAGTGTGTCACTTTATAAAAAAAATAAAAAATCCTAAAGTGATTTCGGCCTGTTTGTAATTTCGGTTTATGTCCAGTGCCATAAATCTGATTCTAATCTAATTTGGTCATTGTCCCTCATTCAAGTCGATAAAAAAACGAAAGTACTTTTGATACGTGCTAATTTTTTTAACTGATAGGCCGTTGTTATTTCATCATTTAGATTTTCTCAAATGTTATTTCGGATTGCAGGTGGCGTCGGCGGAATAGAAGAAAGGTTGGCGCTGATGCATTCATTGGATACATGACAAAGGAAAATCAAAGCGAGACGAAGAAGATTATTGGAAAGAGGAACTTAAGGTTGGATATCATTTCCTTTACAAGAGAAATATGGTGGAAGAGGACAATAAAGAAAGAAGAATAAATGAATGGAAAGAAAGAATGAATGAAAGGAAGCGAGGAAGAAATAAAGAAAGCGAGACAGAAAGAAAACGAGAAAGAAAGAAACAAACAGAGAAGGAAATAACGAGAGAAAGAAAGAAAGCGAGAAAGAAAGAAAATAGCATACGAAGAAAGGAAAAAAAAAGATTTTACACATAGCTAAAAGAAGATAGGGAAACGAAAAAAAAGAATGAAACAATGAAGAGAAGGGAATATAAAAGAACAAAAAGAAGAAAAAAGAAGAAAGGGAAGGAAAAATAGAATAACAACTAGAAAAAGGAAAGAAGATGATGAGAAAAAAGAACTTAAGGTTTCAGATCCTTTCCATCAAAAGATAAATATGGATGAAGAAGATAACAAAGAAAGAAAATAAGACTAAGAGAGAAAGAAAGAAAGAAGGATAAAAAGAAAGAAAGGAAGGAAGAAAAAAGAAAGAAAGAATGAAAGAAATGAAGAAAAACGAAATGAATGAAAAAATAAAGTGAGGAAGGAAGGAAGGAAGGAAGGAAGGAAACGAGAATAAAGAAAGAAAGGAAGGAAGGAAGGAAAGAAGGAAGGAAGAAAGAAAGAAAGAAACAAACATAAAGGAAGGAAGGAAAGCGAGAAAGAAAGAGAAAAAGAAAAAGAAAGAGAGAAAGAAATGAAGGAAGGACGCAAGAAAAAATAAAGAAAGAAAAGGAGAAAGAAAGAAAGGAAGGATGGAAGGAAGAAAGAAAAAAGAAAGAAAGAAATGAAGAAAGAAAGTGTAAATGAAGGAAGGAAGGAAGCGATAAAAAAGAAAGAAAGAAAGGAAGAAAGAAAGAAAACGAGAAAGAAAGAAATAAAAAAGAAAGGATGAACGAAGAAAGAAAGAAAGTGAGAAAGAAAGAAGGAAAACCTCATAGATAAATAATGTGTATTTGGAGACAGGAAATCATCATAGGGGATTTCAGTATCTGTCTATATTTCTGAGATGAGGTATTATCTACATTATTTATATTGAGCACACATGGGACAGTGGATAAAGACGTTAGTTAAATCAAGTGACAGGACCCAAACAGTGTGAGTTCAATACCCGGTTAAGGCAGTGGAGTACTTTCTGAGGTGAATTAACAGGAGATAACTGATAACTGACATCCATTAAACATGGCATGTGGAACTAGAACAGTCTACCCTAGTGAGCGAAATAAAGGGTTCAGTTCGTCATTCCATCCACCTGAAGAAGGATGCAGCATACAACGGCCGAAACGTTGTAATAAACATGGCGACAAAAATGAGGACAATAGTCCGAATAATGTAAATAATGCATATAAGGGATTTCGTTTGCACAATATATTAGGAGAGACACAGCGCTTACACAGTTTCCATTTACATCAGTATAATTAGGTCTCGTCTGTTGTCAATTAGAAAGGATCTTTCGGCTGACACCATTGCAGTTCAATAGCAAATCTCTCCTCTTAGATTCTGCCATTGATCACATTGAACATGCAGAAGTCTTCATGATATTCCTGGCAGTGTTAGCTTACCGATGCCATGACTTCGCAAAGAGTTACACCCAAGTTGGGCATTACGATTTTGAATTCAGCGTTCTCCTGCTACAGCAAATATGGCAAACAGGATTAAAGATACCAGTCTGTCCTGCTATTAAAGCTATAACTGTGGTAAGAACAGATGGATTCATACGTTTCCTAAGGATTTTTATGCGTATGTAAATATAACCTACTGGAATTCGAACTCGGCTCTCCGATTTATCATTCAGGGTCGCTATCCACTGCACCACCTGCACACTCACTTCATCTAAAGTGTGAAGTTTACACAAATCGAAAAGCAATGAATAAAAAAATGATATAGTGAAATTTATACCTCATTGTTCTATCAGCCTCGTTTCCAGCAAAAGCTAGAACGGTCAGCTACCTTGATATTAAACTGTATGATGAAGAAATAGATCAATAGCTTTTAAATATAAATAGCGCCAAATTGAACACAGTATCTGTCGATATTTCTGAGATGAAGTATTGTAATTATTGACCCTATTTATATAGTTCGGACTGCTGTCTTGTTTTTGTTGCAATATTCACGACGTCCGGAAGAGGCATGGCACGCAGAACTAGAACAATCTACCCTAATGTAGTGTTTAGCTCGAAATTTCAATAATCTGAAGAAGACCGAAACGTCCGAACAGTGTAAATAATAAATCCACTAGTATATGCCGGAATTTGAAACCGTTTCGCTGATTCCAGTTTTCGCACTGATAACCGTTGCACAACCTGCACATCGAATTAATTCAAAATGCAATGTATGTAAATAAAAAAAAAAAAAAATAAAATCGAACAATGCGTTATAGCTGATATGGATGTCGTGACAAGGCAGTTTTATTTCATTTCTTGCTTGCTTTTTTTTTTTTTTTTTTTTTTAATTGTCTCTTTCACATTCCTGTAAATAAACTTCTGCGTCAACGGAAAATGTTTCACTTCGTCTATTCACCTGATATAAAAGTTATCTTTAATAGAACAAAAGAATCAATAAAAAATATTTACTGACCTACATAACTGCGGTGACAAGTTTTCCACTCTTATACTAAAAGTGTACTTTCACCCATGGATCCATGAATTACACCAGTGAAAAAGAAATATATATATATATATATATATATATATATATATATATATATATATATATATATATATATATAACTATGAACCTAAATAGTTAGGTTCATCGTTAAATTTTCTATACTTAGTGTATTGAACACTTTGCTTAGTTATTTTTGCTTTACTCGTGTTGGAGGTTTTTTTTTCTTCTTTGAACTCTGAACTTGGATTCTGGGCGATTCTTTTTGCCCGAATTACATGTTCTGAGTTCTTTTTTTTATTCTTTATTTTTCCTTGGGTATTGGTTTGTTCATTTACAAGCATTTCCCCTTACGAGGGGTGGTTAATTAATTTGAACCTTTTAAAAACTTTATTCTAAAATCTACACTCAACATCATCGCTTGATAAGACACCAGAGATGTTGAAACAAAATGGCTATTTTTGTAGTGATTTTATAGCATATTTATGTTATAATTTTTAAATAAATAATCATATATATATATATATATATATATGCTTACCTCCAAGACAGTAACTCATTGCGCTTTCTCGGGCTAACGTTTTCTGCTGGCATCAAGTGGGAAGATTATATTGAATTAATTGCTGGTCTGCTACAAGGAAAGATGCTTCATTGTATCGTACTAGACTTCTGTCTGAATCTGTCTTGCATATTAAAATTAGAAGTCTGCTAATCGTTGATGAATTCAATAATACAACAATATATGGTCTGATCGTCTTGCTATATATTTAGATGTGCTTAATATAATCAAATGCAATGTCATTGGTCTTGCGAGCATAGATTCTCTACGAATTTCCTCGAACACTCAGGCCGATAAATATAATTTACACCTGAAGAAGCCCGTTTGTCACAATGGATGAAACGATATAATCATAACAATAAAAATGAAGATATTCGACTGACTCTAATTGATGCAAGTACGTCTAAAATTGTTCAAATACGAGGGTCGGATGGAGAATTCATAGGCTGACCAATATATAAATGGATGTACACACACCATTACGTAAACTAAAAGACATGCAAGTCTACCAGAATGCAACAGCTGCTGGGACATCTGTTTATATATTGACCAGCCTTTGATCTTTACTGCCGATCTTCGCATAAGGACAACGGTGTAGATATATGACTATTTTTCATTGTTTGCTCACTTCTCGCTAATCCTTTAATGTATCCTAAACTTTTTGATGAGTATTAAACATTGAAAGAGAAGAAAGCATTAAAAATCAACTGGAGAAAAGAGAATGTTGGGTTTTCAACAAGTGAAAAGCTAAAGATATGAACTTAGCAGTTGGAAATAGCAAAATCAAACAACTGGAAAACGTTAAATATTTAGAAATTCTTTTGGCAGACCCTCAGATACAGATGCGTTTCAAAACCTAAACAGACATTTGAAGAAATGAGGTATTTCAGAAATCTAAGCATAGTATTGGTTTGGTTTATTTTACTGCTTATCAACCTCAATGGGTTATTTAATTTTTTTTTTTTTCAAAAATGTATTTCTGGTAATAATGTTTTTCTTCAAAACTTCATTGCGAGCAATAAACTTTTACAATTAATGTATTGGCCAGCCTTTGATCTTTCCTGCCGATCTTCGCATAAGGACAACGGCATGGCATATTCTTCATTGTTTGCTTACTGCTCACGAATTCTTTAATGGACCCTAACGTTTCTGACTAGTATTAAGCATTAAAAGAGAAGAAAAGATTAAAAATCAACTGGAGAAGAGAGAATGTAGGGTTTTGAATAAGTGAAAAAGAAAAAAAAGATACAAATTTAGCAGTTGGAAATGTCAAAATCAACCTACTAGAAAACTTTAAATATTTAAGAATTATTTTGGTCGACGATGGAAGACGCGTTACCAAAATACAAACAACACATTTTGAGAAGAAATGATATATTTCAAAAGCTAAGCAAATTATTGGCTTGTTTTTTTTTTAATTTGCATCATATAAACCTCAATGGGTTATTTGATGCCGATAAGATTTTGCTGGTATTATTTTTCCAAAAAAACCATGGCTGGTCATTTTTTTTTGTTTTTAAATATATTGCTGGTAATACTTGTTTCCAAAAATATATTGCTAGTAATAATATATTACAGGTAATAATTTTTTCTTCAAAAATGTATTGCTGTTATTAAAAACTATTTTTACACTTTTATAGTATTTTTACGCAAGTTTGGGGTTAACTATATTCCCATAGCTTGGATCCTAACAGGTACTACCACCTCGGATCAGGGTGGATGTGGGAACATCAGTAAATAAGAAATGGTTCCACGCTTTACACCCCCACCTGATGAAAAACCTTGTTGTTGGATGTAAATGAGTAAAAGAAGATATGAACTGTCAAAATTAACCAACTACAAAAACTTAAAATATTTAGAAATTCTTTTGGCAGAGGATGGCAGATGCCTTACCAAAATCCAAATACACATTTAAAGAAGAAATGATGTATTTCAAATTCTAAACAAAGTATTGGTTTGATTTGGCCTGTTTTACGGCTTATCAACCTTAATGGGTTATTTGATGCCGACAAGATTTTTATTGATTGTAATTTGTTTTTTTTTGAAGAATATATTGCTGGTAATAATTTTTTTTTTTTATTCAAAGATTCATTGCTGGTAATAAGCTTTTCAAAAATGTATTGCTGGTATCAAAACCTATTTTTACACTTTCATAATGTTTTGACCTCATTTAGGGGGTCAACTATTTGCCTATACCTGGAAGCCTAACCGGCGCTACCACCCGCGTCAGATTGTACCTGGTAACACCAGGAATTAAGAGGAGTTTCCACGCTACTAAAAACCTTCGATTCAGAGACCTTGCTGTTGGATGTAGTTTATCGTTTTATCCAGGATGCAGATGTATTTTATCGTCTTACCAAGGAGGTGGTTGTAGTTTATCGTCATACCCAAGGCGCGGATGTAAATTGTCGTCTTACCTAGGACGCGGATTTAGTTTATCGTCTGACCCAGGGCGCGGATGTAAATTGTCGTCTTACCTAGGACGCGGATTTAGTCTATCGTCTGACCCAGGGCGCGGATGTAAATTGTCGTCTTACCTAGGACGCGGATTTAGTTTATCGTCTGACCCAGGGCGCGGATGTAAATTGTCGTCTTAACCAGGGTGCGGATGTAGTTTATCGTCTTACCAAGGACGCGGATGTAATTTATTGATATACCCAGGACGCAGATGCAGTTTATCGTCATACTCAGGACGCGGATGCAGTTTGTCGTCTTACCGAGGACGCGAATGTAGTTTATCGTCTTACCCAAGACGCGGATGTAATTTATCACCATACCTAGGACGCGGGTGTAGTTTATTGTCTTACCCAGGACGCGGATGCATTTTATCACCTTACTCAGGACGCGGATCCATTTTATCGTCTTACCAGGAGCCCAATGTCATTTATAGTCTTACCCAGGACATATCAAATTATTAAGAAACTGGTAAATATCATTAGAAACAAATAAAGGTGTGTTGAACTCCTGTGTAATAGCAATCCACTGAAATGACAGTGAAGTCATCACAGATTAAAAAAAAACCCAAGGGAATAAACATGTTGTTCTACAGTAGGATGCTGGGAATAGGATGGATGGGTAATGTAAGCGATGAAGAAGTGTTCGAGAAAATGGGAACAAAAAGAAAGATTTACAAGCAAAAAGGGACATGAAATTTATAGGACAAATTATAAAGAAAGACATTCGAAGAATTTCACACAGACAGAACATATCGTAAGCAAAATTGGCAGGAGATCTAAGAAAACGACCTACCCGACGATCTTGTTAGCATAGAAGGCGAAACGTAGTAGCTAGCTATTACGGGAAATGGACAAAATTTTTAAGCGTTATAAATGAAGGGCGGTTTCTCACCCACTTTCTGAAAGGACACCGGCCCAAAAGAAGTAAAAGAAGATAATTTCTTAGTTTATCATTCATTAAATCATATCTTAAAAGTTTAAATATTCATAAAATCATATTTAAAGTTTAATAAATTTTCTATCATTTACATTTTGTAAAACATGTACATTGGTTTACTGCAATTCTTTATAAAAATTTTATTGATGGAGATTTTACGAAAAGAAGGTAAGAAACCAAGCTAAAAGATAATGGTGAAAGAGAAGCCGAAGGAAATAATAAATACGAAGAAATAAGGAAAGAAAGAAAGAAGGAAAGTACGAAGAAAAGAAAGAAATAAGGGAAAATGGAAATCGACTTTAGTCATTTTACAGGGCGTGAAAGTCATTATTGCGGAGATGTGAGGAAGAGAAAGAAAGAGAGAAAAAAGACAAAGGGAGAAAAAAAAGAGAATAAGAAATGAAGACAGAAAGAAAGAGATACGTAAAGAAGATAAAGAAAGAAAAATATAGATGAATGTAAGAAAAAAGAAAGACAAAAAGAAAAAAAGAATGACAAAAAGAAAAAAGAAAGCAAAAAAGAAAAGGAAACAGTTCAATGTCAAGAGAAGAGAAAAAATAAAGGACAAAAGAAAGCGCAAAGGAAAACATTGCAAAACGATAAAAAAGGTGAACATTTCTATAAAAAAAAAAACAAAGAAAACCTAAAGAAAGAAAAAAAGAAAGAAAAACGAAAGAAAAAAAGAAAGAAAGAAAGAAAGAAAGAAAGAAAGAAAGAAAGAAAAAAAGAAAGAAAGAAAGAAAGAAAGAATCGACAAAATAAATAAAAAAAAAACGACGAGCTCTAAATACGGGAGTGAGTGAAAAATAAAGGACAAATAAATAAAGATAAAGGTAAGAAAGAAAGAAAGAAAGAAAGAAAGAAAGAAAGAAATAAAGAAAGAAAGAACAAAAGGAAGAACAAAAGAAAAATAATAAGTCTAAGATGAAAGCCAATGAAAAATAAATGACAAATAAAGAAAGAATGAATGAGAAAAAAGAATAAAGAAAGAAAGGAAATAAGAATAAAAGAATGAAGAAAGAAAGAAAGAAAGAATGAAGAAAAAGTAAGAAAAAACGATAAAAACAGAAGGCGGAAAGAAATAAAGAAAGACAGAAACAAAGAACGCTAAGGAATAATAATGAAGGACGAAAAAAGAGAAACAACAAAAGATAAAAAAAAAAAAGAGAGCAAAAAACGCAAAGTAAAAGAAGGAGACGAAGAGGCAAACAAAGAAATAATGATGAAAGAGGAAAGAAACTGGAATATAGAATGAAAAGTCAGAAAGAAAAAAAAAATGGAGGAAAGATAACGCGAAAAGACAGAGAAAGAAAGAAGGAAAGAAAACGAGAAATATTTACGAGAAAAGAATAAATGATAAAGAAAACAAAAAGATGCAGCAATGATGAGAAATGAGAAAAAGAGGAAAAAGAAAGGAGGAAAAGATAGATAGAAAGAAGGAAAGAAGGAAGGAAAAAAGGAAAAAAGGAAGGAGGACAGAAAGAAGGAAGGAAGGAAGGATGAATGAAGGAAGGAAGGAAGATGAAAGGAAGGAAAGAAAGAACGAAGGAAGGAAGGAAGGAAAGAAAGAAAGAAGGAAAGAAATAAAGAAAGAAGCAAGGAAGGAAGGAAGGAAGGAAAAAGGAAGGATGAATGAAGGAAGGAAGGATGAAAGGAAGGAAGGAAGGAGGACAGAAAGAAGGAAGGAAGGAAGGTAAGAAAGAAGGAAGGAAGGAAGCAAGGAAGGAAGGAAGAAAGGAAGGAAGGCAGAAAGGAAGGAAGGAAGAACAGAAGGAAGGAAGGAAGGAAGGAAGGAAGGAAGGAAGGAAGGAAAGGAAAAAGATGGGTTGTGAAAA
Source organism: Acanthosepion lycidas (assembly GCA_963932145.1). Classification (NCBI taxonomy): domain Eukaryota; kingdom Metazoa; phylum Mollusca; class Cephalopoda; order Sepiida; family Sepiidae; genus Acanthosepion; species Acanthosepion lycidas. The sequence goes on along the minus strand of OZ010613.1, from coordinate 59,406,801 downwards.
TATTGACGCCGAAAGAAAATTAAAAGAAAAAAAATAGTGGTGGCGAGCGATTAAATGAAGAAAGACACCAAAAAACACAAGAAATAAAGAAATAGAAAGAAAGGGACGTGTATTGAAAACAAATATGGCGACAATAAAAAAAAAGACCAACAAAGATAAAAATACGTAGAGCCATGCAATTAAAAGAAAGAAAGAAAGAAAGAAAGAAAGAAAGCAAACAAGAAAGAAAGATACAAGAAAATAGTAAGATAGAAACAAATTTAGAGACAAGTAATTTAATGTAGAAATTTGTAGAAAGAAAAACACTCCGAAGAAAGAAAGAAAGAAAGAAAGAAAGAAAGACAGAAAGAAAATGAAAGGAAGATACAAGAAAATAGTGAGAAAATAGAAACAAATTTAGAGACAGATAATTTAATGTAGGAAGTCGTAGAAAGAAAATTACTCAAAAGAAAGAAAAAACGAAAGAAAGGAAGAACGAAAGAAAGGGAGAAAGAAAGAAAGAAATTAACAATAAATAATGAGATTTAAAGAAGACCAAAGAAATAGTAACGAAATATAGTAGCAACAATTACAAGGAGGAAGAATAAGAAAGAAAGAAAGAAAGAAAGAAAGAAAGAAAGAAATATACAAGAAAATAGTGAGAAGAGAGGATTAAATTTAGAGACAAGTAATTTAATGTTAAAATTCGTAGAAAGAAAATCACTCCAAAGAAAGAATGAAAGAAAAAAACAATGGAAGGAAGATACGAGAAAATAATGAGAAGATAGAGACAAATTTAGAGACAAGTAATTTAATGTAGAAATTCGTAAAAAGAAAATCACTCCAAAGAAAGAAAGAAAGAAAGAAAGAATGGAAGGAAGATACAAGAAAATAGTGAGAAGATAGAAATAAATTTAGAGACAAGTAATTTAATGTAGAAATTCGTAAAAAGAAAATCACTCCAAAGAAAGAAAGAAAGAATGGAAGGAAGATACAAGAAAATAGTGAGAAGATAGAAATAAATTTAGAGACAAGTAATTTAATGTAGAAATTCGTAGAAAGAAAATCACTCCAAAGAAAGAAAGAAAAAAAAAAAAAAGAAAAAAATGGTTAAAGAAAAAAAACAAAACAGACAAAAAGAAAGAAATAAAGAAAGAAAGCGAGAAATGTTTACGGGGAAAGAAAGAAATGATGAAGAAAACAAAAGATGCAGCAATGATGAGAAATGAGAAAGAGAGGAAAAAGAAAAACGACAAAAGGCAAAGTCACAAAGATCGTTTTTTGTAAAGATCAGCTTGAGAGTCTGTCTGAGATTAACAATACCATGCTAATTAATACTTCTCTAACTGAACAGGCTGTATTTTCATTAAATTTACTTTCTCGCTTTTCTCCAGGTTCACAGAGTATCAGAACTACGTTTCCCGGCTTGTAAGATAAGCTTTTCTCTAATATATGATACTCTTTTGATGTTATTTCGTACGCTCGGCGACATTTCTCACATGATCAGTGAATCTCTTAAATATTGATACATTAGTAGAGACATGGAAATCACAACATATTTGTAATAAATTTAATTCTTGGTGCAAAGTAAATGAAAAAGCAGTAGCAATAGAGTACATTGGTCTCACGATATCCATCACTTTCCATCCAGTTTTCGAGCCCATCTTGAGTATGGCGATAAATTACATCCAACAATAAAGCCTCTGATCTAGAGGTTTTGAGGAACCAGTAACCCCCTGTTAATTGCTCGTGTTTCCAGGTTCACCGTAACCCCGGTTGGTATGGTCCTAGCTATGGGAAAATAGTTAACCCCCCAAACTGGGGACAAAACGTATAAATTTTTTTATTACCAGTAATGCATTTTTGAAGAAAATATTATCAGCAACACATTATTACTAGCAATACTTTTTTTGGAAAAAAATATTACCAGAAATACTTTTTTTGAAACAAAAAAAAATTACCAGCAATAAAAATTTTGTCAGCATTAAATAATCCATTGAAGTTGATATACCGTAGAACGAACCAAACCAAGCAAAACCAAATCAGTTCTATAGCTGCTCAGCAACCTTGGAACATTCGGGAAAGTTATTACAATAATCAAGAATGTATACTGGCAGCCTGCATACGGACAGACGTTGAGTTCAACAGATATAAAAAAAAAAATAGAAAGTGTGTTAAAACAAACCTGTGTCTTTTCACCAGATTTTTTCAACATATACACCGTGACAATTCTGAGAAAATTAGAAATCGTAGGAGGGTTCATTTTTAGCGGCCATAATCTTAACACTATGAGATATACAGATAAGACAGTGGTGATAGCAGAAAGGAAACTGTAAAACCTGCTACAGAAGGTAGTGAATGGTAGTGAGAAGAAAGGACTAAGCATAAACTAAAAAAGAAAAAAACTAGAGGGTTGTTAGCAAAAGAACGGATTGAAGGAAAGAGGACTTGATTAAATCGATGGCAGAACAGAGTTTGGGAGAAATAATAAAAAGACAAAACTTATTAAGAGCTTCAAGGGATAGGAAGATGTCGAGAGGCATGATTGCCTACGTCCTGAAGGGACACGGCAAATAAAAGAAGAATCTTCTCCGCATATTTATTCAACTTGACAGATTGAGGTAAAGAGGGACAGTGTAAAGCAAGGCCTAACGTATTTGATGAACTAGGAGAAAATGGATGGCAGAACAGGGAGAGGAAGATGTCGAGAGCTATGATCGCCTACATCCTCAAGGGACAAGGCACATAAAATAAAACTCTTCTCCACTTATTTATTCAACTTCAAAGAACAGATTGAGACAAAGAGGGACAGAAGAAAGCATGGCGTAACATACTTGATGAGTTTGAGTAAATGGATGGTAGAACAGGGTTTGAGAGAAATAACAAAAAGACAGTACTTATTAAAGGCCAAAAGGACTAGGATGATGTGGAGGACCATCATTGCCTACGTCCTGAAGAGACACTGTACATAAAAGAACAAGTCTATCCCCAAAAGGTGAAACAAATTGGCGAGAATGGAGAGAAGAGCAGATGTCAACTCGGGATTTGAGGTTGTTTTCAGACAATTCATGAGGCACCCATTTTCCAAATTTAGGAACATTTCCAAGTTGTTGAAGATTACGATGAACAGTTGTATGGTTTGAACTGAAAACCACTACCAATTCCTCAACTGATAAAGCAGGATTTTCTTCAAGGGCTGCTTTAAGAAGCTTTTCATAAAACTCAACTGGACGTCCGGTTCGATCTTCATCTTCAAGAGTGAAATCTCCATCTCTGAATTTTGCAAACCATCTTCTGCAAGTTCTTTCATTCACACATTCCTCTCTATAAACTGAGTGAATGTTTCTAGCCGCTTCGGCTGCTGAGTCTCCTTTCTTGAACTCATAAAGCATTATGTGCCTCAAATGATTCATGGGTACTTCCATGTTAGCAGGGTTTTAATCAAACAAAATTTAATTTTATTGCTGTCTGAAATAAAATTAGATCAGCATCTAAACATAAAAATAATGTTCAGCTCCATTAGACATTATAAAATACTCTTTAAATTTCGTTCATTTTAACAAAAAAATAAATTCGGACAGAACTTATGGGATGACCTGATATCTTTCCTTAATCGCAACACGATTAGAAAAAAATGGTCAAATGATGAACTTTTATACTCAAAATCATGAAAGGGAGTTGAAATGAGGAAGGAGGGCTTGGAGAACTTAATCCTCACGGGGTATTTTAGGGGCAAGACATATAGGGGAAGGCACCGAGGCACATATCTGACGTCTTAGTGTTAATGAATGGCGGAACACGGGGTTGGAGAAAATGCTAAGGTAGTTGTGAAGAGCCATGAACCCCTATGTGTTAAAGAGACGCGGCACACAGAATTAATAAGGGAACACGTGCATACTGAGTTTGCTAAGATCTGAGATATAAATATTTCTTGCGTCGACCTTGATTAAGAAAAAAAACTAATGGCCAGTCATTTTAGTAGCTTCACGATTGTTTCAGGATTAAGACCTTGGTTAGTGACTTTGGTGACATAATGATTCTGAGTTCAGTTTCTGATCCGGTTTTCTCAGATATACCCAGAATCACTGGAAAGGGGACAAGCAATAACTAGAAAATTACGCTAAATGAGATAATCCTCTCTAGAGAGTTATAGCAGAATGACATAGCGTAGGAATGTAAATCAGCTGAACAGTGGCCATGAGGATAGAGAGAGATTAGCACGAGACTCGCTATGGAAAGTGGTTATAAAGTGAAAAATTATTCATCACCCACACGGACGAGTAAATACTTTTTAAACTTTCTCAATAACAGTAATTGTGGATTGAGTTACTACGGTCCAGTGATAATAGAAATAATCCATTTTTTTCTAATATGACTTGTAATGACTAGATATTTTTGCAAGACACAGACGCGTGTTGAATTGCACTCAGCATTTTGTATTGTTGAAGTTATCGTGAATATTTTTTGTCTAGATTTATAATCTCTACGTTAAGTTAAATTTCGCAAGGTAGTCGATGATATTTGAATAAACTGTTTTGTTTGAAAAATACTTTGACAAAAGACCAACATCGTGATTAAATAATTTACTAATTTTATAGGACATCATGGAAAACATGAAAAATTACTATGTTTTTTTTTTGTTTTGTTTTAACAGCGAAGAAAAATTCTTAGGAGTTTTTACACTTGAGCATAGAAAATCTATATGGCACATTGGATAAAGGCGTTGGTTAGATCCAGTGACAGGACCCAAAGAGTGTGAGTTCAATACCCGGTTAAGGCAATGGAGAACTTTCAGAGGGAAAATTAACAGGAGATAACTGATAACTGACATCCATTAAACATGGCAAGCGGAAGTAGAAGAGTCTACCCCAGTGAGCGAAATAAAGGGTTCAGTTCTACTTTCCACCCACCTGAAGAAGGACGGAGCGTCCAAAAGTTGTAAGAAATATGGTAACAAAGATGAGGACAATACTTCAAATAATGTAAATAGTGTACATAATACCTCATCTCAGAAATATAGACAGATATTGAAGGGCCGAAAGGTTGTAATAAATATGGCGGCAAAGATGAGGACAATAGCCCCAATAATGTAAATAATATATATATATATATATATGCTGTGTGTGTTACAATGAATCATTCATGCAAAAAGTTGATGATATAAAATGTCGAAAACCCTTCGCATCAAAATTTTAATTGTGCATTAATCTACAAATCAGTCGACGAATGTCCTTATCCCTGTTTTTAAAAATTAAAAGCTGTATAAGGGTTTCCTTAATTCTCAAGTATTTTCAACTGTACATTCAGTCATCTTCAGGCATGTAAATTAATTGTTTTTTTTGAAAATTCAGGTAGCATCCGAGACGAACAAATTAAATGCGAATGGAAATATGTTTCTTTGAAATGTGTTATATATATATATATATATATATATATATATATATATATATATATATATATATATATATATATACTTTTGTGCAAATTAATTAAAAAAAAAAAATTCCGTTATTATTTCTTCGTATTTTTTAAATGAAACATTAACCAATGCACATCTATGACTTCGTATGCCCATTCCACAAAGTTGCTCCTTGCAGATTGACCACAGATTCTCTTATGCAGAGGAGCTCGATAGGAGTGAATTGTGACCACGGTAAGTTTAGGTTGGAAGGAGAATAATTTTAGAATTTGGTCTGTCTGGCCTGTTACATTGATAAGCATAGGGGAATGGCTTTCTGACAAATGGTGAAAGGGCTGAATGGGGCAAGCAAGTTTGAGAACCTCTGCTCTATTTCGATTTAATTCAGGAGAGTCTATAGAACTTTGATTTGCTCACTGGTTGAGTGTTCATGCAGCGTTTAGATTTTCGTAGGCTTCCTTGGATTAACATAGGAAAACTAATCGACAGTGGAGATAATAGAGTCTGTGCGTGATGAAAATCCGATGCAATGTATGACACAGTATTTTGCATGGCCCAAACACCCAGAAAACAAATTCATATTACTGCACACCACTGCAAATGACCTAATATTAGGAAAAAATAGAAATCGATTGTACCCTGTCATTTTGAATCTAAAACTGACTGTATTGTGAAAGAAAGGAAATTAATTGTCACCCGGGAGTATATATATATATATATATATATATATATATATATATATATATATATATATGTGTGTGTGTGTGTGCGTGTATGCGTGTGTGTGTGTTTATGTGTGTGTGTCTGTGTGTGTGTGTGTGTAATCCGGACCGAAAATCCTTTCCTTTTAGTCACTCTACTTTACGAATTTAGCCGCAGTAGGATGACGAGAATACCTTGTGCGTATGGATTACCTCAATACTTACGTCCCCTTCTCTCCTCCATTCCTTTGTTTGGTTCTTTTTTTTTCGACTCCCTTCTTGTTTGTAACATTTTACATACACACACACAATCACACAAATATATATTTGACCTGATTGTAAATGCGCAGGTTTGAATAGCGCATACGCTAACGAAAGTTGTGTCCCTCTCTAAGCAAGAAATTATCAAATTTCGCTAGAAACAAGGAAAAGAATACTAAACAACTTTGTGATATCTGTCCTCTTGTATGGCATTGAAAATGAAGAAAATACTTCAAACAGGAGAAAGGTTGTTCTACAGAAGAATTAGGCCGAGTATATGATTTGACAAAAATGGAAACAAAAAGAAAATTAATATTTAACATGAGGAAGAGACAGTTGATCTATTTAGGGCATATAATGAGGGTGGAGGGCTTGGCAAATCTGATACACTCAAGGCATATAAATGGAAAGAATGACAGATGAATACACCATATAAAAGACCTAATAAGCACAAATAAATGGATGAAGGAACAGGTCTCATGAAAAATAACAGAAAGACAAATTTAATTAAGAGTTACAAGGGCCAAGAAGTTGTGGAGAGCCATGATCGTCTACACTTGATGGGACACAACACATAACGAAAATGTCATTTGATTAATTATCGAGCGCTTCACTGAATATAATTTTAATGACATTTAAGACATCAGCAGTGCCAATAAAGAAACGAATTCTATATTGTGTTTTGCTGGGGATAATTTTTTGTGTTATGACACCAAGAATTTTCATTGGGATTTTCGCTTACCTGCTTTCTGGAAAACCTGGCATACATGTGACAGATTCCAGTACCTTTGGAATCATTTATTCATCAAATATCTGTTAGACAGTTTTATCAATATTCTATATAGGTAACGTTATTTAAAACAATCACAGGTGTTTTATCCGGAGCATTAGTCTTCGTAGAATAAGAATTGTAGATCCTTTTGATGCCTGGAGATTTTCCGAGCCGTGATACAGACATACCCATTTGGGGATCCGTGACAGGCTAAAATAGTTGTTTGCCCTTGTCGTCTTACGTTGAATTAAAAGCCAAGTTTTTCACAAATTTTTATATAACAAGGTTGAAATAATCCTATATCTTTGTTTTTAAAAATGATTTTAGTTTTTCTTAATACTTTGCTTAAGTTCTGGAAAGCATCTTTCCCATTTCGTACCCATGATGTATCACATTTTCCGTCATCTATTACTACACAATCCAGATAAATGAATATCTCTACTTTATTTTGATATACTCAGGATATAACTTTCATTTTGGGTGTCTCTTTTGTAGACATCCATTTTATCTTCTTACAGTTAATAAACTTTCTTCATATTTTTTAACTAGCTTTGAAGCCAAATTCTATGCATATTTTAAGCTATCACCTGCGTAGTCTTAATTGTGGGACCAGCCTAAAACTAAACAGATATTTAGTCCAACTCAGAAGATAGCAACGATGATTTTGAAGAAATAACGTTGAATTTTTCAGTTCACTCGATAGAACTTCAAAACCTTAATTTAACTCTCATTCGGACTATAAGTCCAATTCCGCCCAAGAGGCCGATTTCTGCCAAAATTCCAATTCAGGCCAAACATTCAGTTCTTCAAATCACAAAAACCATAGGACAGCAATTGAGTTGGGTTCTTCAAATCACAAACTTTGCGGAACTTCAAAACTTCACATCATGAAACCTCTCAATTTAACTCAGATTGCCTTTGAAGAAGTAAAATTGATTTCCTCAGTTTTAGCGATATTCTAAACTGAATTTAAAACAAAACCTTTAAATTCACAAAGTTTTTGCGTCATTTAAATACAATATGAATTTTAAAAAAATTAAAAGCCTTAATTTTTTTTCCAGATATTTTAAATTTAAATTTTATAAATTTTCACTTTCTTCCGGACAGAAATCTCAATAAACTAGAGCACTATATGTCGTTTTTTGACGTATTTTTTAACGTCAAAAAACGACATTATTACGTCATTATTTTTGCACCAACCTAATATATATATATATATATATATATATATATATATATATATATATATATATATATATATGTATATAGTTATTTCTGAAGAAAGATCGAGGTCGATCTGAAATATCAAATATAAATAAATACATGAAATGAAAGTATTAGGTTGGTGCAAAAATAATGTCGTTTTTTGACGTTAAAAATACGTCAAAAACGATATTATTTTTGCACCAACCTAATATTTATTTATTTCAGATCGACCTCGATCTTTCTTAAGAAATAACTGATATATATATATATATATATATATATATATATATATATATATATATATATATGTATGTATATATATACATATATATATATATATATATATATATATATATATATATATATACAACTAAAAAGTTGTAAATTAAAAAATAATAAAGTTTTCTTATGAAAGTATTTATTTATATTTGATATTTCAGATCGACCTCGATCTTTCTTCAGAAATAACTCTCTCTCTCTCTCTCTCTCTCTCTCTATATATATATATATATATATATATATATATATATATATATATATATATATATATATTATTTTATTAACATTATATTCATCAGAGAAACGTGTGTGTTGAACTGGAAGGTAACCGCATAACTACCATCAATAAATCCGGGCCTGACATGGTGTCGTTTTTTCCCTGACTTATAAACAGACCCAGATCCGCCATGGATATTTTAACGTTAGAAAATTAAATGGCATGAAGATTTAAACGCCAAACTTGAGAAGAAATAGAAAAAAAAAAGAATCTCTTATCCTTGTGAGAAGAAGAATCCACATTCATTGAAAGCCCACAAAGCCACACACCTTTATGTAGTTAGACTATGCTCTTATTTGTATTATAACTATAACACAGTATTTTAAAACAGAGTATATAATTTTGCAAATGTTACATAAAAACAGCGAGGATACCATTTTGCAAACCTTACATTCATTGAGTATATAATTTTTCTAATGTTACATTAAAATAAGGAATATACAATTTACATGAAAACAGTTAGTATATCATTTTACAAACGTCTTGTAAATAATTAATAAATTGATACGTGGGTATTTGCCAATTGAGTTGCTAATTAAAATTCCGGTGTTGCCACCTCCATTCAACTTTAATGAACCCACTAATTAATGAATTTTAAATGAAAGACGCAAATTCGGGAATCAGCAGAAAAGCTGTTATCTTATACAAAACGTTAAAAATTAATGAAGCGCTAAAATTAACACACGCTTGAAGAATTTTATACGGTGCACCATGTTAGATTCTCTTGGATCCGTTCTGGTAACCAAGGCCGATTAAAATTCTTGTCAGTACGTTTCTTAATTTTTAAAATCCTGAATTTAATATCGTTTCTTTCAAACGAACAAGATGTTCACTTTTTTTTTCTGAGAAAGCTAGCAGGAAAACAGTTATCCAATTTATAGGTGCTTAAATAGATATAAAAGAAAAAAAAATCCAGGTAGCTCAACGGTTATCCGCGCTGGTGAAATGAACATAGCAATTCTGGCCTCGCCTTTTGCAGTCACTCATTTCAAAAGGCATGAATCCACATCTACAACTCTATATGGCGGTCACACGGCTGCGAAGAAGACTTTGTCAGAAATTCATTAAAACAAGTCTGAAAAACACAGTGTCTGAAGCCGTGCAAACAATGGTAGTTAATGGTTGGGACCAATGCCAAATCTAGCGCTATTTTTTTTAATTATTAGCTTCAAAGCTTGCAGAGATTTGGTGGTCATTGGTGCACCAACGCAGTCGACCGGCAGCACATTCCTTCAGCTCCTTGGGTACGATCTTTGCATCACTATACCGTTTCTTTTGTCGGCATTAATATTTTCTGCCATATAACAGCTCCCCTTACAATAAGAATCAGTGAGTGCGATTTTAATCCTTATGAATGACGAGGTCAATCCATTTGCCACCAGGGTGCGTCTCGAGGTGGTGTAATGCATAGCAAGCTTGTCTCGCTAAACAATTACGACAGAGAAGTGAGTTCAATCCTCACTTGGTGCCCCATACTTTCTGCCTTGTGCCACATCAAAGCTACTCTTGGAAAATCACGATTTAGACGGGTGAGGGGCGCCTGAAGGCGGTGTAATAGTTAGCAAGCCTGTCTCGCTAGAACAATTACAACTGAGTAGTGAGTTCGATCCTAATTCGGAGCACCTTAATTTCGGTCTTGTGCCACATCAAAGCTACGCTTGGAAAATCACTAAGGGTCACTCCCAGGCGGTGTAATGGTTAGCAAGCTTGTCTCGCTCGAACAATTACGACTGAGTAGCGAGTGCGATCCTCAATGGGTGCTCCTTAATTTCGGCCTTGTGCCACATCAAAGCTACGCTTGGAAAATTACCATTTGGCACGAGGCCGTTGATGTAATATTAAATATATACACGAGGGAAGAATTTTTACTGAAAAAATCATTGCGCTGGTGAGAATCCCACGCCCTCCTCTTGAGGAGACTTTATCCAATGGTACATGGAACAGTTATACCCTAAAGACTACTAATTTTGTATTAAATCACAGAGTAGAATGGAATTCTTTGCCTAGCCTAGGAGAACATCCAAACTGAATTAAAAAAAAAGTGTGAAGTAATAGGATAACACTCTGCTATTTTTCCCAAAAATTTCTGCCAATTCATAGATAAGGAATCTATGGAGTCACCATCGTCTACCTCTTGAAAGAACTTTGTATTAAAATGCAGATATAAAATATTTTCAGTGTGAAAAAAAACAATAGCTATTAGGTTGGTGCAAAATTAATGTCGTTTTCCAACATATGTTACTATGTGAGAAAACGATATTATTTTTGCACCAAACCTAATAAATATAGGAAATAATGAATAACAGATTTGATTTTTACGTTTTATCAACCTATTAAAAATGACTTAAAGCCAGAAAATAATTAAAATTGGGAGAAAATTAGAGATGATAATGATTTGCTAATGGAAGTGCTACTAATTATTTAGGGGGAGAGAAAGTGAATTCATATCTTTCTAAAGATTATTTACACCTAAATGAATAAAATGAACTCGACTGGAATTGCAACGAAGCTTTCTTACTTCCAAGACCGAACCGTTATCCATGACACCAGCCGCAGAATCAACTTTACAGTATATGTCATTCAAAACGACGAACCATCTACGTCATCTATAATGTCCGACGTTTACTTAACTTCCAGGATCGTACGAGAAACGGTGTTTCAAGGTGATGTGGCCTTAAGCCAGGAGGATATTTTTAATGGTTCTATATTAATGCTTTGGATTTATATGAATAAGAGATTTAAAAAAATAAATACATTGATTAGTTTTGTCAATATTTTTTTAAAATACATTTTTCCAGCATTTTTCGTGAAATAAATTCTTCGCGAATTTAAAAATAAAGCATTTGATACAAATATTTCATTTTTAATAACGATATTCAAGGTTAGAATATTTAACAACTGCCAAAAGAACATATACCCACCCTTTCATAATTCTGTTTAAAGAATTACGCTCCGACGCACCCAAATATACCAAAGTGCGACAGAAATTCATACCATACAATGAGACACCATAACCACTAATGTCATACCATTATGTGGAAGACACTGTAATATTTCCATAATATTTTTCTTAAATGGATAAGAGTGATCAATTCTAAATATTTTAAAATGGCTTTTTTTTAAAAATTCAAAAATATTATTTTATTTAGTTGTTAGTATACATCCTGTTTCTTGCATGGTGATATGCAAAATGAGCGTTTGTTTTACTTGGACGCTCCCAAGTTCTATGGAAGGAGAGATATGATGTGTGTTATATAGGAATAAACTGTCGCTGCCGACACTTGAGTTTGAACATAGATCGCCAGTGAGCAAACACAGCCGATCTCATTATTGAATTGAGCGGATCATCTGACCATACAGGACACACATATATAGAAAGTCGCGTGACGTCTAGATTGATCGACATTTCTAGTCTATCCTCTATTACTATTCGGAAAGTTATTTCTCGTCTATCCTCTATAATATACGGATCGCTATTTCTACTCTATCCTCTATTACTATACGAACAGCTATTCTCGACATTATTCACTATACTGTTTCTATATTCAGATCTCTATACGGATTACTATGCGAAGTAATGTTCAACAGCTTTACTCTGGTTGATTCTGCGATTACAAAGTCTCTACTACATCGAGCATTACGAAAGTGACAACGAGTGTTCGTTGACATCACAAAAAGTGAATATAGAATATTAATACATATAAAAAGTCTATGATATATATATATTATATATATATATATATATATATATATATGTGTGTGTGTGTGTGTGTGTGTGTGTGTGTGTGTGTATTATTATATGAAACGGTTTGAACCCGACAAATATTAGGTTGGTGCAAGAATAATGACGGTTTTTGACGTTAAAAAATACGTCAAAAACCGTCATTATTTTTGCACCAACCTAATATTTTAATATGTTTTCTGTTTATACGCTATTTTTATGGATACAAATTATTTGAGTAAATGTTCGTGAAATTTCTTAGAAAATATGCGTTCTTCGAGAGGAATTGAACGTATATCCCATACGGAAACTGTTCTTTGACAATCATTTGCATTTAACCATTTATAGATAGATAGATAATGAACAGAAGTATACCTGGGCGATGTCATATGGAGGCTATGCCCTGCTCAGAAAACAGCATCTCGACTCATGGCTGTTCCAACAGAATCTAAAGAAATACAGAACATTTGAGTCCGGCCTGGCTACAAGAGTTGCTGGAAAATTGCCAACCAACCATTTTCAGAGTTCACTTCTGGATTTCTTTATGGATTTATTTCCACAGACTTTTCTGTGATTGAATATAACGCCATGATAACATGGGTTTAAAAATCGGGTATTTTCTTCGATAATATATCGACTGCCATTTCCGGCTATCGCGTTCCTTCTACATTACGCAGCTGGTTATGTAGCGGCAGTATCCGCCTTCACGAAAAAATCTCTGTCTTGGAATTGTAGAATAACAAGACAATAAACAGCACTTACCGGTGTAAGAGTCCCAGCTAGCGTCCAGCTGGCAGACAAAAATAAAGCAGGTTGTAACTTAATACAAACCCTGCAAACTAACTGAGTGTTTATCTTGATCACGTGATTGTTCGACATGGCGCTGCGAACAGGATTATTGACACCCGAAAATTGGGAACTCTTCTTCATTGAAGCAGGCATATCCACTGACTCGGCCAAAACTCATGCAACAAGGTTTGCGGATGAGAAGCTGACAATCGAGAGCCTTCAAATGCTGGATCGATCTATGCTTAAGGAGCTGGGAGTCACTTTAATTGGAGAAGCCCTGTGTATCATCAAGCAGGCTAAGGAATCCACCACCCAGACAACCCGTATTCAGGCACTAGCAGCCAAGCCTCCTCATCTCAATCTCGAGATGACACTACAGCAATTCAGGAAGTTCCGAATTGACTGGGATGTCTTTACCAAGATGACGAATATGCCAAGCTCCCAAGCTAATATTCACTTATACAATTGTGCTGATGAAGCTGTGCAAAATGCCATAATCAACACACACCCTGACTTCTTTACCACTGATCCAGATAAGCTACTTGACATGGTAGAAGCATTGGTCACCCAGAGGTCAAGTCCTATTGTCCATCGCCTTGCTTTTGCCTCCATGTTTCAGGATGCGGATGAGCCAATACAAAGTTACCTTGTCCGCCTCAGAGCCATAGCCGTTGATTGTAACTTTACCTGCCCCTCGTGTGAGCCTGACCTGTCTGATATATACATCAAGGACCAGATCATCCGTGGAATAGCAAATGACACACTCCAGGCTGACCTACTGGCCAAAGCTGGGGCACTTAAATCCCTTGAGCAAAATATCCGTCATGCTGAGGCATTCGAATCAGCATTGCGAGACCAAACCTCAATGGCCGGCGCTTCAGATACAGCTGCTGCTCGGCTATCAACATACCGCAGACAGAAGGGTACACCACAAGCTAACGAGGGGATCCGTACCAGCACCTATGGCAACTGCAATGTTAAACCAAACCAGCAGGCTTGCTTAGGTTGTGGCAGCCACCAGCATAGCACCTCAGGAACTGGATCCCGCCGGCTAAAATGCCCAGCATGGGGACAAACATGTAGTAACTGTGGGAAGCCCAATCACCTATCGAGGGTATGCCGGGCTAAGAAACTAGCTCAAGCGGTCAGGAAAAGCCCAGAGGCTAATGAAGCTGCCATGGACACACTTATTGCCCACATCACATTCAATCAAACGACAGGCACGTATACATCTAAAGACACATGCCAGGTAAGGGAAATTGATGCGTATGTTGTTCCGTTCTCACCAAAACCGGATCCCAGACAAGTTAAGAATATCCCCAGAAATCACAGCACTAGGATGACGATCTTTCCTGACAGTGGGGCCACCATATGTCTCGGGGGACTTAAGCACCTTCTGAATATGGGGCTCACTATCAACAACCTCATTCCATCAAAAAAAGTCGTTCGAGCTGTGGGAGGCTTTACACTTGTCTGTCAGGGTTGGCTCCCTGTGGAATTCATCGTCCAAGGAAGAACAACTAAACAAGCCCTATACATATGCAAAAAGATTCAACGGCTATACTTCAGCAAAACAGCCTGCATTGATGTAGGGATACTGTCCAAAGACTTTCCTAAGCCGACGACTACAATATTACCCCAAACAGCAATGCAACACCTGCCCTTGACAAGCACACATAAAAAATCGGACGCAAGCACTAAACAATGCAAAGTCGAGGGACAACTTCCAACGCGTCCCAAAAAACTCCCTTTTTCCCCAACAGAACAAAACATTGATAGACTCAAGAATTGGCTATTGAATCAATTCGCCGAAACGGCGTTCAAGAACAATGGTGAATTCCCACCAATGTCTGGCCCCAATGCACATATACACCTCAAAGAAGGAGCAGTCCCCAAAGCCAGACATAACCCAATTCCTGTGCATTTTCACTTCAAAGAGCCCGTAAGACAGGCCCTTTGGGAAGATGTGAAAAGGGGCATCATAACCCCAGTACCCGTCGGCATGCCCACTGATTGGTGTAGCACTATGGTAATTACTGCCAAGAAAAATGGCAAACCACGAAGAACCATAGACTACCAACACCTGAATTCACAGTGCAAACGGGAAACACACCATACAGGGTCACCATTCCAGCTAGCACTGCAAGTGCCACCTAAACAAAAGAAAACGGTGTTGGATGCTGTTGATGGATATCACTCCATCCCCTTAGATAAAGAGTCCCAGCCACTCACCACCTTCATTACAGAATGGGTAAGGTTTATGTACCTGAGGATGCCACAAGGTTACCTAGCATCTGGAGATGCCTACACCCGAAGGTATGATGAAGTAATAAAAGACATCCCCCGCAAAGTAAAAATCGTAGATGACACCCTACTCTATGACTCTGACATTGAAGGAGCCTTTTTTCACACCTTTGATTTCCTCCTTCATTGTGCAAAAAACGGCATCATACTAAATAGAGAAAAATTCCAATTTTGCCAAGACACAGTGCAGTTTGGTGGCCTCCAGATAACATCCTCTGGTGTAACCCCTTCTAAATCCATGCTGGAGGCAATATTAAGCTTCCCAATACCAAAAACACTCACCGATGCCAGATCATGGTTTGGTCTGGTCAACCAAGTCGCTTGGGCATACTCACTGAGCCCAGTCATGCTTCCATTTCGTGATCTCGTAAAACGAGACTCTCACTTTACATGGAATAAAAGCCTCGAGGATGCATTTCAGCAGTCAAAGAAGGTAATAGTTGACTTAGTCCGAAAAGGCATCGCAACATTTCAAAAAGAACGAATAACCTGCCTTGCCCCAGATTGGAGCAAAGAAGGAATGGGCTTCCTACTTCTACAGAAGTATTGCTCATGCACCACTGACAAAGCTCCAGTTTGCTGCCCTGAAGGTTGGCGCCTGATATTTGCTGGTAGCAGATTCTGCATTGATGCTGAACGCAGATATGCACCTATTGAAGGCGAGGCAGCAGCAATTGCATGGGCATTGGAAAAGTGTCGCATTTTTGTAATGGGTTGCCCGAATCTCATAGTGGTTACAGATCATGAACCACTAAAAGGATTATTCGGAGATAGAGACCTTAGTAAAATCCAAAACCCCCGATTATTCAGGTTAAAGGAGAAAACACTCAGGTACAGATTCACCATTCAGTACTGCCCTGGGAAATGGCACAGAGCCTCTGATGCTGTCTCACGTAACCCAGCAGACATATCACAAGCACTCCTAAATGTATTCACTGCTGAACCCTCTCAATCAGACATCATAGAGTCTGACAACATGGATGACTGGGTCAAATCAACAACCCTATTAGCAACATTCGGTGCAAACGACAACCTGGAGCTCATCTCACCAGACGTTATCCGTGCGGCGGGACACAGCGACCCGCAGTACAAAAAATTAATTGAAGTAATACAAAATGGATTCCAAAGGACGCGCATCCTCACTGCACCTGAAATCCGTGAATACTGGGAAGTGAGGCACCGCCTAAGTGTTGACGACGGATTAGTGCTCTTAGATCAAAGAATTGTTATCCCCACCTCACAACGCGCAAAAGTATTACATAGCCTACATTCTGCACACCAAGGTGAAGTTGGCATGAAGGCACGTGCCAATGAATCTGTTTATTGGCCCGGGATGAATGCTTCAATTCGTAACATTAGAGCAGGTTCTACGTTTTGCTCAAAAAATGCCCCGAGTCAACCAAAAGAGCCAATCAATCTGACACCATCTCCTGATTGGCCATTTCAGCAAATCGTCATGGACATCTTCCATGTTGGGAACCATGGTTACTTAGCATGCGCTGACAGGTTAACAGGCTGGCTGAATCTATACCACTTGAGCCACGGAGAAGCAACTGCCTCAAGAATTATTTCGATTTGCCGGGACATATTTCAAACCTACGGCGCTCCTGAGGAACTCAGCAGTGATGGTGGGCCACCCTTCACATCTCTTCCATTCAAGCAATTTTTAAAAGACTGGGCTGTTAAATACAGGTTATCATCTGCTGGTTACCCACAATCCAATGGTCGTGCAGAGCTCGCTGTCAAAACTGCCAAGAGAATCGTAAATGGCAACACAGGAGCACAAGGATCATTGGACAATAACCGTGCAGCAAGAGCCATCCTCCAATACAGGAATACGCCCATTCAAAACATTGGGCTATCCCCTGCTCAACTACTACTCCACCGCCGACTACGTGACTACATACCATCCCACCCCACACTCTATAAGCCACACGCGAATTGGATAACCGCAGCCCAAAATCGCGAGTTAAGTCTGTCCCGGCGGAACGCTCGTCTCATAGAGCAATACAACAGAACAGCACACACCTTAAATCCCCTTCAAAAAGGACAAATAGTGGCACTACAACGACCAACAACCCGCCGATGGGACACATCAGGTCAGGTCATTGAAACCCTCCCCAACCACCAATACCGTATCAGAATTGACGGATCAGGTAGAATTACCTTACGAAATCGCCGATTTCTCAGGAAACTGGATACACCAACAATCCCAGTTCCAAGACCTAGTGCCTTACCCGATACCCCTACATCAGTGCCACAAACATTCGACGCTGGAATAACATCAAACACTGCTCAGCCGTCTACAATAACACGGACAAAACCCCCTCGGGCATTGTCCAGACTAATTCCACACAACCAGCCAGGTTTAAAGGAACTCATCCCTCCCCAAAGGCCACTACCGACACGCGATGGGGGGGAAGGAGATGTAGAATAACAAGACAATAAACAGCACTTACCGGCGTTAGAGTCCCAGCTAGCGTCCAGCTGGCAGACAAAAATAAAGCAGGTTGTAACTTAATACAAACCCTGCAAACTAACTGAGTGTTTATCTTGATCACGTGATTGTTCGACAGGAATTATAGATTGATAGATATGAAATGGGAGATAGAGATGACGATATGTATGAAGAGACTCTGGTATATATATATATATATACATATATATATATATATATATATATATATATATATATATATATATATATATGAGTAGAATATGATAAAGTTGATAGTTATGAAGTGAAATTGATATATATATATATATATATATATATATATATATATATATATATATATATATATGTATATATATATATATATATTAATTTAAAGAAAACAGACCATTTAAGGATTTGTAATAAATTATTTCACCAGTAAATTTTATTTTTCTCTGGGTTTTCAGACTTCACTTACCCTTTTGAAAGAGAAGTCTGAAGATCTAGAGAAAAATAAAATTCTCTGGTGAAATAAATTATTACAAATGAAGCCTTAATGTGGTCTGTTTTTCTTTAAATTAAATTATTCGCTCTGACTTAAAATTGAGCTCTCCGGATTTCATCCTACTGAAATGAACGAAATTTTTTAAAAAATTCCTAAAATGAACGAAATTTAAAGATTATTTTATAATGTCTAATGGAGCTCAACATTATTTTTATGTTTAGATGCATTTAAACTGATCAAATTCTATTTCAGAGAACAATAAAATTTCACCCTTGAAGCTGAAGATCGAACCGGACGTCCAGTTGAGTTTGATGAAAAGCTTCTCGAACCAGTCATTGAAGAAAATCCTACTTTATCAGTTGAGGAATTGGCAGTGGTTCTCAGTTCAAACTATACAACTGTTCATCATCATCTTCAACAACTTAGAAATGTTCTTAAATTTGTTAAACGGGTGCTTCATGAATTGCCTGAAAACAACCTCAAATCCCGAGTTGACATCTGCTCTTCTCTCCATTCTCGTCAACTTGTTTCACCTTTTTTGGATAGACTTCTGACTGGCGAGGAAAAATGGATCTTTTATCGAAATTTTAAGCGTCGTAGACCGTGGCTTCGTAAAGGGGAAGGACCCCAGCCACAGCCGAGAAGGGAACAACATGGGCAAAATGTTCTTCTTTCAATCTGGTGGGATCGCCAAGGAATAATCCACTTTGAATTCTTACAACCTGATGCAACAATTAATGCTCAAATATACTGTCAACAATTAGAGCGTTTGAACGAAGCTTTGAGGAAAAAAAGGCCTTCTCTAGTGAATCGAAAAGAGGTGATATTTCATCAGGACAATGCGCGACCCCACACAGTAAGAATCACGTCACAAAAGATCGAAGAACTTGGTTGGGTGAAAATTCCTCATCCACCTTATTATCCCCATCTTGCTCCTTCAGACTACCATTTGTTTCGTAGCTTACAGAATCAATTGGAAGAAACAGCTTTTGTAACACAGGAAGAAGTGAAAACTGACATTTGTGAGTTCTTCGAATCAAAGCCAAAAGAATTTTACAGTAATATGGAATTAGTAAGCTTGTTAATAGATGGAAGGAAGTCATAGATAATCAGGGAAAATACATTGTTGATTGAATCTGTAATTAAATGTAACATTTGGTAACTTGTTTTCTTTATTCAAAATTCGGACAGAACTTATGGGATGACCTGATATATATATATATATATATATATATATATATATATATATGTGTGTGTGTGTGTGTGTGTGTGTGTACCTTTAAAGAGAGATCGCTAGCTGAATTCATCTTGGATATCTACTAACAGTTAATCACTGGCATTTTTCCAGATATTTTACAGGCAATCAATAAAATTATCGGCACTTTCGTACATGGCGCCTTAATGAATTCACCAGAAATTATCTTCAATTGCATTTCACAAATATCTTAATCGCCAAATATTCTTACGAGTGTAAACATAGTCTGTCTATATTTCTGAGATGAGGTATTATGTACATTTTTTACATTCTTCGGACTATTGTCCTCACCTTTGTCGCCATATTTATTACAACGTTTCAGCCGTTGTACGCTGCGGACTTCTTCAGGTGGTTGGAATGTCGAACTGAACCTTTTATTTCGCTCACAGGGGTAGACTGTTCTATTTCCACGTGCCATGCTTGATGTCAGCAATTTGAATATATATATATATGGGGAAACTTATGACAAAGTGAGAAAAAGACTAAATTTGATGTTTATAAGATTACATTTGATTATTTTTTTCATTCTTTTTTTATCTCGCCAAATTCATTTATAATCATTTTCTTTCCGTCACTTTTGCATGTAGTTGTGTAGTTATGTCACACTGTGATCTCAGAAGATCTAGCAGGAATGGTGACTTGTTGCAAGATTGAAGCATAGCCAGGCTTATTCCACGATCTTCTACACTTAGGATTATTGTAGTGTATCGACTTTTCATCGCCGGTCACGATATAATGCAAAACACCTTTTCTATTCTACCGTTGAAACAGATGTTCGGCTTCAACTCGCACAGCACCCAATGTACTTGCTTTTGAATCATTCATAATGCTTTCAACCTTTTCGAAACTTTTGTTTGATCCACTCCTAATGATTCTGCAAATTCAGTTTCCGCCTCACATGAGTCTTAACGAAATAATGCTTCATCTTCAAACTTTTTGGGTGCGCCAGAGCGTTCTTAAACTTCAACATCAAAATCATTATTTTTGAAGCATTTATAATAATATCTGTATGGTGTTTCTGACAGAACATGGTCGCCGTAAGTCTCAACAAAAATTATGTGTGCTTCAGCTGTTGGTTTCTTTTGAATAAAGTAGTGCTTTAAAATCAGACATGCTTAACGCTGTTAAAAGTAAAGTTGTTTACACGTTGGCGAAATTACATACACTGAATTTCAAGCATGCTTATAGTACATACTTATATATGCGTTATCATCTGAAACTGCACACTCGCAGTTCTGGGAAGGCAATCTGGTGGAAAACAGCGAGAACTTATTCAAGGTAATAAGAATTTTAAGGGATAAAGTGCTCGATATCAGATATAGAGCTTTTGTAAATAGAAAATATTAAGGCAAATATTGAGATCAACTGCAAATGGCGACAATCTATTTTATGCTTGAATGCAATCTTCAGACGTGAAGATCGGATTCAAGCATGAAATAGACTCTCCACTCTTGTTGTTGGTCTCAGTGTACACATTTATGTTATATATATTTGTCTTCAGTTCCCATAGTATTTTTCTAAGGTTATCTTTTCTGTCTATTTCTATTTTTTCAATTATAGCGAATTTTTCATGAATTTTTTAATTACACACACAAACACACACACACACACAGACACACACACACACACATATATATATATATATATATATATATATATATATATATATATATATATATATATATATTAATTTGTTAGTCTATCAATCAATCAGTCTATCTATCTATCTATCTATCAATATCTATCGATTTGTTTTCATACCAATTTATCTTAGTTTGTTATCCAGTTGAGCTCTCTAGAGGGATGTTTTTTTTTTTTTTAAATGGCTCCTACTACTATAAAGCATTACACTTCAAGTGAATTGAATTGAGTTCTTCGAGCCGCTGGCGTATTTCGTATAGAGAAAAACGTTAAAATGCATTTACTTTCTACCGAATGACGATGTCTTAGATCTAAGTTATCAGACAGATGCCAAATCAGTCGGGTTTCGATCCCGACTTAAAGCAATCGGACGTCTGTCCGTGTGTGACCATATATATATATATATATATATATATATATATATATTAAGGATTGAGTTCTATAAACCTGATATTTAGTAATTTTAATTGTCATGGGTCCTTACCTATAACTACAGAATGAACTCTTCCTAACACTATATATACTACGCCTCTCAAGAGAGAGGGACGAATAGTAGTTCACTCCAAACCAGACTGACAGTCATACTAACACCTTCCACATCTTGTATTATTATTTCGTGTAATATGCCTTCATTATGTCTATCTCGTATTCTCGTTGTTCTTCCTGGGTCCTTCCTGGACCATAACATTAATCGAAATTAGAGCGGTGTAATATGTGGGGCATAAATTATATATAATATAATATTCATGATATATATATATATATATATATATATATATATATATATATATGTGTGTGTGTGTGTGTGTGTGTGCTTCGAGACAGACACTGAGGGACTGATGATAGCCGGGAACAGAACGGCTTCAAATAGAGCTCTCTAGGGAGTAGGTATGGGTTTGTAAACAGTGACTATTATAGCAAATATAGCGAGACTCTTCGCATAGCGAATTGAGTCACTGTCGGTCACTGGGCGTGTTTCTAAAAATAAATACGCTAAAAATCACCCTACACCGACGGCTTAGTGGTAGAATCTCCGACTGACACCAATTCAGTTGGGTTTCGATCCTGGCTAGAGGCAACCGGATGTTTAACCACGAAACAGTCTGTCTGTGGATGACGTTATATATATATATATATATATATATATATGTGTGTGTGTGTGTGTATGACGATATTCGTTCAATATCCACTATGACCACGTGATATAATAAAGAAATATTTCTTCTTTGGACATGATATTTCCAATTCAGTGTATCATGTGCGTTGACACAAACATGAAGTAAATTAATATATACATATAATGTTACAAAATAATTCTAATTTCGATGATGATCAAATTTTAACGACTTAAGTGATATTAAGACAGTATATAAAGACGGAAGTTTTTAAATAAATCTATAAACTGGTTAAATCAGGATATAACAACCTCATGATTTAAACAAAGCTTTGTTTTGGCGTCTAAATGATTCGTTTTATTATCGTGGATAATCTCTTTATTTCCCTGGAAGAAATGATTTAATTTTATTAATTTGTATCATTTGGCATGTTTCTGCTATTAGGTTGGTGCAAAAATAACGACGTAATAATGTCGTTTTTTGACGTTAAAAAATACGTCAAAAAACGACATGATTGCGTCATTATTTTTGCACCAACATAATATAAGGATGTAAAAAAAATTCCCTGACATATTTAGTGCAGTTAGGCAATTAGGCCATGAGTAGTTCACCTAGTGATGGAATAAATGCTGTCAGAAAGATGTATTTATGATGCTTCACGTAATTGCTACTTGAGAGGTAGTGGAAAAAATGAATTGAAAAACTGTAATCATGAGTGTAGTCTCTGAAATGATATCACAACGGCAAGTCGAGAATTTACACAAAACGCTAAATTCAACATTGCACTAAAAAATTTAAAACAATGAAAAAAAAAATTGAATATGTAGAAAAGGGCACAATTAAATTGATCTATCTATCTATCTATCTATCTCATTCTGCTCATCCCTATCTCAGTAGACAAAAATCTCTATCTATTTTATAATGCTCGTATCGATCTCAATAGACGAAAATCTATCTATCTGAGCCTGTTTATATCTAACCTTCTATCTATCTATCTATCTATCTATCTATCTATCTATCTAATTCTGTTCATATCTATCAGTCTAACTTATTCTGCTCATATCTGTTTCAGTAGACCCATATCTATCAATTCTATCTATCTATCTATCTATCTATCTATCTATCTATCTATCTATCTATCTATCTATCTATCTATCTCTCTCTCTCTCTCTCTCTCTCTCTCTCGATATATATATATATATATATATATATATATATATATATATATATATATATATATATATATAATTAAATTAAAAGCATTAGTTCCGTTTCATCTTCCAGTGAATATTGGAATAACTTATTTTTAAATTTACTTAGTTTTAAACGCACATATAAATCATAATTTACGGTTCCAAGTATACCGAGAAATCCAATCATTCAGACAGGGGCGGTAGTGTGTTCATTTTTATTAACTATTATTGTATCAATTATGTGTTACGGTGGGTTGGGGTGTATTTTTCGACGAATTCTGACATCCGTTAAATGCATTTCGTCTGTCATTTTTTTTTTATTAACGGCAAGCTTACTCAAAGATTTCTTATGTGTGTTTGTATTAAAATACGTTCTATTAAACTACAATTTTAAGATATCTTTACTCTTACTAATAGACTATATTTCTTTTAAAAAACAAGTAAATGTAATAGAATTACTTACATCATTTTAAATCAAATATAAGTATGTACAATACCAGCTCCCATTTTTTCATTTTATTTTCAAATATACATATATGTGTGTCTGTGTGCGTACATGTGTGCCTGTGTGTGTAAAATTTAAGATGTACTTAAATATATATATATATAAATATTTGCTGCAAATAAAATCCTTGCATTTGTCTTGACAAAGCATATCATGGGCCGAAACAGTTCGACTAAGATACATTTTCCTTTTAGCTTCGTTTTCTTTTATCACACGCACGCACACACATACGCACAAATGCAAAGGCACACGCATACACGTACGCAGACACAGTCACGGATGCACAAACATATACAGTAGGTTGAAAAAAAATTTTTTTAATTTATTTTATTTCTAACTAATGAATAAACAAACTTTTTAAATAATTAACACTACGAAGATGCATAATAACTAAATATACCTAGAAAAGAGAAAAAAAATGAATTAATAGAAGAAAATCTATTTTATCCATTTTAACTGATGAAAAAAAATCATACAATACAAATTTAAGATCTTAAAACTTTTAAATTGCTTTAATCCTTTATATATATTTGGAAATACTTTCATATCTATCTATCTATCTATATATCTATATTTCAGTTTGTTCTATCTATCTATCTATCTATCTGTCTATCTATCTATTTTTCAGTTTCTTCTATCTATCTATCTATCTATCTATCTATCTATTTTTCAGTTTCTTCTATCTATCTATCTATCTATCTATTTTTCAGTTTGTTCTATCTATCTAATTATCTATCTATCTATCTATCTATCTATTTTTCAGTTTGTTCTATCTATCTATCTATCTATTTTTCAGTTTATTCTATCTATCTATCTATCTATCTATCTATCTATCTATCTATCTACGTAAGGTTCTTCATAAACAGTTGGGGAAACAAATATACATACATATATAAATATTTGATTTATTGTATTTCCAACTAATGAATAAATATAATTTTCATATAATTTACTATACACAGATGAATAATAACTAAATATTCATAGAAAACAGATGACATATTTTCGCTTCCATCTTGAAATAACCTGTAGAGGAGGATTGGACTCTCCATCGTGAAGACTTTGTCCATTTTGGCTCATTCGTTGTTGATTGTAGGATGGCGTTTTTTGTCGATGGTCTGATACAAAACTACAAACCCCAAAAAAGGGTATACGTCTGGGCTGGTGGACGCCATTCAGAAATATTTAGTTTTTACAGACGTATTCCACTGTCCCGGCTGCGTGGTTTGGATGACCCTTCCTTGGTCTAGACATAATAATTGGACTTGAACCAGAGCAATCAGGTCAAGTATTTGCGGTACATATCAGCTCACACCTTCCTTCCAAGCTTGCAGAAGAACGGGGACATCATTTATTTAGTGTTGAAAGCCGTAACACACAAGACTAGATCCTGGACTGACGATTTTTTTTATAGTTCACCCTGTACAAGGCCCTGGAGCCATTGAGGTAGAGGCTCACCATACGGGTAGCAGGGGAAGATAACGTTTAACTCTAGACTTGAAGAGGTTAAGATGCTAGTGATAGCCGAAACAACCATATATAGTTTGTCTGATGATCGGAAATGTGTGTAAGCCAGGGTTACAAACTAATGTCCATACAACTGAATATGTTAGCTCACATATATTGAGCACTTTCCACTAATTACAGCGCATATATATATATATATATATATATATATATATATATATATACATATACACACACACTGTGGTTGAATAAGTGATCGTACACATGAAAATATTTCATATTTTTATTTGTAAAATATTAAATTAACAAAACGAGAATATATCTACTGTATCAGATTGCATACTAAAAATGTATGCATATAAAACTAAATAATATTCCATGTTTAAGAAAATAAAGCAATATTTAAATTTTTAGGGGTTTAAAAAATGATCTTACAGCAGAACAAAAATATGTTTTCTCCATTTAATATTTTGTAGCAAAACCTTTATTAAGTTCAACAGCAACCAATCTCTTCTTGTAGTCTTTAATTAACGATTCGTATACTTTAGTAAGTATTTTGCCCTGTTCCTGCTGAGTAATTGTCTTCGGGGTTTTCATGTTTGCTGGACCTCTATCACGGATCTTATTTTTCGAAAAACGCCATAAATTCTCTATTGGATTCAAATCCGGCTATTGACTGGGCCATTGTAAGATGTTAACGTTGTTATTAGCAAAGCCAATTCTTCCTACTCTTAGCACTATGCTTGGGATCATTGTCCTGCTGGAAGATCCAATCAGGAGGAAGCCCAAGATTCTATACAGAAAGCAATACATTTTCGCTTAGGATTTGTTGATATTTTCTGCATTCATTCTACCGTCTATAATTGCTAGTTTGTCAAAACCTCGCATCAAAAAGCTGCCCTAAACAATTATACTACCCCCATCAAATTTGACAGTTTGTATAGTGTTCTTCGGTGCATATTCTTCGCCGTCTTTGCTCCATAAATGATTTTACTCTCATCTGTCCGAAGAACTCTTTCACAATAAGAATGTTCCTTATCTTTATGCTCTGTCGTAAATTTCAACCTGGCATCTCTATGCCGTTTCAGAAGGAGTGGTGTCTTTCTTGGGGAGCGCGACTTTATACCGTCTCTGCGTAGTTCATTACTAATCGTTTGCTTAGTTACGTTAACTACTGACATCTCAGATCATTCTGAAGGTCTTTTCTGATGACCATTGGGCTATTTCGGACCTGTCGCATCAACTTTCTTCCTAATCTAGGGGAGATCTTCCTGGGAGCACCAGGTCTGCCTTTGTTCTCAAAAGTATTACGTCTTTTAAATCTTGCAATAAATGAACCCATTGTTGAAAAAGATATGTTCATGTCACTGGAGATGTTTCTGTAACTTTTTCCATTGTTCCATAGCTTAATAATTAGCTCTTTTTGAGAACAAGTCATTTCCTTACGTCTAGCCATTATTAGAACCGTTATCAGTGAATAGTGACTGCAGAATAATACAGTTTTGAACTGAATGTTGCAATAGAGTTACTGAGAATATTCTAGAACATTTTAAAATCTTCTATTTTGAAGTACAACCAAAATCTACCGTATTATAATGCAAAAATTGATACCGTACGAACACTTTTTTCGAAATATAAAAATTTGCATATCTATCACTTATGGATGAATTTCTAATTTTAAATTGCAGATTCTGATTCTGTGCCGCAAAATACATATACAACATTGTTATTCAAGGTTTTCCCTCCTTATAAGTGAGAATAGCAAGCATTTGTTTGCTGTACGATCACTTATTCAACCCACTGTGTGTGTGTATATATATATATAATATCTAAATGGAATAATAATAAAAAAACGAAAGAATATTAATCTACAACCCAGTGTGTCTGAGGATTTTAATTTTTTAATTTTTATTGTTCAAAATATATATATATATATATATATATATATATATATATATATATATATATATATATATGATGGGGCAGAAATACTCCTTGCAGTTTAAAATGTCACTGTATTGGTATTAGTTCATTGGTTTAATGTTATTTCAACTCCTTATTGGTCATCTAATACTGAAATTTAATTTTCTTGGAAACATTCAAGTAATAAAAATAATATATGTTATACTTCTTACACAATTGGTGACATGGTAGATGAAGCTCAGCTTCCGTGTAGATACAAGACTGTGGAGACATAATTATCAAAGGCGGTGATATATGAGTTATATTGTGAAATACACTTTAATTTAAGAAGTTGTATGGATTAATGTCATGAATGATCATGTTGGTTTTTAGTTGATTTTTGTTTAGCGGCATGTCAACACCTCTGTGGGTTATTTAATGCCAAAATTTAAATAATTTGAAATATGGCTTCAACTAAATATAATTTGAACGCAAATGTTTTCAAGCACAGATAAAATGTACTGTTTATGTATTGTCGGTCTTTTATATAAAAATGAATTGCTGGGATTTTTACTACAGTGTAACCCGGATATAAGAGAGTTGTCGGGACCGGAGAAGAAGTCTCTTATATCCGGGTGTCTTTTATATCCGGGTTTGGTCTAATTTATATACATTAACACGGGCTCTAATTTGGGACCAGAGAAAATCTCTCTGATATCCGGGTTTCTCTTATATCAGGGTCTCTTATATCCGAGTTACACTGTATAAAGATGTATTTTTATACTTTAATAGTATTTTCTTAGAGGGCGTTCACTATATAGCTGGGATCTAAAAGGTTCTGGCATCCTTGGCGAGGGTAGACCTGGGAATAAAAGTAATTAAGGGTTGGCTCCAGCCCCCTCAAATCCTCTAATCTCCCGATCAGAGACCTTGCTGCAGGATGTAGTTTCTCGTCATACCCATGAATTGCTGCTGGTGAACTTAGGCAAGTAGCAAGGATGTCCTTCCCTATATAATATCTTACCATTTCTTTTTAGATACGATCAGTTACTATTATGGATTGGACAAGTGCATAACGTGCTTTTAAAAAGTTTTAAGATTGGTGAATCTGAATTTGAAATGCTCATTTCTTTTTACGACGAGATAATGCTGTTCCGTATAGAAAATCGATAGTGCTAGGGGTTCAAAATTTCAGGGTCACAGGTTCAGAGCTGAGGAAACTAATCTGGTTATCCTCGAAGACTTAAAAAAATGTTTCGACAGAGAAACAGTCTGTTCTGCAATAGTCTACTGATTCAGTCCGTAAACTTGCGTCTGCTTTGGAATTGCCTGATCCCGAGAGTCAGTAGAAATTTACACGTCGATCTGAAGTTCCATCCATACAAATTAATGGTTGTTCAAAAACTACGAAAACGCGTCTGAATATATCGCATGGCATGCTGTGATGGTACCCTTCAAATTGTTCCTTTTAAAGGTTGTTCTTCTCACAATATGATGAAGCTCACTTTCATCTTTTTGGTTGCTTCAATACAGACGTTCCACTACAGGGCGGAAAATAACCTGAGACTGCTTCGTCAAAGACCTCTACACAGCGAATGGGGAACTGTGTGTTACACAGTAGCGTAATATAATGTATGGGTTCATTACTTTTTTAAGAAGGGGACCAGGCACTGAGAGTAACATCTGAGAGGTATGTGGAGATTTAGTGGAGCTTTCTAGAATCAAGACTCGCAAAGTTTGGGAGTCTAGATGTCTGGTTTTAACAGGATCTAGCCACCGAACACACAGCGAAAAGAACAATGGGTGATTTGAGTGAGATCAGTCTACGACATTTTATTTCCTTATGTGGTGACTTTGGATGGCGTGCACCGCGCGCCGATATCGTCCCCTGCGATTATTTTCTCTGTGGTTGCATGAAAGCTGAGACCTACAAACATCGGCCAGTCACCATTGATAAAATGAAGGATGCTATTCTGAAAAAAAAAGAAAAAAAGAACGGGAACAGAAATACCTACAGAAATAAAACTTCGGGTAATGTAAAAATACCCCCTATAACAATTTATATCACTTTTAAAACAAAAATGAATAAAACTGCAGCTCTTTCTTTAAATAATACTGATATAAATTTGAGGCTTTTTTCCCCAATCTTTAAAATATAGGAAGATATTTCTGCTGCTCTCTCTCTCTATCTCTCTCTCTCTCTCTCTCTCTCTCTCTCTCTCTCTCTATATATATATATATATATATATATATATATATATATATATATATATATATTTAATGAAAAAAAAGTGCCATTACAATAATTTATTTCACCAAAATCCTTTTTAAGGACTCCGGATCATCAGGTAACACTTCCAACAACGAAATGAAAGGAAAAATGATATTGAAAATTGATGTAATTTTTGTAATTTAACACAGGGGGACGAGGGAGGGTAGTTAAAGAGACAAGGTAGAGTATAGGGAGGGGTTAATTTCATATCTCTCTTAAGCGTGCTTTACATTGGGGTAGGAGGAGTGACCAGACCTTGACCTATTTAGATGGTTAACTTAACGGAAATGATATATAGAAATGGGAGGGGAGTAGGGAGAAAAGAAAAGGAAAAATGGAAAAGAGAGAGGAGATAGAAGACAGTAATACAGATATATACAAATGATTGTTACGGCAAGGAAAGAGGGGAAGAGGGAAGTAAATCGATATATATATATATATATATATATATATATATATATATATATATATAGTTTTATATATATATATAGTTTTATATATATATATATAGTTTTAAGGTATGCTATATTTGTGGGATAAAGTGATCAATATCAGAGATAGAGCGTATGTAATTATAAATATAAAAACGAATATTGTAGTCAACTCTCAGAGGAGACAGGGTGTTTTCATACTAGACGCATGAAAACATCCTGTCTCCTTTTCATTTGAGATTTGACTTCAATATTCACTTTTATGTTTACACACACGCGCGCGTGCGCGCACACACACACACACATATATATATATATATATATATTTATATATATATATTAGGTTGGTGCAAACATAATGACGTAATAATGTCGTTTTTTGACGTACACACACACACACACACACATATATATAGGTTGGTGCAAACATAATGACGTAATAATGTCGTTTTTTGACGTATTTTTAATGTCAAAAAACGACATTATTACGTCATTATTTTTGCACCAACCTTATATATATATATATATATATATATATATATATATATATATATATATATATATATATATATTGTTGAAATTGTTATTTTAATAATTAGCGAAAATACACATATAATCAGATAGTCGTTATTGAAACGAATTATTTATGTATGGAGTAATGAAATAAATCGATATTTGTAATCAATTATCTTGAAACAGACAGGAAAAATCGATCGATTTACTTACTCAAAATTGTGCAATCTGATTTCATCCTTTTTATCAATGAAGAAGTCAGTCATTCTATGAATATTTAAATCTGTCTGATTGCATGTTTGTCCCTTGTCTGTCTGTCCATTGCTTTGTTTCATTATTTATTCAACGTAGCTAAAAGTTGTCTCGAGGCCACCCGTTTTTGGGAAGTTTATGAAAAGAGATCACATTACTCAACAGAATTAGATTAGCCAAGTTAACTTGCTTATCCTTAAACGTATAAAAACTTCTGTAGTTCTCGCTTGCATATTTTAAAGGCGTATCGATTGTAATATTGAATATATCAATGCACTATCATCTCTTGTAATAAAAACAAAATCAACTTCAGGTTCTTCTTTGCGATTTCTAATATTTCCTGATTTGTATTGGTCACATGATTCTTGATAGAAAATGGAAATGTTATGGGGTCCACCCCTTTTTCATACAAGTGAACTCAACCAGTGTGTATTTGTACTGCTGCCGGTGAATACACGAGAGGTAGAGTAATAGAGAGAGTAAGAGTGTGAGGTAACCGCTTTGTAAGAGTCACAGTTGCGAGCACGTAAACTCAGAAGGAAGTCCTACTTCGATACTGAATTTCCCAGACTATATGTAGCTATATTATTATTGCTACAAACCGCATTTCTGGGTCTACTAACCGTATTACCAATTGTATTATTACGTCAATACATTTATTTGCTATATTTCATTCCTGCGTTTGTAATTCATTTGAGACCGGATTTCATCTCGGAATCCACAACAGGAAACAAAAATGAAATTATTACTTAATATTAGGAAGAGACATTTGAGGTTTCTAGCGCATATAATGAGGATGGAGGGCTTGGAAAATCTTATACAATCAGGACAGATAAAGGGCAAGAGAGACAGACGAAGAAACCACATAACATACCTAATGAACTCGAATAATGGAATAAAGCCCATGAGAAATAACAGTAGGACAAAGTTAATTAACAGTTACAAGAGGCAGGAGGTTGTGGAGAGTCAGATCGCCTACGTTCTGAAGAGAGACGGCTCAATAAGAAGAAGTGATTTGATGAATTATCGAATGCTTCACTTAATCTAATTTTAATGATATTTAAGAGATCAGCAATGTCGATAAAGGTCCGAATTCTATATTGTGTCTCACTCATGAATTTCTTCTGTTATGACACCAAGAATTTTGAAGGTGATTTTTGATTACCTGCTTGGTTAGGTTTGGTTTGTTTTACCGAATATCAACATCAATTGTTTATGTAAAGCCGACAAGATATTTTATTGCTGGTAATATTTTTCCCAAAAATTCATTGATAGTAATATGATTTTCTTCAAAAATGTAATTTTCGTAATAATGTATTACTAGTACTTTTTACTCAGAAAAATTATTGCTGAGATTTAAACCTATATTTACACTATCATAGTGTTCAGTCTCCAGTTTGGGGGTTAACTATTTGTCCATAGTTGGGACCCTACCATGTGCTACCAACATGGATCAGAGTGGACCTGGGAACACCAGCAATTAAGAGGTGGTTCCACGCCCCTCAAAACCTTCTGATCAGAGGCTTTGCTGTCGGACGTGACTTAGCGTCTTAAACAATAAGCGGATGTATAAGGTTGGTGCAAAAATAATATCGCTTTTTGACGTCAAAAACTACGTCAAAAACGATATTATTTTTGCACCAACCTAATAGTTTATCGTCATACCCAGGACAGTTCATAGCTGCACTCTTGAAAACATAGCATACAGATGACACCTTCCAAAACTTTTGAAATCATCAATCCATAAAATATCTGTTAATAAATTTATCATATATATATATATATATATATATATATATATATATATATATATATATATATATGCGAATCCTGTCAAAGGACGAATATTTTCTATGAAAATTTCTCGGGCATTCAGGCCGGTAAATGTTATTTAATACTGTTTATTATAAACAGAGCATTTACTTAAATACTTGTATCTTTAAAAAAGAACGTTAAACATAAAAATGTTATTAATAAATAAATTGTCGGACTTTGTCCATTTCTTAATATATATATATATACATATATATATATATATATATATATATATATATATATATATATATATATATATATATATATATCAATAAAAAGAAAGAACAGTAAGATATATAATCCGGTGTTCTTATAGATATTTTTATTTTTACAAAATAGTGGTCAATGTAAATTTAGAGAGCATTAATATTATAAGTTAATAGACTTAAAATATGGTTTTTCGCTACACAGTTCCAACCATGTTTCAAAAATGGAAGCTAAAAGCCCCGAATTTAATTTTGTACTTAAATTAAAGACATTAGTTCCATTTCATCCTCAAGCGAATTTTGGAGTAACTTTAAAAATTACTGGGTTTTTACATACACAGCTAAAACAAAATTCATGTTTCCAAGGTTACAGATAAATCTATTTTACTAGACTAGGGGTGTCTGGGTGTTCAATATGTCTATATTTTAATGTATCAGTTATTGTTACTCTTTTGTAGGCATATATTTTATCTTCTTACAGTTAATAAACTTTCTTCATATTTTTTAACTAGCTCCTGCGTAGTCCTCATTTTGTTACCAGCTTAAGAACTAAAGAGTCATTTGTTCTAACTTAAAAGATAGCAACGATTACTTTGAAGAAATAACGTTGGATTCTTCAGTTCACTCAATGGAATTTCAAAATCTCATTTTAACTCTTATTTGTACCGAAATTCCAATTCAGCGCGAGTTCAAAGCACAAACACTGATTTCTTCAAATCACATACTTTGCCGAACCTCAAAATATATCAATGCACTCTCATCTATATATATATGATATATATTATATTATATAATATTATTATATATTATGCTAAAAGATATTTATTATAATAAAATACATTTTATATGTATGATGATACATATATAATATGTATCATCATACATATTATATATCTATATATCTAATAAACACGAAATGGCTGAGATGAAATCAACTTCAGGTTCTTTGATATTTTTACTATTCCCAGATTTGTAATGGTCATATGAATCTTGATAGGACCTAGTTTGGGAAATTATTTAGCCATAGGTCTTCACATGAATAAGAAATAAATATTATAAAAAGAAACATGATGAGGAGACCATTATCGATCTAACCGACTGATCAAATTTTAATCTAAAAAACAAAATGACTGAAATCAGTTATTGGTAACAAGCTTAAAACCCACACATTGTGAAATTTTCAAGCGCTGGTATTATTATATTTATTTTTCTAATTGCTCAGGAGTAAACTTCCGCTGAATGGAAGATGTAAGGCTGAAGTCTAGTAGAACTGATGGCCGCCCACGTAAAAAAACGTAATATACAAAAGTTGTCGGTATTCATCAGCACAACGGAAGAAAAAATTGTAAGGCTTAAAAAGAAGCAATGGACAGCCATGGTAGCATCAGCTATTTGACATTACTAAGACACCTCCAATTAAAAATTGTCAAATTCAATACGAACATGGGCCTTAGGAAGTTTTTGGCGAGTTGTGGCAGATGGCTTTGTATTCCGATGGGATGGTTTTATTATCCCTGAGTGCAAGACATTACATGAAGCCCTTTGACAGTTGCAACGTAGTAAAACGCAATAGCGTGGAAGGTAGACGCGTCTTTTTCCCAAAAGACATGCGCTGCCACTACCACAAACAGAACCCCTTAACAGAATATGGGAAGATGCCAGGGCGAGTACTTGTAAATGGCACGATTTTTTATTTGTAGTTTTTAATAGCCAGTCGAGGCGAGCATGAAGCGCACGAAGCGTCACCTAAAGCAGCCCTTATGATAAGCGGAGAAACACACCAACGATGTACGACAGAGAATGCATATTATAATTCTAGATGCTGCTATTTTTGCTGAGGTCTGAGTCGGATGGACGAACTCGAATTCTCTGACATTTAAACGAATCCACCTTCCCACGTATATAATAAAATGTCTTAGCAATGGCAAGTGTTTACTACGACGATTTTTAAATAAACCGGATTCAAAAATGAAGGCACCTACGATGCAGCTGACATAATGTTGTGTAAATTGCGTTTAAACGTGACCAACCATGGGCTATAGGACTTCTGCGTAGGTAATATTTTTAGCTTTGTTTGTTGGAGAGTAAACGACTCGTGAGCAGTCTAAGTATAAGCTGTCCATGGACGAAACACTGTTCACCTAAATGCAGACCCGTGACGCTGAGCTTCTGTCCTTGCGATTTGGCCATTGTTGTTGAGCCGTGCTCGCTGTACCCCAGAGCTTTCTGAAACTCTGGCAGACACAGTAGATCTGGAATTCCTCAAACGACGATTAGCGGCCTGCACAGGACTTTCTAAAGCTCTGGCAGATACAGTAGCGCTGGCATTTCTTAAACGACGAATAGCGGTTTTTTTAGGTTGTTACGAAAGCATTTAGGGCTTTCAAGGTTTTCGAAATCTCTAGAACATGCTGTAGCGCTGGCATTCCTTAAACGCGGAAGTATTATCTGTGTTGGGGACTCGGAAGCCCTGGCCCTAGAAACGCGTATTGCATCCTGTGAATTATGTACTAAACGAAAGTCTAGCGCGTCGTGATGACATAACTGATGCTACTGATGTCAGGCTTTCAGTCCGTTCAGCTGTATTTTCCGTGGAGATGCGGGCAGCAGAGCGTGAGGCCAGCCGAGAAAGGCGCAACGAAGTTTGCTGTGTGGTTTCACTTGCCCTTGCTGCTTTTGTAGCGGAGGCAGCAGCCGTCCGCCGTCTCAAAAATATTTCTTCTCTTAGGCGACATTTTAACCAGTTTTAAAAAGGCAAACGTAATAAAATGTAGTTGGTTTTTGAGCGCAAAAAATACATGTAGTCTAAACGTAGGCAGGTTAGAAGGAACCCCAAAATGTATGAAACTGTATGAAAAGGGAATCGAAGAAAAAAAAGTGAAGTTTAAAAAATTCAACTAAAGCTAAAACGGTAGTAGGTAATTTGGGATGTAAATTCGATAAGCCTCGAAACGGATGTAGTTATAAAAGTGTGGGGTGAAGTGGAATGAAACATGTTAGTGATTGTTCACTGAGTTCAATCCTATGCTTTAGTAGGCAAAATGGGCTACAAACATCTAAAAGGCAGCAGTTTCAGATTGTTTTTACTGATTTTTCTGATAAGATTTGACGTGTAGATCTGTAAATCCCATTTAAAATGGCCTTGGCGTTTACTTTACTGTGTAAATGTAGAAAACATGCAAAGTATTGCATGCCTGCATTGAAACATTAAAATATCTTTATAAAAACCATGGTATGAGTGTTAAATCCTGAAATAAAAGTAGGCTATCAGAAACCTATACCCCATTTGGGATGCTTGATGCGGACGCGCGTGAACCGTTCATACATGATCTCGTATGACCCCGGAGCGTGAAAGTGCCCATCAGCAGCAAGCATTACGCATCGCGCGAGCCACGCGTGATTAATAGCACTAATCCGATTGGCTTTTGGAGCACAAAGTCCGGCTGCGACAGAAATCCTTCATTGATAAAATTTACATCGTAAACCAAAATATGGTCATACTTGTCCTTTCTTATTCCTAAATAAGTAGTTAAATCCGACGTTTTTTTTTCAGATTTTGCTACCGCTATTAATTCTGTCATGAAAATGCCCATATCTGCTTCTGTGCAATGAACACACATAATTACACACGGTTTCGTCCGATCAAAAAATGGAAAATCGATAATATTGATTTAAACATTGATTTAAATCAATTTTTGGGGCTGTCAAAAACTCCGCAGGAACATTAGTAGTAAATGTGTAAAATTTGGTTGAAATCGGTTGAAAAAATGAAGGAGATCCCATTAAACATATAAACAAACACACACAAACATATATATATATATATATATATATATATATATATATATATATATATATATATATATATATATATACTAGATATATACATTTATATAAATATTTATATCAACAATATACATATACATATATATATATATATATATATATATATATATATATATATATATAGACGCTATATATATACACACACACACAAACACATCTATCTATCTATCTATCTATCTATATATATATATATATATATATATATATATATATATATATATATATATATATATATATCGTATTGTGGAATCGGAGATGCGAGTTCGAAATCCAGTTAGGTTCGTTACATTTATTTACGTGCAAATACTAATGCGAAAATCATAAATCCATGAAATATTCCCATGGATTTCGATAAATAGCAGCAAAGACACGGTTCTATAGCCTTGGATGGCAACCGCTCTAAGACAAGGACAACTCTGAATTAGAAATGTGAGGAGGGACGTCTGAGAACCTTGCGAAAACTACGTGTACCAGTTTTCTGTATTCGTCTCTTCCAAACAGCGATTGGTTCTGCATAAGCCATTGCCATTATTGTAAAATCATATATGTAGATATAACTAGCTGTTCGTTTCGAAGATCTCAGTTACTGTATCCTCATACGCCAAATGAAACAGCGTTAAATACACACACACAAACACAAACACAAACACACACACACACACACACACACACACATATATATATATATATATATATATAGATTACTCTAAATTTCATTATAATAAAGCACGCTGGAACAAGCGGTGCGTGCCCCTACAGTGGGACGTAGGTCCAGTCCCAGCCGGAGAACATAATTTCATTGTCAGGATTTCTCGTGTGGACAGTTCATTTAACGTACTACCCTACCTACTGTACGTATGTCCCATAAATAAAGAAACAGGGTGTGTATTACAAATACAAATGTCTATTATAATACATAATAAAAATACCGGAGTTAAAATAAATCTATTATCTAAATTAAATCTAAAATATAAATTAAAATTTTCA
Organism: Acanthosepion lycidas; assembly: GCA_963932145.1. NCBI lineage: Eukaryota > Metazoa > Mollusca > Cephalopoda > Sepiida > Sepiidae > Acanthosepion > Acanthosepion lycidas. The sequence continues at coordinate 59,368,751 of OZ010613.1, read as the reverse complement.
GATACATTGAGTTGCATATTAATATTTTTTTCTTTTATTATTTCAGTTAGGTTCCTGAACTAGTTTCAGCCAGCATAGCCATCATCAGGAGAAAAACAACCCCTTCTTGTTCGTAGCAGTGTACTACATAAGTGAATGACTGTCTCTGAAGAAAGTGAACTTTATCTTTAGTTTTCATTTGTTTTTATCGTTAATTTTGGTCAGACGTTGTGTTTTTCAAACAGCTCCTTTCAAGTTGTATTTAAAATAAAACATGGGAGATTCCTGACTTTAAGAATTACCCCCTTGGTCATTTTGATAATATAATTGGTTGCTGGAAATGGTATGTGTGTGTTAAGTGTATGTTATCTTTTAGTTCTTTGGGAGTGTGAATGATGTATGTTTGTGTATACATTAGTATGAGTGTGTGTAAAAGTGTGAGACCTCAACACTTTTGCAAGCACGTCTATCTTGTGTGGTTGGGAAATGTGGGTAGGTCTTGATTTATGGGGTTATATATTAATTCTATGTTGTTTACTTTGTGGCTAAGGCCCTCTGTACGAATGTTTCGAGGCCAAAATCTATTTGTCTTCATGTTTCTCTACTATTTTTTTAAGGTTATCATTTCTATCTATTTCTATTTTTCAATTATAGCGATCTTTGCATGAATTTTTGAATTACACACACACACACACACACACACACACACACACACACACATATATATATATATATATATATATATATATATATATTATATATATATATCCTAAGAACTTGGTTTTAAATCTTTCTGTTAAACGCAGATATCGAATTTAATCGAACACTGACAGCTCATCACCCCAACCCTGTCCACTGTTCCTCTGACATCTAACTGCCTTAATGGATCCGATCACTCTAATGGATTTCATAGCTTGACTTGTTAGCGTCTATTTCCGATTCTGTGTTTTGTCTGAGGCGAATCTGAGGCCATTATGGCTGGGAGGACCTGTTAGCCTCTCCTTTCCACCTCGACGCCGATAGAGATTAAAACGAAAAAATAAAAAAAAACATAAATAGAAACTGACCTCAAGGTAGTCTGCAAAGTTCTTCTGTGAATAAACATCTGTGGGTTCTTTGAGGTTATTTGATATAAGACCTCAAACGCTTAACGTTATGAGGAAAGAAGTTAGAATGAAAACGATGAGAAATTATTGAATATACATCATCATAGTTTCTTGTTCAATTCTCAGTTACATTCATCGATGTTTCAGACAAAATTCCGTGTTATAGGTTCGCTAAACAAAGATACAAATAAATGCATCCATATATATATATATATATATATATATATATATATATATATATATATATATATATTCAATTTTAACCCTTAACTGCATGGTGCCTCTTTTATCCTCAAGCGATATTTGGGAAAAAATAATAATTATAAAAAGAAATAATTATAATTTAGACTCTACTTCTATAACGAGCACAGATTTAAAAAAATAAACAAAAGTACTAAAAAAATTAGGATCATCAATTTAACAGTTCTTTCCTATTATATCAACACACACACACACACACACACATATATATATATATATATATATATATATATATATATATATATATATATATATGATACGCTTGGAAAAACAACAATTGGATAGTTTTCGTATAATTTATCTACTGAAAAGGAAAAATATGAAATGATGAGAGATTATATAAAAAAACAACTTGTCTCTCAAATCTAAAGAAGCTTGCTTTATATATACATATCTGTCTATATATCTCTATATATATATACGTGTGTGTGTATGTGTGTGTTTATGTGCGATGTGTAACAGAGATAGACATATCAACTCGTTACAAAAAAGAAACAAATAATACTCAACATTTATTACAAAAATGTAATCTTTAATTAATAATTTAATAAAAACATTACAATAATATTCCGAATGATAATCACTAATTATGCAATATAAAAAAAATCTAAAAAATCTAACAAACCGGTGACATCTTTTAATTCATATGCCCGATTTAAGAATGAATCTTTAACCTTCTTTATATAAAGTAACCCCAAAACTGACGAACCAAGATAGTAAGAAGCGTTTGCTGTATACCATTTTTTTTAATACATCAGAAATGACAATGTCGTTTTTAGTTCCCTTGTGTAAAGGTTGTCATTTTTTTCACCCAAACACACACGCATATATACGGATACACACACGCACGTACACACACATTTATACACACACACACACACACATACACACACACACACACACACATATATATATATATATACACACACACACACATATATATATATACACACATTTATGTATATGTATGTATATATATATATATATATATATATATATATATATATATATATATATATGTATGTATATATATGTATAAATTCATGAATCATTCATACAAAAAAAAAACAAATATAGAGGTTAATGATTTAAATGGCGAGAATACATAATCGCAAACAATATAAATAAGATACACCAACCCCGAACCTGTATATGAATGATATGATCCCCGTTAATAAATTCCAGTTGCATAAGGTCTTTTTAATTTTTTACAAGCTTTCGTCTGTTCCTAAAGACATCATCAGGTAAGCAATGTGCAACAAATATAGAGGTTAATGATTTATAATTGAACCTTTAAATTGAAATTAAAATAACTGATCCAACGTGCAACTCTCAGATAATAAGTGTGATAATATTGAACAATATAGTTCATGCGATATTCACGAAAAATTTAACAGTAAAAAGAATTCTCTTATTGCTATATTTGTACAAAAACGCACAACCTTAAAATTTAAATTCAAACTCAGCGTTGCGACCGCATGTTCCAAAACAATAACACATTTCTCATAGCATTTTTTCGGATTACATCTTTATTTTCGTTGTCCTGTTATTACCGAGAAGTAAAAACAAGAATAAATCTACTTCCATACCTGATGATACCGCATGAGAGCTGATGTCATCGGGACGGTCTTTAATGGAGGTTAATAAAAAGAGCGTAGGACAAAGGATGGAGCCCTGGGGGAAACCCGCGTTAGTACGAAGGACTGTAGATGAGTGGCCGTTCAAAATAACATTCATTTCACGATTTGATAGGAACGACTGGATCATCTCATAAATGTTCCCGGAGATAACGTAACTTTTCAGATTGTGGAGAAGTCCTGAATGCAAGAACCTGTTAACGGCTTTCGAAATGTCCATTGCAACAAGTTGGGCATCACATATTTTATCTAGTGCATGATAGATTATTTCTGCAATTATCGTTAGCACATAAGAAGCTGGAAAAACGAAAGCCGTATTGCTTGTCTAAGAAAAGGCCAAGCGATAAAAGATTGATTATGGCCTCTAGGAATTTCGCCCCAAAAGGTAGAAGCCTAATAGGCCGATAGTTGAAATTGTCGGACGGTTTCCCAGAGTTTTCAAAAACTGGAACAACAGACGCTGACTTCCAGCAGGCATGAAAGCAGGAGAGCACTTCTTTTCTGGTGTTGAGATTAATATATAGTTTAGTTTTTCTTTCCGCTTGTGCTGTTAGGCGTCGCCGGGAGACACACAGTCATCTGTAAGCGGCAAGACGATTGGCCTGGAGGAGAGTTGTGTCGTGGGCTGTGAGAGTGTCTGACACCGAGTCGCTTTAGGACCTTTAGAATTTGAGAGAATTAAAGTCACCTAAGACAAAGATGTCCGCTGACGGATGGAGATAAAATGCCTTTTCTATGCTGTTAGCTATTGCATCTAATACACTGCAGTCCTGTGAAGAGGAGGAGTGATAGAGAATAAAGAGATAGCCGACAGTGTTTTGTAATTAAAGGCAGAAGCACATGAAAGAAATATCATCGACCTCGATAGGCAATTCTCTGGCCATACTTTTTGTTTACGCGCTCGCTCGTAATTGTAATTTTTCCAATTGTAAATTTTTCTTACAAGTATGACAATTTTGTAACGAACACAAAAATTATGAACATGCGCGTGTAAAAAAAAACGTAAAACGCAAGAACGTGCGGGTGTGAAAAACGTGACGTGAAAAAATTGAAAAAAAAATTGAAAATAAACTTATTCAAACAACAGTCTCTTTGAAGAATGGATAATTCCACGAAACTTCGAAGTCGGAGAAACAATATCAAAAATTGATATTTACAGTTACAGTCAATGACGAAATTATTTGTACACCCAGAATTTTCAATATTTTTATCCATTTCTCAGAATCTAATGCCCGGATGATGCCATATTTTTTTGTATTTTCCTATTGTGCATCATAATTCGCCTGTTACAGTTATTTTATTTAACCTCTTGTTCTGAAAACTGAGTTTCATATTCTTTTTGTGTTTATTAAAACTTGGCTTAATATATATATATACATATATATAACCAGACCTGCAGAGGTGGTCATATTAAATTATTCCGATTACGTTAACAAAATGTTGTGCATTTTCCACGACACATGTAATATTCGGAAACTAGTTGACATTTAGTGTGACGAGACCTTGAAGAAGAAATTAGACTAGAGAAGAGATTATTACAACTTCATCAGTAAATGTTCCTGTCCAAAGATCTGTATGATAACATCCGGCCTGTTGGTTCCCGACATCCAAAGATGTATGGGTTACAAAAGTGGACATTCCACTCAGATCTATTTTGTATATATGGTGGCTTCTGCCCAACATTCATTGGCAAAGCGGCTCATTGCGGTTCTTGATCATGTTTTATATTTTATTTGAATTATTGTGAGACAAACACGTTCCGATTTGCGCTATTTATGCGCAAATTACAGCCCATTATTGTCACTGAGTATTTCGTATCTTTTGATATATCCAGATTGTTACAAGTAGACCACGTGACCATAGCGGAAACGCCTATATGGGAGGTAGCATGACGTCAAATTGGTCACCATTTCTAGTCTATCCTCTATTACTATACGGATCGCTATTCTTTATTCAGTATATTATTTCTTTATTCGGTGTTTACTTTCCGTGAGAGTATTATCAAGCAAGTACTATTAGTGCTAGTGTTGTTCGAAGGCGTCTGACACCAGTGTTGTTCAACGGCGTAACTATAGTTTTATCTGCGATTACAAAGTCTCTACTACAACGAGCATTACGTAAGTAACAACGAATATTCGTTGGTAACACAAGAGTGGCGACGAGTGTTCGTTGACATCACAAAAGTGGCAACGAGTGTTCTTTGACATTACAAAAGCTACCAGATCTGTCTCCATCTGATTTAACAATTGCATGTACCGACAGATCGATGGAGTCACGATGGGTAATCCTTTGAGACCTATTATGGCTAATATCTGTGTCGATATTTCCGTTAAGTTGATGATAGGTTTGAAGCGGAAAATTTTCATCAATACCTAAATAATACTCAACACTTTTTGAAATTTACTCTGGAGATGGAAAAGAAGGATAAGTTACCTTTCCTGGATTTGCTCTTGGAGAAAACTCCGTCATGATTTCTCACTAGTGTTTTCCGGGGTTATATCTGATTTAGGATTCTTTTGTACCCAAAACCAGGAAAGTCAATCTCTTTAAAACTCTCACTGATTGCTCTTTCATGATAAGTTCGGAGTACATGCTTGATGCCGAGCTCAGGCAAATTAAACAGGTGTTTTTTGGCGAATGGTTACCTGAATGTATAATTACAACTACCACTGGACTTAAAATAGCTAAGTTTAATGCAGTTAAAGTGTTTAGTTCATCTAAGTATCTTCCATATATGCAACTACATTGGGTTGGTCCTAGTAGTCAGCTACACGCCGATAAAATATCTTCAATCAGGAGGTCTTTTAATGAATGTAGTAGTCCGGTTTTTCCTTCTGTCCGTAAGAATGTCTTACCTACCTATCCGCAGAGTTTAGTCGTTTATAAATATAAATGTCACTATGCGGGTAAGACTACCCTGCGATTGGAGGTTAGAATCACCGCCAAGCATGTCCCTGGTCAAATAAGAAGACGTATCCCCGTAACATCCTGGCCATTACGGGCTCATGAGTCCGCTGTCAGCAAACATTTATTGAATTCATTCGGTTGTAGGAGTGCCTACTCTGGGGATTTCTTTGTTCTGCACATGACACGGATGAGATGCCACCATAACAGAGAGAAGTAAGGCACAAATTTTCCCATTTCTTGAATCTCGGCAAAATTGAGGGAAAATATTTAAGTTTTTTCCCTATCCACTCCTCTTTTATACTATTTTAAAATTTAAGTTTTATACGGACGATATCAATTTCTAAAGATAAGTCAGTCAAAAGTTACGTAATTTTATTATTTTATTCGGTGTAATACAATTGTATCTTCTTTTTAGTAATAAACTATGATCCCTGTTTTAAAATAATCTCATCTTGGTATGGCCACGGAAACTTGTTTAAATATAAATATATAATATAAGCTATTCACATCTATGCATATGTACATCTCTTGGCATCTGATAAATCTGGACAGATTATGATACATACAGACATTCATATATCTATATATATATATAGAGAGAGAGAGAGAAAGAGGTATGAACAAACTGGAATATATGTGAATAGACTTAAATATGGACAGACTAGGATAGATAGTTAGATACATAGATAGATAGAGATAGACTTGATAGATACGAATAAACTTAACAGAAAATTATATATATATATATATATATATATATATATATATATATGTGCACAGTATCTATCGTTATATATATATATCTATCTATCTATCGTTATATATATATATATATATATATATATATATATATATATATAGAGAGAGAGAGAGAGAGAGTTATGAATATACTAAGATAGTGAGATAGATATTATTAGTTTTAGATAAATTGATCTAATAGATAGATATTAAACTTATATATGACTAGATTTAGATAGATAGATAGATGCAGAGAGTGAGAGAGAGATACGTAAAGGCTATGATAGATAGATAGATAGATAGATAGATAGATAGATAGATAGGTAGATAGATATTGTCAGTTTTATAATGATCCAATAGACGGATACATAGATAGGTAGATAAATATATATTAGGTTGGTGCAAAAATAATAACGTAATAATGCTGTTTTTTGACGTAAAAATTACGACATTATTACGTCATTATTTTTGCACCAACCTAATAGATATTACCAGGTTTAGATAGATATGATTAGACTTAGATAGATAGATAGATAGATAGATAGATAGATATTATTAGACTAGTGTTAGATAGATAGTTATATATATATATATATATATATATATAGAGAGAGAGAGAGAGAGAGAGAGAAAGAGAGAGAGAGAAAGACATAAAGCGAGATGTGAAATTGCTATGATAGTTACACAGATATTATAAATTTTAGAATGATCACATAGATACATACATAGATATTACTAGACTTAGATAGATAGATAGATAGATAGATATTATTAGACTAAAGTTGATAGATTGATACAGAGAGACAGACAGACAGACAGAGAGCGAGATGTGAAAATGCTATGATAGATAGAGAGATAGATATTATCAGTTTTAGCATGATCAAATAGATAAATAGATAGATATATAAATATATAGATATTACTTGACTTAGATAGATATGACTAGACTTAGATAGATAGATAGATAGATAGATAGATAGATAGATAGATAGATATGTATAACCTGAGAATTACTTTTGAAATATTTACTGACGTATTAGTCAAAAAGTTACATAGCCTGTTTTATCAAGGAATTTATTCATTATTGCAATTGATGAAAGTGACAGCGATGGAAAATACAGGTATAAAGATCAATGCAAACATTAAAAGATCGATAGTTAGATTCAAAGCGTTATAGAAATACAAACTTACACCTATGAACACACTGAGATATAGTGTTTTAAACAGTTGCTGTCGAAAAAAATACGTATTTACTAATCGATAGAAGTGAAAGTTGATCAGTAAATATGATTTCCCCGGTGAGCAGGGGATTCGATTTGTGTTGTTCTGTTTCAATAACACGGGTCTCTGATTAACTTTGCTAATGTGAGCGCCGACGAGAGCCCGAGGGTAGATAAAAGAAGGCTTGGTTGGGTTTGGTTGTAGAGGAATCCCGAGTGGATATGCGCAGAGCAGAAAAGAAAAATTAAAACGAAACCACTAAGATGATGATGAAATGCGACACACCGTTGACCTTTGATATATATATATATTTTTGTTTTTATTTTGTGCTTTTCATATTTGTCTGTACATTTACTAACTTAACCCCTGAAAGGAGAAACTGTATTCACAACCCTAACGCATTTGCATACATCAATGTCTTTGCACTAACAAATACAATTACAAATATTTCGCTGAAGTACTGTCACCACTGATACTGGATATATCAGTCAGTTCTCTCTATAGATCACTGATCAAGTAAAACGGATGTTGCTGCTAATACCTTGTCTAATTCTACGTCTGCAAGGTACGCCATTACCAGTTACTTCTCTGTCTCTTCATTGTCAGTTTTTTCCTCAATTGTAATGTTTAAATCAGCGGTTCCTATACTTTTTTCTTCTCCGGCCCACATTTTGTGGGATAAAAAATACATTTAAAAAATAAATTTAAAAAATTCAGAGATAGAGTTAAGGGGAGATAACTGTGGATACGAAGTCAGAACATTATCATTGATAACTCTCTCCTCCAATTTGTAAGGGAACTAACAGTACAGGAGACATTCTCGTCAAAATGCTGCCTAAAATGAAGGGATGGAACACTCATATTAGAGAAGGAAAAATTCTTCAGCACTGGAACGTAAATATTGGAGAACTCTTCCACGATGAAAGAGAACAACCAGCAATACACAGAACTATCGATGAGCCTGAAATTCTAAATACCGAATTAGAAGCCGCACTGGCGATATTGAACAGAAACAAGGCGGCAGGGCCAGACGGAACTGTATCAGAAATGCTGACAGCCTTAGATGATTTTGGTAGAGACAAGATTATATAAATAAAAAGTGAAATCTCCAAGAGTGGTGATAAGGATATCATGGAGCGAATATGTTAGCAACGATGAGCTTTTGGAAAAGATGTAAACAAGGAGGAAGCTTATGCTTAACATCAGGATGAGGGAGCTGAAATTTTCGGGACACGTAATGAGAAAGGCGGGCTTGGAGAATCTGATACTCGCATGGCGTATAGAGAGAAAGAAAGACAAGGGAAAGTAACGCCTGACATAGCGGGCTTAAGCAAGTTGATGACAGAAAAGAGTTTGAGCAAAGGAGCAAAAGAACAAACATATTTGAGAGATACAAGGGATAGGAGGAAGTGGAGAGCCATGTTCGACGAAAGAGAAGAACCGACAATATACAGAACTACCGACAGGTCTGAAATTCCAAAAACCGAATTAGAAGCTTCACTGGCGATATTGAACAGAAACGAGGCGGCAGGGCCAGACGGAACTGTAACAAAATTGCTGACAGCCTTAGATGATTTTGGTATAGACAAAATTATAGAAATAAGTGACATCAACAACAGTGGGTATATACCGGAAGATCTCAGTAGATCTATTTACAAAGCATCACCCAAGTAGCCTGACGCAAACGAATTTGAACTCCACCGAAAAATGACACTAATGAACCAGGTAACAAAACTCATCAACCGTATTATGAGGAATAAAGCGCGCTGCAGAATCAGGCCAGTGTTAAGAGAAGAATAATCAATTTAAAGTCACTGGAAAAAGGAACGCGATATTCATGCTCAGAATGTTATCAGAAAGAGCAATACAAATGCAGAAGGACGTTTATCTATGTTTTATAGACTAGGCAATGTCTTTCGTCAATTGCATCGTCCACCGCGAGGAAAGTTGGCTCTCTGTGCCGCGCCAGGAAATATTTCTCCCCTGAATCGATACTTCAAATATACAAAACGACCATTCGCCCTTGCATGGAGTATTACTGCCATATATGGTCTGGGGCACCTTCTGTTTACCTCGGAGTTCTTGAAAAGATCCAGAGACGGATATGTAATGTGATTGGCCCTGATCTGGCGTCTTGCCTGCAGCCATTATCTCACAGACGCGCCGTCGCCTCTCTCTGTCTCTTCTACAAATACTTTCATGGCAATTGCTCCGATGAGCTGCTTTCACTGGTTCCCAGTCTCCATGAATACAAGCGCCTTACGAGTCTAGCATCCCGCTCTCACCGTTACACTGTAGAAACTTTAAAATTTAGCTGTCTCTTCTACTCCAATAGCTTCATACCTCGCATCTCTCGCCTGTGGAACACCCTTCCCAATTACTGTTTCCCTGATAGCTATAATCTCCAACTATTCAAATGTAATCTCAATCGACATCTCCAGTTACCTTGATCTACACACTACCCTTCCCTTCATCCTTTCTTCTATCACTCCTATCTGCTCTTGCTACAAATCTTCTGCAACCCCCCTGCATCCTAGTGGCTTCATGCCTTGCTCGGGGCGCTAAGCTTAAAGAAAAAAAAAAAGTACGCCACAAAGATCTATTAGAGCAGCTAGGCAACCTTGATATATTAGGGAAAGTCATTAGAATAATGAAGAACCTATACTGGCAACAAACGACGTCCATGCGTGTAGAGAATGAGTTCAGCGGATATACAAAAATAGAAAGAGGCATAAGGCAAGTGATATAATGAAATATGCATTGGAGTGTGATTGGCTGGTGTCCGTCATAAATATCGACGGACGTGTAGGAGAATCAGAAGAGAGCCTTAGTCTGAGAGCTAAGTCTATAACGACGCCCATTGGACTACACCATTGATCTACATTTCTTACCTGCGACTACGACGCGTACCAGTCGATTACTGCTACTGTATTCTACTTGGTTATAGTAGCCAAAACCACTTAGCTACTTCGTTCAAATATATCCCTTTCCGGGACATATCAGCAGGGTGGGTCTTCTCACAGGACTGTACAGCGAGGCAATGGCCCTGTGAAAACTGAAGAGTAATGGACACCTCATTTCCCTGTCCTGAAACCTGGGATTTCTTCATCTGGCTATTCCTCAATGACAATTTATAACTTGAACTCCTGCTGCATTGAAGGCAGCCATCCCTGAGAAGATTTGGGCGATCAACCAGGAGGATGTGCACGCGTTATCAAGAAATTTTAATTCAATAATGTATTCAACTGAATACCGGACATCCGGGGCAAGTAATCAAGGGCTCCTTTTGATATTTTTCTTTCATGTTTGAGACTAAATGTTTGCAGATCCTAAAATGTTATCCTTTTACCTTTCAATAAATGTAATTTTCATTACTTTACAATTTGTTGTCATTGATTTGTACCCAATAATTTTGATTAAAAATTGTGAAACATCATATGTAGAAAATATAAGATTTATTTTCGTATATTTTTATTAATATTAATTTTAATTTAGATGACAAATGCTAATATTTTGTTGAAATTGCCACTTTATGTTAATGAGAACTTAAGAAGCAACGACGTTTTGTAGATACTAAAAGAAACCTCAATATATATATATATATATATTTATATATATATATATATATATATATATATATATATATATATATATATATATATATATATTCAAAATTTAAAAAATAGTTTTTCTAAGAAATAATTTCCACTCAAGGCGTATTTCCAAGTATGCGGTATTTATAATACAGATATCCTTGAGTGTTTCCTATAACGACTACAACATTAAGATAGTCATGCATATATCTATTTGTAGAGAGAGATCCGCATCACTTAAGAAGATAACTGGGTGTGGTTTTTATCATGAGGGTCTCATGTGACTGAATTGGTAACGGCATACTTCGACTATAGGTATGCTTTCCTTGATGTTAAAACAGATACAAAATTCAATTCCCATCGACAGGTATTTTTTTTAAGCGTTTCACCCCAAGCAAGGCGGGAAACCACTAGCACCTACGGTGTTACGAAGAGTTGAAGTGAGACCAAATAAGAGTGATAGAGGAAAGGATGAAGAGAAGGATAGGGGATAGATCGAGGCATCTGGAGACGTCAATTGACATTACATTTGAATAGTTGGAGATTATAGCTATCGAAGAAACAGGAAAAGGAGATCGATTTCCACAGGCGAGAAGTGCTAGACATGAAGCTATTGGAGTAGAAGAGACGTCTATATTAACTATTTTCGACTATGAAAGGGTGAGAGCGAGATGCAAGCCTTGTTGAAGGCTTAAATTCAAGGAGACTTAGAACCAACTAAAGCAGCTCATCGGGGCAGTTACCGTGAAACTGCTGCCACCATTAACAGAGCATAAGGGGAAGAATCCATTTTTGATCGGAAAACAAACGGTGCCGGTTTCTTAAGTGCCGCAGTATGAAACTTTAAAGTGTGTTCCATGTTGCATCTACGAAATTCCAATGATCTAGCAACAGGATGAACACACGCAGTCACACACAAACACAACATACTCTAATAATTTCATGTCTCGCATTTCTTGCCTGTGGAACTCCCTCCTAATTTCTTGTTTTCCTGATAGCTATAATCTCAAACTATTCAAATGTAATGTCAATCGACGTCTCAAAATACCCGTATCTATCCCCTAACCGTCTCTTCATCCTTTCCTCTATCACTCCTCTTTGTTTTCGCTCTAACTTTGTAACCACTTGCGCGCTAGTGGCTTCCCGCCTTGCTTGGGATTGAATGCTATATATAATTACTTATTCGAAAATTATAACATAAATATGTTATAAAATCACTACAAAAATAGCCATTTTGTTTCAACACTTCTGGTGTCTTATCAAGTGATGATGTTGAATGTAGAATAAAGGGTTTTAAAAGGTTCAAATCAATCAAACACACCCTCGCTAAGGGAAACACTGTTACATAAGCTGGACTGACCAATGAAAATACAAGAATACGAGAATTCAAAAAAACTTGACAACGAACTAAGGTTATAATAATTATTTAATGCTTTAATGTTGGGATTAGACTAAAATAGAATTTATGTGAGTATGTGTGTGTGTATGTGTATGTGTGTGTGTGCATGTGTGTGTATGAGTCGTTTCCACCTCCGAAATAACTTTATCACTTAAAACACGTAACGCGTAACATATAATTTTTCGCATTTCTTCTTATATATATATATATATATATATACATATATATATATATATATATATATATATATATATATATATATAATCATTATTATTATTAATATTATTTTATTTCTTTTGATTTCTGGTGATTGGAATTTCGAACCGATCCCTTTATTTCGTCCAGCAGGGTAGATTGTTCTAGTTCCACCTTCCTCAAGGTCACATGGCCCAGTGGATATAGACGTTGCTTAGATCCAGTGACTACACCCAAAGAGTTGCGAATTCAATGGTAGGCGAAATCAGTGGTAAACCATAAATTTGGAGAGTTGAGTTAAAAGGAAATAAGTGAGACATACGGAAGAGGTATGTTAATATTTCAGGGAAATGTCTCAGATACGGGGTGTCAGCATTTTTTAGAATATCGGACCATCTCAAGACAATTGGCAAAAAACCCCCAAAAAAAACAAAAAACAAAACAAAACTGGTGAATGGATTCCGCGTGAACTCAGTGAAAACGAAAACGTATGAAATTTGAAAGCGTGTTCGATGCTGAATCTACGAAATTCGTATGATCTATTTCTTGGTCCCTAAAAGACTTGTTATGATAAATAGATCCATTTATGACAGCTGCAATTGATTGGATTGATGGCTTGATTATAACAAAGCAAACACTTTCCAAAACCAACAGAAGATTATGACTGTCTCGTGGTCAGTCATTGGCTTTATCCATCATAGCTTTTCTGAAATTGAACCAGAAAAATCACTAAAAATGTTTACTGTCAGCAACTGGATGATATAAAGATTCAGTTCACCAGAATTCCGTCGCCACTTTTAACTCGGTGACAGTATAGATGTTTAGGTTTCCTATTTTGAGTGATTTAAAAAGTTTTTATACAGGAAAAACTGGAAAATTGTCATCTAAACGATGCGTAAATGTAAACGAAACTGGCACCTCTTTTAACAGATATTGCGAAAATTACACGAAAATATCTTGAAAGACTAAATCGTAGATTTATTCAAAGAAAAATCACCATTGGCTTCAACCACGACTTCAGAATCTGATGCAACTCTTCTGGGCGGTCTCCTTGTTCAAGTTGGTGAATGCTGCCATAATCCTTGCCTTCAGTTCATCTTTGATGTTACAAGGAAATTGTTGGTCTCACGCTCAACTGCGCACCGCACATAATAATCAAGGGGGTATGCCGTCTGGAGAGTTAGGTGGCTGTGTAAAGGATGATGTGGTTGCAGAAATTGTCTGCCAGTCATGAATGGGTTCTCTTTGTTTGACATGGTGCAGAGTCCTGTTTTCAGGTATAGGGTCTTCCAGCAGCCACTACCTTGACCTAGGGCAGCATTAACTCCTCCGGGCACTTGATGTAGGCCTCTGTGTTGAATCTGAGACACGTGGGTTATTAATAGAGGCATGATGTCAGCATCACTCCAAACAGCTTCGTAATCACCATTAGACTCGTCCAACTCCGAATCCTCTGCACTGTTCTCAAATAAACAATCGCGTATCCGTACTGGAGCTTCCGATGTGAATGTGAAGCAATAGAGCATAACGTTTCCATATTTCTAGTAAATAATTATTTCGTAATATTGTCCTTGTGCCATCATTCTTATCTTGTCCATGTGAAATTTCTAAGGCTTTAATAAATTATGCATTTTATTGTCGTGTGTTACAAGTTTTTCCCTGATCACCACAATGAAATTCCAAAGCTACGATTTTGAACCTGAATGTAATCTTCAAAACTCGTATACCATAAAAAACGTTAAAGATTTTAAAAAATAATTTGTGTCTTCATTTATCATGAGAAACACCAACTTTCAAATTGAGTGCGATACTACATATCCAAAAATAGACCTGTCCCAATGGCAAATACAGAAGGCAAGAAGAAATGAAAGACTATGCGATTATATGTAAAGAATCGGTATTAAAAACAATGAAAACGAAAAGGACGCTTACACTTCAAACCAGAGAGGGACTGTAGGAATTTCCTAAAGAACATAATGAAAGAAAGGCGGTTCGGATAATATGACACTCACGGGACTTTTTGAAGATAAAAGGAACAGAGGAAAGAAGCCATGAAGCTAATGAGGTTATAAATTTGTTTGGCAAAAGAACACGTAAAAGGGATAACAAAAGACGGACGTTTCTAATATCTACAAAGTACAGGAAGACATGGAGAGTCATGATCGTCCTGTCCTGAAGGGACGCTGCTGATTGAAATAGAGAATATTTTAACCCAAATTTTGTCGGCAATGTGTCAGTCTTGCATTTTTCTGTCTTCACATGCTATGTTTTCTAATCTCCAACAAATTAGGTTTTGTAACTTTCTGCTTGAAGAAACAATCTTTTTGACGGCAGAGAAAAGGATTTTCCAGATAGGCAGCGAATACTTCTTTTTCAGGTTTCATTATTAACACGACACAAGTTGGTTATTACGCAAAACTTTCTCTGAAAAAACAGCACTTATTAAACAAACATTTTCAAATTTTCATTTCTCTGTAATAAATACAAACCGAGTGATGTAATTTACTAAAATCAATAATACAATTTCACTAAAAATGTGTGTATTCGGAAAAAGCATAGCAAATGATTTTGCTGTGAAAATACGCGTCAAATAATATTCAGTAAAAAATGCATCGTCAGCGATATTGCATTAAAATCCTTTGTAAATTATTTTACTATAAACATGTATTACAAAATATTTTATCCAAAACTCCATCGCAAATGATTTTACCATAAAAATTCTTTGTAAATGTTTTTGCTATAACGTGCACTACAAATGATCTATAAATATAATAAAAATATTACAAATTATGTCCTATTTTACAAATGCTCTTACAATATAAATATATTTAAAATAATTTTGCTATATAAATATATTACAAAGATCTTGTAAACTAAACATATTGCAAATGATATTTTTATATCATTATATTTCAAATGTTATTACTATATAAATACATTTTAAATGATTGTATTATATAAATATACTACAACAGATTTTACTATATAAATATATTACGAATTATCTTATTATATATATGTTGGAAATGATCTCATAATATAAATGTATAACAAATGATCTTACTATATTACAAATTATCTTACTATATAAATATATTACAAATGATCTGACTATATAAATATATTATAAATGATCTTACTACACATGTTACAAATTATATTTTTATATAAATATATTATAAATTGTCTTACTATATAAATTCACTAGGCAATTTAAAAAGGAAGTGGAAATCTTTGTAACACGGTTTTGCCCTTCATTATATCTGTCATAAGATTTTGTTTTAAGATGGTAAATGCTATAATAGGCATCACTATTTATTGTCTATAGAAATAAAAAAAAATACTGGTCAGAAAGTGGCTCAGATTAAAACATAAATAATTTTTTTGTTATATCTACTTAAAATATTTTGTCTCATCTTATATCATACTCATTAATCTTTTGTGTTTTAGTGGCTTTATTTTCTTGGTTGGGGTGAAATGATAAAAAATGCCTGGTATAAGAATATTGTAAGGGCAGATGGATGAACATATAAACGTCGAGTTGAAAATGTGTGACACAGTGACTAAGTGACATTCGCATTTATTATACAGATTAACTTTCCAACCTAATCTACTTGTCCTCCAAATAAGCACGTAAAGTCCTTATTTACATTATTCGGACCATTGTCCTCATCTTTGTCGCCATATTTATCACAACGTTTCGACTATTGTACGCTCTGGCCTTCTTCAGGTCGTTGGAATGTCAAACTGAACCCTTTATTTCGATCACTGGGGTAGACTGTTCTAGTTCCATGTGCCATGTTTAATGGATATCAGTTATCTCCTGTTAATTCCCCTCTCCAAGTTCTCCACTGCCTTAACCGTGTATTGAACTCACAGTCTTTAGGTCCTGTTACTGGATCTAACCAACGCCTTTATCCACTGTGACATGTGTCCTTGAGGACGCAAAGAGTGTGAGTTCAATACCCGGTTACGGCCGTGGAGAACTTTCAGAGGGAAATTAACAGCAGATAACTGATAATTGACACCCATCAAACATGGCACGTGGAACTAGAACAGTCTACCCCAGTGAGCGAAATAAAGGGTTTAGTTCGACATTCCAACGACCTGAAGAAGGCCGGAGCGTACAACGGCCGAAACGTTGTAATAAATATGGTGACAAAGATGAGGACAATAGTCCGAATAATATAAATAATGTACATAATACCTTCATCTCAGAAATATAGACAGACTTAAAGTCCTATAGCTTATGTTCAAATGAAAAAGTTACGATTCTCAAATTACAGTTTTCATAATAAATGTATCTGTGTTTTCAATTTTACTCCTACAGGCCGTAGTTCAAAATAGCATACCATTTTGGAATCAGACCGATTCCGTGAGCAAATTAAAAACATTCACTGTCGGTTTCGAACTCGCAATCCTAAAATTTTGATTGCAAAATTTTCATTACTGCGATTTTTTTAGGCGAATTTTTATGCGATTTTTTGTAACGCGGTTTTTTTTACGATAACATTTTTGTATGTTGGAAATAATTCTGGGCCTAATGAAAATCAATTTTGAGATCCTAAGCAAGTCACCCATGAAATAAAAATATTTTTTCTGCGGAAAGTAAGTGCATACGTCATGAATTTTTCATGAAATTAAGTGACAGCAGAAGAATTATCGTTGAACTTTTAGACGGTAAGCTTAAACATTAATTCAATACTTAAATGCAGCGATCAATTTTTAGTTCTTCTGTAGTTTATTGTTGCCCACTGCATTTTCTTCTCCCTAATTAATATGAAGGAGGCCTAATCAAGATCCCTTCACAGGAGCTTGCTTAAATGCTGCCCAAAAGTCGGCTTTTTAGCTAGTATATTATAATTCTTCTTCAATCAAACTCTCTGAAAAGTTCAAACATGAATACAATCGCTATTTATAGATAGATGTATAATTGGCTTTATTCATTATTTCACTAATTACAATCTAATATTGGAATTAATAAAACGGAGTTTTGATATTTAATCTAATGTTAAACGCAGACATTTAAGAGTTAAAAAATGAATACTAGATGTGGGCACCAGAAAACCGGTAACACAATTTCGAATTACTAATGCGTTAATTTTTTATTTTTATTTTTTTAAATTAGTGAATTACAAAATATTTAAAATTTTCTTGCGTGTTTTTGCTTTTTAATTATTATTAACCGACTGAAAATTGAAATTTTTTTAATTTGAATTGGGCATCTCTCCGTAAAGGATTTTTCTTTTATTATTTGAATTTCTAAGGCTGCTGTATTTTTCAATGGGAAATGTGGAACAATAATTAAAGGGAACTAATGGCAGTCAAACAAATAAGCGTCAAGGAGGGTAATGGGTTGCAAAAAAAAAAAAAAATTTTAAATTCGAAAAAAAAAACAAAAAACAAAAGAAAAATGATTTATTTTCATCCGAGCACTCTAGTTTCCTCTTCGTTGTTTTAATTTCAAATTTAATGTCTTTCCGGTTTGAAGTGGAAGCGTAACGAAAAATCTGACTCACGTGCACGGGCTTTGCGTAGGGGTCTCGTAATCTATTCTACGGTATTTGGGACGTTTGATGCAGTGAAGCTACAGCAGGAATAATGGAAGCGTCTAAGGTAGGATCAATTGAATGAAGCAGTCGTTTCCAGGTAAATTCGGAATAGAGAGTTGCCTATCGATCTTTTTTTTTTTAGTAATTAATGTTCTTATTGGTTTTGAATTTAAAATTGTCATTGACATTGGTTTTAAATTTAAAAGAGTTTTTTTTTTCATTTGGTTCGAATTTAAAATTATCCTTCGCATTGTCTTGAGTTTATAATCGTCTTTTTCATTGGTTTTGAATTTAAAATTGTCCTTCGTATTGATTTTGGAATTAAAATTGTTCTTTCCATTGTTTTGCAACGTCGAATTGTCTGCCTCATATAAAACTGTCATTCCCATTGGTTTAACATTTATAATTGACATTTTCATTGGTTATTAATTTAGCGTTGTCATTCCAATTGTTTTTCTATTTAAAATTCACTTTCTTATTGTTTATTAATTATTAATTTACATTCCCATTGCGTTTGTATTCAAAATTGACATCCCCATTGGTTATTAATTTAAAATTGGCTTACACATTGGTTATTAATTTAGGATTGACTTTGATATTGGTTTTGTATTTAAAATTGACCATTGGTTATTAATTTATCATAGGCATTCCCATATTTTTTTTTAATTTAAAATTGACCTTCTCATTGATTTTATACTTACAATTATTCTCCGCATTTAATTTAAAATTGTTTTTCGAATTATTGAAATATATTTCCTCGCCATTTTGTTTTTAATTCAAAATTATACTTCTTGTTTTTTTCTTTTCTACGGTTGATCAATCTTTCCCAGCTTATTTAAAACTACAAAATATTTATAGATTGTGAGACTTTCTTAGATATTAAGGGTTTAGTGACACAAGTCTTATTAAATTAACCCATGGAAAGGAGGAGAAAAGGTGAATTTATACAATTCCAATGGGTATTCGTATGTAACAGAATATAAAGAACCGAACCCAATATAAAACTCAGTTCTCCGATTAAAAATCTCAATCTATTATCCATGAGATTATTCTACATAGGAGAATATTATTTATAAGTTAAATACATAATTGTCAAAATGCAAAAAAAAAAAACAGAGAAAAGAAAAAAAGATCGTTTATAACACTTTTCATCATGCAAACGGAAAACGATATATCCTACCGTTGAAATATAAGTATTACATTTTAAGCTAAACGCTTCTGCTTCTTTAGTGTTCACTTGATTTATATAATTTTTCGGCACCATATATATATATATATATATATATATATATATATATATTAGATGGTGCTCTATAGAGCATATGTGGCCTGACGTGTTGACTTCTATGTTCACTTTTATATTTACACACGCTCTATATCTGATATTGAGCACTTTATTCCATAAATATAGCACACCTTAAGACTATATTTCTTTATATATATATATATATATATATATATATATATATATATATATATATATATATTAGATGATGCAGTATTATATTATAAAGAAGTAGTCATACAAACAATAAATCAGTAAAGTTAATATAATTAATAGTGAATTCACTTCGCTAACATATATATATATATATCGCTAACATATATATATATATATATATATATATATATATATATATATCCATGCAATTTATATATCGGCACCATATATATATATATATATATATATATATATATATTAGATGGTGCAGTATTATATTATAAAGAAGTAGTCATACAAATAATAAATCAGTAAAGTTAATATAGTTAATAGTGAATTCACTTCGCTAACAGTTTTAATAAAGAATTAATTCACTAGACACTCGTTGAATGACATGATGATTGTCTTTAAAAGTTATAAAATACTTAAGATGTTCATAACATTTATAAGTACTTTCGAAAAATTCTCTCATCCTCTTCAGGCATGGATATTATTTTTCAATTACAGATAATTTCAGGTAACTTCAGAGATGAAAATAAATGTAATACAGGTCAAACGAAGGTTGTTATTTTTTTCTTAAAGTGTGTTATTATTATTATCTGTATTAAATTTATACTATGACTTCCATCTTGGAAAACCATCGACGAACCATAAACAGAATGGCAAATAAATTTTAAAATTACGGAAGATTAGAAAGGAAAACTGGATCAGGAGGTCATAACAACAAGAGGTTAATTTTAAGTTAGAGCTAAATACATTTTATTGTTCAAAGTAGAGTCCACTAGTTTTATAAAAACCTCGCAGAATTCCAGTAATATATCATTAATCATTTCTAAGATACAATGGTTCAAAGCTTAATCTAACAACTGTGCAATTTTGGTGTTACACCCGGTATATATATATATATATATATATATATATATATATATATATATATATATATATATATATATATATATACACCTTGGTTGAAGCCAATGACAGTTTTATTGAATATATTTATCCTTTAGTACTTCAATATATTTTTGTGTAATTCTGGTTAATATATCTGTGAAAATGAGATGTCAGTGATATTTCCACTGTTGCATAATTTAGACGGCAATTAATCAATCGCACTAATGTATATGTTCTCATTTCGGTTATAATGGGTACTAAATAATTTTCCTTATTTCTTAATGTTTAACGGATTTCCACCAAAAAGAATTAAATATTAGACAGGCGCTGTAAACTTTAATGAAACGTCCAACATATCTCTTGATTTAGGCGAAAGAAAACTGCTTTCGTCAAACCAGTACACACCCATTGAGATATCCTTGAGACTTGAGTCTTTTTTCGTTTAATCGAGATCGCCCCAAGCAATAAAGCCACTGGGACGCAAAAGTTTAAACAAAAACATTACTAAGGAGCGAGAACAAAAAACATGAGTAATCACGAGGACAGCAGATAGCAATTAATATTCTATTTAATTTTTTACAGATTAAAAGTGACGAGAAAACTTGAAGCTGAAACGGATTTCCAGAAGTTAAACGTGCGAGAAACTGTTAGCAAGTAATTTACAACTAAATCTAGAAAGCTCATCTTTTAAAGCTTTCAGACCTCGTCGCCAGTATAATAGTGAGCTTAAATTTGAAGAGTCTATATGCCATAGCGAAAATCTCATCCGAACAATTACCATTAAAGTATTTATAGGAAAGGCAGGGGGAGGCAATCTTACGGCGGTGAGAAAATGACTGAAGACAAGACGTCTGGCCTGTAGCAATAATATTACTGACACAAACATACTACAGTATTCCTTATACTAAAACTACACATTCTTATTATCATTCTTCCTACAGTTACCGTAATACCTCCAAGTCTCTATGAGGAATGTTAATCAAAACAATAACCCTGAATTATTTATAGAAAATAACCAGTAAAACTATAGTACGGCATTGGAAAAGCGACTGAAGCAGAGATGCCAGTTCAGGACCAATAAAATTTCAGATTCTTCTTTGGATTTTATCAAGTATCTCTACATATATAACAGGAGCCCAGCGCCATATGTGGCATTAATATTCAAACCAAGGACGGATGGTAGACATTATTATACTTTATCTAATAGTCAAGCCTATATATGTAATGCACACTGTTTAAAACAAAATGTCGTATGTTTCAAATACGAGTATCCACTATAATAATGTCCGAAATAATAAAAATGTCTTATTAAAAATAAATGCATTAATTCTTTAGAAATGTATATGTATATTCAATTTTATATATCCCTGAATTTATGTTGTTGAATTAGAAGCACATATGTTTTAATTATTTGACACGTTTGGTTATATTAGCCGCGGCTGTCAAGATTACAAGCTGCCATCTAATTTTAGTGATTATTTTACATGTAACGGCCTTCTCGTTTAATGCTGTCTTGTGTGAGGTTATACAATGTAGGTTATGGCATTGGAGAAATGAAGGAAGCAGAGATTCCATGTCAGTACTGATCATATTGCAGATTCTTCTTTGGCGTTTATTAAGGAACTCTAGATAAAATGGTTGAGCACTGAACCATATGTGGCAGCTATATTCTAAGCACGGACGATTTACACAGTAAAAAGTAAACATTGTTATAAACTGCTAACGAATCATCTCTTTTTTTATACGCGTGTGTTTTGTCAGAGTGTCCTGTGTTACAAAATGATGAAAAATACCTGCCCCAACATACTTTATTCTCTTTCTTCGCTATTTAAAGCTGAATTTTAAAGATTTTCTCTCCCGTTCTCGTGGCCTGACGATTACGTCTAGCATGAAACAGCCTGTCGCCTCTAAGTGTTGACTTCAATGTTCACTTTTATATTTACACACGCTCTATCTCTGATATTGAGCACTTATATAGGATAGCTTAAGAGTATATTTCTTCATATATATATATATATATATATATATATTTGTGTGTATGTGTGTGTGTATGTGTCATGTATTTTCTCTTTGTTGTGTGTATGAATATATCAACCCATCAAATTATTACGATTACCATCTGGTAGACAAAGCAAAGTAGAACCACGCGTAAATTTCTTGGATGCAGACAGAAAGAAAAATGAAAAAGTGAAAAGAAACGTATACTGTAAAATTTGTGAGTGAGTGTATATCTCTGTATATCTGCCTCTCCAATGTTCTATTTATATACGTGTTTTTGTGTGCGAGCTTGACACACCAAAATTGAAATCGAATTTCAATTAAACCAATTAGAAACAGGGATCACATGATTTTGAACAGCCAATCAATATCAAGAAGAGAATGGGTAGAGTGTGGGAAGAGTGTGGGTTAGCCTACTTATCTAAAGTGGACTCCAATACGCCATATTTGAAACTCGTCCAAATGCACGAAGAATATAATAAAGAAAGAAATAAGAGGAACCATAATGGAAAAAGTCATGACGGACAAGAAAGGACAGGAAAGGAAGAGGAATGGCGGGAGGAAATATCTGGTATTGCGCGGAATGATGTGAGATGTGGAAGGTTGGGAAATCTGTCTGAACGGTGATGCGTAGGATGTCCAGTGTTTTTTGGCCTTCGAGGTGCTGTTGAATTGTTTCAACAACAATTGGTTTTTACAGATTTAAGACCTCAAGCCAAAGGATACCGAATCGATATTCTGTGGAATGTAACGAGATTCTTAGAATCAATTCTACAGCGTTGCCAGGAAGCACAAATATCTAAAACTAATAATTCTATTGATGATTTATAACTTTCATAGAAACCAAAGCACTTGGATCTGAGGTATGATGATGTGACCTTTCGTACCTTTGTGCGATGGGGTACTAAAAAGTAATGTTGCTGTATCAAAAAAACTGCTCTTACCTAGCGGTGGTAATTTCAATTTCACGTCGATCTATTTTGTTCCTTGATGACGTCAGCGTTTAAACCTCTCCACAACTTCCTGTTCTTTGTAACACTTAATAACGTTTGTATTTCTCCCATTCTTCTCTACACCTGTTCAGACATTCATGCTCGTCAGGTAACCCGCTGCCTCCCATAATACATCTTGCCTTGGGCACATTCGACGTGGTGTAATGGTTAGAAAGCTCGTCTTATTATGATCATTTACAACTAAGTAATGAGTTCAATCCTCGCTCGGTGCACCATGCTTTCGAGTTTGTGCCAAATCTAAGCTACGCTTAGAAAATCATTTGCATTACTACTGAATAGTGAGTTCGATCCTCAGGAGGAGCTCCATGATTTCGTCCGTGTGTCACATCTAAGCTTTGCTTAGAAAAATCACTATATTATGGTCTTTAAATATCCTGAATGCTCTTGAATCCAACATGGAGAAATATAAAGAAAGAAAAATGGAAAATAACTTTTTCGGAGGTTAAGAGCAATAAATAAAACTGTAATATGTACAAATATAATTAAAGCCACAAACACCTGAGCAAAGACAAATGTAACGTACACTTTAAATTCACTTATCAAAGAAAACTCAAAATTCAAGCAATATATTTTGAGGGGGCAAAATATCAAAAGAACACGCCATGCATAAAAAGAAAAAAAAAAACCGAAAACCATAAGATTTGAGGCTTAAATGTATTTAGCGTTTAATCGTTATATACAAGATGCGATAGATAAATTGTCGTCTAAATGCCGCCAAAATGAAAATACCACTGACGTCTCATTTTAACAGATATACAGGGTGTAATGGATAAATTGTCGTGTAAATGACTCGAAAAATGAAAATAAAACTCACGTCTCATTTTAACAGATAAACAGTTTGCGATAGATAAATTGTCGTCTAAATGCTGCCAAAATGAAAATAACACTGATATCTCATTTTAACAGATATGCAGGGTGTGATGGATAAATTGTCGTCTAAATGACGCCAAAAATGAAAATAAAACTGGCATCTCGTTTTAACAGATATATTTACCAAAATTATACAAAATATTAATATGATCACTGTTTAGAGACATTAGGTTCATGAGTCCAAAATAATTCATTCACGCTGTCCTAGTGTGTAAATACGGTGGTTGAGATCCAGTGATTAAACCCAACGAGTTATGAGTTCTAATACCAGGTCACAGAAGTGGCGAACCAAAACTTGGAGAGTTGAGTTAAAGGGGAATAAATGAGACATCCGGAAGAGGCATGTAACGTGGAACTAGGATAATTTACCCGGTTGTATTTATTAGATACAAATCTTTTTGCTTTTTCTTTTTTTGTTGCATTCAATTAATTTTATTGAATAGCATGCTAATTAGAATGGTTTTAATATCTCACTATATTTCTGATATGAGGTATTGTAATTATTTATGTCGTTGCAACTGCTGTCATCATATTTATTGTCATGTTCGCGACATTTCGATCCAACCAACACTTTTATCCACTGGGCCAACGGGCCAGTGACTTGATCCAAAGACGTGTGTAACCTAATCCTTTTAATCTTGGTAGATAGTCCATTATGATTTGACCGAAAAGATTTCGATGATAGAAACAACTTTTTTTCGTTTGGTCAGACGACATATGTCGCGTCAAACAAGATGTAGAGATGATCTTCGGAAAGAAAAAAAGAAAAGCGTGATTACAATACACTATTTAAATTACTCGGACTATTGGATTCAGGTGGTTGGAATGTCGAACTGAACCCTTTATTTCACTAACTGGAGTAGACTGTTCTAGTTCCACGTGCCATGTC
Organism: Acanthosepion lycidas; assembly: GCA_963932145.1. NCBI lineage: Eukaryota > Metazoa > Mollusca > Cephalopoda > Sepiida > Sepiidae > Acanthosepion > Acanthosepion lycidas. The sequence goes on along the minus strand of OZ010613.1, from coordinate 59,343,058 downwards.
TAATGGATGCCAGTTATCAGTTATCTCCTGTTAATTCCCCTCTCCAAGTTCTCTACTGTCAGGGACACATGTGACAGTGGATAATAGCGTTAGTTAGATACAGTGTCCAGACCCAAAGAGTGTGGGTTCAATAACCGGTTAAGGCAATGGAGAACTTGAAGAGGGGAATTAACAGGAGACATTCATTAAACATGGCACGGCGAACGAGAACAGACTACCCAGTTAGCGAAATAAAAGGTTCAGTTCGACATTCCAACCACCTGAAGAAGGCTGGAGCGTACAACAGCCGAAGCGTTGTAATAAATATGGCGACAAGGATGAGGACAATAGTCCGAATAATGTAAATAGTGTACATAATACCTCATCTCAGAAATATAGACAGATACTGATGGGTCGAAACTTTGTAATAAATATGGAAACAAAGATGAGGACAATAGTCCGGATAATGTAAATAGTGTACATAATACCTCATCTCAAAAATATAGACAGATACTGAAGGGCCGAAACGTTGTAATAAATATGACAACAAAGATGAAGACAATAGTCCGAATAATGTAAATAGCGTACATAATATGTCGTCTCATAAATATAGACAGATAATTATTACAATAGTTAATATGAGTTATATTTCATTTTCTTGCATTCTAAGACATTGCAAATGTAGTGAGTAGTGTTAACTCTCGATGATCTGTCACCTGGGTTTTTCGTGATAAATAAAATCCTGGTATGCTTCACTGTAAATAAGTTGTTTTTTTTTTTTATCAAGGTTGTAACACGATAAATCTAAGAATTTTGTTCTTGTGCTAAACATATATAAGCTTAGTACATTATTTTGCTGCAGTAAAATTAGCAAATTCAAGAGCTTGATGCTTAGCACTGATTAAGCTTCAAAATGTTTAGACATTTTTTTTTGCAGTCAGGTGATGATTAGTTGTATTACAGACTACTTAAGAATCTATTTTCCAAAATACAGCCTCTTTTTATTGGGTTGGTAGATTTTAAATCATATCAACACTTTTTTGGTAATTTGCTGTTGAAATCGGTTTTATTATAGTATTTATACTTTATAATTGAGGGTAGTGGTAAATTTTGGTCTGATTTGTACTGAATCTATAGACTTGAAGAGTTTATACTTAAGTCTACAGGTAAAGATTTGCTGTTGTTTATTCTAGAGAGCATTATTAACTTTCTTAATGCTCAAATTTATACTAGAAACAGTAGATGAATTTTAGACAAGTTTATACTTCAGTCTTTAGGCAAATATTAGTCGGGAAATGTAGGTATATAGATCAGTCAGTCATTTAATAGACACGCTTAGGCGATCGTGTATCTTTCGATACATGACAGACGAGTCAGTTTTTTTTCCTGCAGTTGGTGGCCATTTCGTTCTGCGGTAGACCAGTTTCCATCCCAGAACCTGGACTGTCCTGCTGTTTACCCAGAGGAAACGTATGTCAGTCGAAAGAGTGATCGGGTTTATACTTAAGTCTACAGGTAAAGATTTGTTGTTTATAATTGAGAACATTATTAACTTTCTTATTACTCGAATTTATTCAAGAAACAATAAATAAATTTTAGACAAGTTTATACACGAGTCTCTAGCCAAATATTAGTCGGGAAATAGATCAGTCAGCAGTTATGTGCCATGCGTGATACACGCTTAGGCGATCGTGTATTTTTCGATACATGACTGACGACGTAGATTTTTCCCCCGCAGGAGGTTACCATTTCTTTCTGCGGTAAACCAGTTGCCATCCAAGAACCCGGTCTATCCTGCTATTTACCCACAGGAAAGGTATGAAAACTCTTCTTCTCCTCCACCCTAGTAGAAGAAGAAAAGTTTTCGTACCATTCACAAGGTTATTAGCACGTAAGTGAAAGTAATGGATTCGACTGGAATTCGAACTCTGCTCACCGATTCCTCAATCCAAGCCGCTACCATTGTTCCACCGTGACTCCTGCGGTAAATAGATACTCAATGTACATATTTACTTTGAGTGTTTATTTAGATTCAGAACACAAAGCACATGTAATTTATGAAAATATGCAAGTTTGCTTGATCGCTTATGTGGACCCCAAATGTCAAGTGATTTCGTCTTTTAAAATGCGCCACATATTTTTTTTAAGTCCCGTAACTTATGGCTTAACTTAAAACTGTTTCCGTCTTGGCATTGGTGCTAGTCTCTGAATAACACATCAATATCTCGTTTCCACTTTGTTCATTGTCTGAAAATCTCTCGCCCCGAATACAATGGCTGATGCTGGGCTGAACCGGTGGAAGCACTCACTCGATAAAAGATAAGAAAAAAACTACAAAGATGGTAATAAATTAATAGATTTCAAAGAGACTCGGAGGCTTAATAACGAAGATTTTCCCAGTATTAATTTTAAGCGTTGAATAATCACATTTCAGCGAAGTTCGTGACTTGCCTATGAATGGAAAGACTCGAGAATGAAAAAGTATCAACGGGGCGATGGTTTGAGGATGATGAACGGTCAGGTGTTGAGGATTTTGATAGTCTGTCTCTGATTTAGTTTTCGATTTCGCTCAAATCTTTACTTTTTAGGAATTATTTTCCAAAACAACTTTTCGTCCACTGCCAGCTGACAGAAGTAGTTGCGTATTCATTTCTCTCTTCCATCGAGAGTGTTTTAGGCTTTGAACTTGAATAACATTCATTTTGCCAACAGCATACGTATTTTATGAAGTCAAGGTAAATATACCTGTTCTAGCAAGAATTAATACACAATTGCCCTTAAGGACACATTGCAGAGTGGATAAAGGCGTTGCTTAGGTCCAGTGACAGGACCCAAAGAGTTGTGAGTTCAATACCTGGTTAAGGCAGCGGATAACATAGAGAGGTCAATTAACAGGAGATAACTGATAACTGACATCCATTAGACATGGCACGTGGAACTAGAACAGTCTACCCCAGTGAGCGAAATAAAGGGTCCAGTTCGACATTTCAACCACATGAAGAAGGCTGGAGCGTACAACGGCCGAAACGTTGTGATAAATATGGCGACAAAGATGAGGACAATTGTCCGAATAATGTAAATAGTGTACATAATACCTTTGTCAGAAATATAGACATATTCTGAAGCGCCGAAACGTTGTAATAAATATGGCAACAAAGATGAGGACAATAGTCCAAATAATGTAAATAGTGTAGATAATACTTCATCTCAGAAATATAGAAAGATAGCTAAATATTCTCGGTTGCATTGTAGTAGTTTTTGGTTCGGACTTCGTGAAGTCATTTGCACCTCTGTGCTATTGGATATTACCTTGCGTGACACTTGTGTCACGCGTGCCATAGGTTTGCCGAACCTTGTTCTAGACGAATCTAAAATCCATGATCTGGAACGGTAATTCTAACGTAAACAGGACCATCCTATTATCTGTACATATTTCTGAGATGAGTTATTGTAATTGTAACTATTTCGAGTCGAAGACTTTATTTCCTGTGGCCCAGTGGATAAAAGCGTTGATTGAAGTAATGCAATGACTTGACCCAATGAGTTGTGAGTTCAATACCTCGCCACAGTAGAAATGAACAGAGAGTTGAGTTATTAAATGGAAGTAACTGAAATTGAGATATCCAGAAAAGATGATGATAATAGTCCGAATAATGTAATTAATGCGAGTAATATATATATATATAGAGAGAGATAGAGACAGAAATTAACTTCCACTGCACAAGTGAAACAAGGAATCTACTTCAACTGTTTACTTCTAACGTCTCCACCTCATTTGATTTCCCATTTATTTATTTCTTGACTGTCTTCTCTCAGTAGAAGTTGATAGGATCGTGTCACGTCCGATTCACCCACCTCCTCGATCTTTTGAGCAGGAATACTGTTTTTTTTCTCTTTCTATTTGACCTGTTTAACTGCATTCTAGTTTTCCTCTCATGTCGCTAAGTCATTTTGGTCTAATATGAGCATTCCTGAGGGAAAATAACTGTTGGTTGCAAGTATTGCAACTCAAGTACAACGGATTTTTGGAAAGGATCAAGGTAACTCTAATGGATATAGTCATTTTCCAAGCATAACTAACATATGGCACAAGGACGAAATTAAGAGGAACCCAGTGAGGATCGAACTCATTACACATTCGTAATTGTTCTTACCAGACAAGCTTGCTAATCATTAGACCACCTCGAGGGGCCTAAAAGCGATTTTCCAAGCGTAGCGTAGTTGTGGCACAAGGCTGAATGTTATGGCACCCAGTAAATGTTGAACTAACTACTCATTCGTAATTGTTCTTAGAAGCTTGCTAACCATTACACCGCCTCGAGTTGCCCAAAAGTGATTTTCCAAGAATAGCTTAGTTTTGGCCCAAGGCCGAATGTATGGGGCACAATGACGAAAGTAAAGGGTACCCAGTGAGGTTCAAACTCACTACTAAGTCGTAATTATACTAGCGAGACAAGCTTTCTAACCATTACACCATCTCGAGGTGCCCGAATGTTATTTTCCATGCATAGCTTAGATATGGTACAAAGCCGAAATTAGGGGGTACCCAGTGAGAATTGAACTCACTACTCAGCCGTAACTAACCATTACACCACCACGAGGTGCCCCTAATGGATATAACAAAATGTGAAAGACGTACAAATAACTCATATACAATCTGTAAAACGTGAAAATGATTTTCGAAATTATCAAATTGTTAACAAGTTAGAAAAATAAAAGCCCGTTTGAGACACGCAAAGTCACACCATGCTCTTTTTAGAAGACAGCTATAATGTGAAAGATGTCCGGAGGTAAGGGGTCGGAAATATTTCTGTCTTGGAGTAAATAACATATTGATGAATAGATGCTAGTTGGACACTTAAATACAGTAAGAAACCTCTATTATAGAAGTTATCCATTTTCAAATATACTTATATTTTGTCTATAATCAATGAATTATGCTAGGAAACATGTAAGCCAATTAGTAATCAATGAACTCAATTGAGATACAATTTATTTCTGCCACAGTTACATATGAGTCTGCTGATGAGAAAAAAAACATTTTGAAACATGAAAATGTAAGAAAATGAAGAATTGAATAGTTGCCAATTACGTCAAATTAATGAAAAGAAAATCACCTATATTTTTATCCAAAGAGATGATGAGCCAATTTATATAATAGTGTTTAGACTTGAGTAAAACGAAACCTGGGGTGCATGCAACAAAACGGGATATGGGGCTATTAACAAAACGGCTACTGGGAATGGCGTAACACAAAAAAGCCCGAAGCCATAATTATGGTCGCGAGAAAGACTCAGAAGCAAAAATTCATCCGCGAGCAGGCTAAATCAAATACCAATATATTTTCCAGTATCTGTCTATATTTCAATGATAACAGCAAAAAATTGCAATATGAGCTCTGGTAGAAATGGTTGCTGAAGGCATTGGGTTTATAATACCCATAAATGCATACATGGAACAATGGATAAAGGCGCTGGGTAGATCCAGTCACAGAACCCAAAGAGTGTGAGTTCAATACCCGGTTAAGGCAGTGGAGAACTTTCAGAAGGAAATTAACAGGAGATAGCTGATAACTGACATCCATTAAACATAGCACGTGGAACTAGAACAGTCTACCCCAATGAGCGAAATAAAGGGTTAAGTTCGACATTCCAACCACCTTAAGAAGGTCGGAAAGTATAACGGCCGAAACTTTGTAATAAATATGGCGACAAATTTGAGGACAGTAGTCTAAATAATGTCCATATATTTTCCGTCTGAATTTCCGATATATGTAGCTATCATTATTTACACTATTTAGAGGGGGACTATTTTCCCCTTCTTTGTTGTTGCAATGCAGCCGTTATGTCCTTCGGTCTTCATCAGGTGCATGGCGGTTCGATTAACTTTCGGGGAATTTCGGACTGAACCCTATGGGGATATATTGTTTTCGATCCACTGCTCATGTCTAGCTATATCGCGTCTGTTTCGTTCGAACTAAACAGTTATTGATCGCCCTGTTGTCACTCAGCTCAGTTACACACTGCCCGGCCCAGTGATTGAACTCACAATTACTCTGTTACAGAACTGACACACCATTGATTATACTAGGCTGTGGCCCCGTGGGATTTCCGGCAGGTTACCCCGATCTACACATACATTCAACGGCACAGAGATAATTACGTAGGTCTCGTGAGAGAGTTTTAGATTGTTCCGACTATGGGACCGAGGTTCAAATCTAGCCATCGTCGGTTTGTTGAGGGGTGAAATTGGATCGATTAAACTTTTCAGTTGGTTAGTTGATTTTGTTTAGCGGCATCTCAGCACCTCTATCGGTCATTTAATACCAAAATTTACATAATTTGTACGTAATTTTAGGCTTTGAAAAACAGATATTTTGTACATAATTTCATATTTCTTGGTAAAGTCATGTTTTCTTAGATATATAGTTTATAGATCATAAAATATATTGTTGGCAATTTTATTGAAAAGTTGTATTTTTATATTTTTTATTGTTGCATTGAGGAACATTTTGTTATAAAATCTATCGTCGCTCTTTTTATTGTTATTTTTGGGTTCAGCATTTGCCCCTAGCTGGGACCTTCACAGGTGAGGCCAACCAGGGTCAGAGTGCACCTTGGAACAACAGCAATTAAGAAGTGGTTCCACGCTCGTAAAAAGCTCAAATCTCCTGTCAGAGGGATTGCTGCGAGATGGACTTTATCGTTATACCTAGGACGAAACTAGGATTGTCGATAGTTTGTGCTAAAACAAACTCACAAATCATCGTTCGAGTGTATTGATCTTGTTCAGCAGCTCACCATTTTATGCTCCCTCGTTCTTTATCTTTTCCAAAAATTGTATCTACGGTTTTATCATTATGATTGCAGGTTCGAATCTCACCATCTCTTCGACCTCTCAATTTTTTGAATGAACATTTAAATTATTGTTGATGTGCCTTTTTTCTTGAAAGTTCGATCATAGCTCTCAACAGTATTTTGCACAATGAAGATCAAAGCAATTATTGATTTTTACCGTCCCTTTTTGTCTCTACTTAGTAATCTATCGACACAAACTCATTCTGTAATTTGCCTTCTGTTTCAGTTTCTCCAACCTTCTCTTAATATATTCTATGGGCAATACATTTTCCGAGCCGTCAATCCGTAAAATTTGTCGAAGATCTTACGTACCTGATTTTAATCAGAAGTGATCCTGTTCTCGTTTTCTTTAGAAGTTTCATATTTCTATGTTTTGTGCTTATGGTATCCTGACCAACCCCCCTGTAGTATTCTCAGAATGCATCGTTTTGCCCATGCGCGGATCATTTTCCTACCTTTAACTCTTCCAGCTCTGACCACCGTTTCACAGGAGGTAGAGCAAAATGACGTAATCTCCAGTCACCAGTTGAACAGTGATAGAGGAAAATGACTTAATGCCCAGGTACCGGTTGAACGGTTGGTAAACACATAACTTTTTTTTTATATCTACCGTGAAACATTACATACCAAGTATTTGCAAATTTTACCATAGTCGATCAGGCAGAAGGGTTACAATTGTTCAGGAAGGCAAGGCTGAAAGGGTTATGTGTTGTGTTATGAAATAACCCGACTTCTAGATGTCACCGAAACAACAAAATATGTATGTTATATCGGAGTTAAGCAACGTTGAGCCTGGTCAGTATCTTGGCACTTAGCAATACCAGCCTGGTCAGTATCTTGGGACTTAGCAATAACAGCCTGGTCAGTATCTTGGTACTTAAAAATACCAGCCTGGTCAGTATCTTGGTACTTAGCAATACCAGCCTGGTCAGTATCTTGGTACTTAGCAATGCCAGCCTGGTCAGTATCTTGGTACTTAGCAATACCAGCCTGGTCAGTATCTTGGTACTTAGCAATACCAGCCTAGTCAGTATCGTGGTACTTAGCAATACCAGCCTGGTCAGTATCTTGGTACTTAGCAATACCAGCCAGGTCAGTATCTTGGTACTTAGCAATACCAGCCTGGTCAGTATCGTGGTACTTAGCAATACCAGCCTGGTCAGTATCTTGGCACTTAGCAATACCAGCCTGGTCAGTATCTTGGCACTTAGCAATACCAGCTGCTGAAAGCTTGGGTGTAATGTTTAAAATGACTTTGAGCGAGGGAAGTCTAAGGATTTTTGTAAAGATAATCCTTCTTTGAACATTGTGATCTGGCGCTGCAGAATCACAAAGACATTGTATCAAATAATACAATCAAATCCCGTGAGAACTATCGACATCAGTACTCTTTTGCTGCTAGTTTAGGTTTATTAACCCTTGAGCCCCGATCAACGTTTTACAGGAGGTAGAGAAAAATGACGTAATACCCAGTCACCGGTTGAACATTGGTAGAGTAAAATGTCTTAATGCCCAGATACCGGTTGAACGCTCGGTAAACAGTGTAACTATGTTTATATCTAACGTAATACATTACAATTATTTGCGAATTTTGACTCGGGAGCTCAGGCAGAAGAGTTAAAAATTGTACAGAAACGCAATGCTCAAAGGATTAAGTTGTTCTCTCTAATACAAAAATAGATCATATATTAAGTGGTATTAGGCAGGCTTCAAATATTAGGTTGGTGCAAAAATAACGACGTAATAATGTCGTTTTTTGACGTCAAAAAACGACATTATTACGTCATTATTTTTGCACCAACCTAATATTTATTGCACCCGTTCCGAATAGCCCCAGCTCCTGTGTATCTATTAGCTTAGGTTTCCTTTTGTTTTACACTAAATACGCTTAGATAGTAAGTTGCTCTGTGGCTGAAGAATTGACTGCAATAGGGTTTAGAGAGCCATCTTAGCAAATGAGCATGCTCGGAAAAGTTTGGCCAGATCTCGTAAATCTTTAAAAGAAAGTTTCTTCATCTCGATAGATTCACTTACGTAACATTATGTCTTAATTAACTGAAAAGTCTTGAAATGCGTTTCTACAGAAGGATGCTGAGAATACCATTGATTTTACAGGTGAGTAATGAGGATTTTTAAAAGCAAAATGGAAAATAAAAAGGGGAGTTATACAGAGAATAAAAAAAAAGAACTAAAAATTTCTAGGCAGCTAATGAGGAAGAAGGGCGCGGCGAAATTAACTCACACAAGGCACATTGAGGTGAGAAACGAGAAGGGAAAGCAGTCGGTCACCTATCTGAGCTGAATGGATGGCAAAACGGGGGTGGGAGGAACGCAAAATGTGAAAGAGTTGCAGAGGATAGGCGCTTGTGAGAGAGTTTATTTTATCGTTACGACGTACTTGAATCAGTCAGAATTTGGCCTTAGGTCATGAAGTAACCAAAAAATAATTGCCTGTTTCGTTGGTTTACTTTGAATGCGTAAAAAAATACTAATATTTCCATGTCCATCATAAATGAAAAAGTGAATATCGATTTTAAGTCAGGGAACATTTCAAATTGCAATCTAAATTGGGCTAAATTGCGCTGTAACGAGAAAAAATAAAACACATTGCATGTTCTGTAGTCGATTTTCAATGAAAAAAAAATTATATCAATATAAAAATATACATCTCTTAACTTCGGTAATTAAGTAAAGTTTGGTTCTTGGAATCTGCTTCAAGACAACTCTTCAGTTATGTTCAGAAGCAAGACTAGCCAGCACGCTCGTCTTTTTTCCATCTTAGGTCCACCACGCTAAGTCTCACATTCTCAAACAACAGTTTGGCATAACAGATAATTAATGACAAATAATGTTTGAAGCGTTGATTTAAAAAAAAAGCATATATATATATATATATATATATATATATATATATATATATATATATATATATGAGGATGTTATATTATAAATAATGAAGAATTTAAACGCAATATATTACACCGGACTTATTTCGATTAATAGCGTTGCGTAAAACGATTACTTCAAACCGTGTAAAGTGTATTGGAGAAATAAATTGATTGTTAAAAACATGAATTGATGCGAAATCATCATTATCATGAATTTACATTAAATTTTAATTTAGTATAAACAAGTGCAAATTATTTATAATATTTATTATCCAAATTTTTTATGCAAATTCATTATGCAAATTTAGTCGACTATTAGAGACGACGTTGCATTCATCGGAATACCTTGCTACTTTTTTCGTCCAACAAAGGATATCTTGTAATACGTTCATCGAAATTATTCCTTTAAAATGTGGTGTTTAGCAGCTCTTCTATACGTTTTTTTTTTTTTTTTTTTTGTCTAATGTTCATTTGAAGATATTGAAGATGACATTGCGTATTTGGGGCGGGGAAGGTTTGCCGTCGTTTCTGTCAAAATGAAATAAATATAAGAGTAAAGAAATTTCTTTTTTTTGGTTATATCATACCATGAAATAAGACATTTGTTCGAGTGTATACTGCATTTCGATACCTTGGGTAATATCCGGTGAATCGGATAATTTCTGGAATAACCGGGATAAAATATAACCCGGTGCATATAAATTCAAGTTCTTCGTTTCTGCACATTAAAAAAATTTATGACTTTTTTGTATTTGCGTTAGAAATAATTTGTAAAAAATGTTATAAAGTTTAATATACCTAGTTTTAAGTATAGCTAAAATAACTAACGTGATTTCAGGCATTACTGCAAATCAGTTGACAAATGTTTTCCGTGAAACTGCAAATGTCCCAGAAATTTTCATAAAAGATTTGCGTCCTCCGACAGAAATTGAACCTGTAACCTCTACGGAACCATCATATAGCCTGACGTGCTTTTACTGATTGAACCATAGATGATCTTTTCGGTTAGCAAGATCGATGTTACTGTTTTTAAACCACAATTCTCCATGATTTTCTCTCATACATTCATATCTGCTCGATGCGTATCGAAATGTAAACAAATGACTCAACTCGTTATGAAATCCGACAATTATTTAAAGACATTTTTATGTTTATACATTCTTTTTGTAGATAAACATAAAAAAAAAATGAGATGTATCAATTGTATTATCTTCAAAAATATATTCGTGTAATATAAATATTTTCTGGGTTAAAATAATCTACAAAGGGTTGATAAGCTGTAAAATTGAATCAGTGTAACAATCTATTAAAATTAAAGCTATTTTTTGTCACAAAGTATAGCCTGTTATTCAAAATAAATAAATAGTTTCATACCAATTGTTCTACTGAACTTCGGACTTACCTCTGTGATACCAAGACTTTATGAATTTAAGCGCAGTACTAGTTTGGCAACAGGGTCGCAAAAATTTTCAGTTGAAATGGCTAGATGTAACCGCAAGTTCTATGTTAATAGTTCCTTCTTTCGCAATTTTCACTTGTGTAATTCGCTTCCAGGTGTCTGCTCTTCAACCATCTTTGATCTTCAAAAATTTAAATGTAATATTGATGGTTATCTACTTTCTTTTCAATTCCTCTTCTTTTGTTGCTCTTTCTGCAGAAGAGGGGGGATGCATACTTTTTCCAAGGCCATTTTTCAGTATGTAAATATAATGTCCCTGAGAGGGCACGTCAAGGTGATGTAATGGTTAACAAGTTTGTTTCGCTAGAACAATTACGACTAAGGAGTCAGTTCAACCCTCACTGGGTGCTCCATAATTTCGGCCTTGTAAAATCACCCTTGGAAAATCACTATAGGAAGAATTATTGAGCACCTCGGCGTGGCGTAATTGTTAGCAAGCATTTTTCTTTCTTTTTTTGTCATTCTTTCATACTCAGTATCCTTTGTGCCTTAGTCGCTTTATAACGATTCTTGGGGTGAAATGATTATTTTTTTTTTTAAATTTGCTGAAAAGTATCTTTAATTTGAATAGAGTTATCTCGATTAGTGAAAAACTCTGTAATATAGAAATTTGATAATTCCTAAAATAAACATCAACTCAGAATATTCTACGTAAGTGAGCGGAGTCATGTTAGTGCTTCTGTTATTCTATTCAAATCGATTTTCGCCAAGAAACCTCTATCCAATTAAGAAGCCTTTCTCCATAAAAAGGATGTTGTTTAGTTATTTGGTCAAATTTTTCGCTGGACCGTGAATTTCTTATAAAAAATAATCTGAAAAATATAGGAGTTTGTTTTTTTACTATTTTTCAACCAATATAAGGCATGTGAGCCATTCAATGTAGACGCTCAATATGCGCGATTCTTATAAGAGCGCCAAAAGACAAACTTAGGAGAAAATATTACGTATATATGTATTTATATAATATATATTAATTAGATAAGTTATATTGTTTAGATAATATAAGTTCCTCCATTAGGCCACGTAAAAAAGCAGCATATCACGATTAAAAAAAGGCTCATAAATCAACAAAAACAAAGTTTTGTCTCAATATGTTATTATTAATTGAAAGCTAAATCATTAAATTTCTTACAGTGAGTAATATATAGATTGGAATGTCAAATATATGCTCGATTTTTGTTTAATTTTCTTTAAGCGGCCATTTTCTTAAATTTTAAGAAATTTGTAAACAAACAAAATTTTGATTTTAAACTTCTTCCTAAAATAAATTTATATATTTTTGACACGTTATTTGAGTAAAATTAGAAAATGTAAAGTTAAATTAATCTGATATGAAACAAAGAGTACTTACTTATAGCATAAAAATTTGTATCCAAACATTTCTTAACGATGTGTCTGAATTTCTCAAAGAAATCGATTGTAACGAGGTGATGATAAATTACTATGGATGATCAAAATTGACAATTTTTGCAAAGTAAGCGAACGCGGTTTTTCGTTTTTAACTAGTACTTTTTAAATATTAACATTTTTATTCAGCAATTATGTAATATCTATTTTTTATTTCATACTTTCTTAATTAGATAATAGTTTAAAGTTTCTTATTAATTAGATAACTGTTTAAATTTTTTTAAGGATTATGTCATGTATACATTTCCATACCTAGAAATTATGAACGTTTTTTTGAATAAAATTTTTTTTAAATTATTTTAAAAATAGTTTGGGTCAAGTCACTGTTACGTGCTTTTCAAATTTCGATTCGTAAATTTACTTTTTCATTAACGTTATCATTGCATTACGTGCTTGAAAGCAATAAATAATTTTAAACGATTTTTGAAGTATTAAGAAGTTAATGAAAAAATTTTTAAAAATGTGAAAAAAATTTGTAAAAAATACATTATTCATCGAAAAAATTTTGTTTCTTCACAAAATAATGTCCTTAGTATAACGTATTTACAAAAACAGGTGAAAGATTTTCCAACTAATTAATGTCATATTTTTTACATTTTTTTTTTATAATTCAAAGCAGATTTACTATGAAACCGGGTACTGCTTAAAAAAAAAACTGTTGATTTACTTTCTACAAAGAGTCCTGTTTATAACTAATAAAACAAATCCCGCGCGTGAAGATTTAATTTCTCGAAATTTCATGAAAATGTGTAAGTGGGTGGAAACATGTTAAAAAATCTCTTTTTAACAAGATTTTCTAAAAAAAAAATTCATAAATAATTTCATTCATTTGTGAATAAGTGTCGACAGTTTCATTAAAATCCGACAATTATTTGATTTTTGCAAGAATTTCCAAAATTAACGTGTGTTTTCTTCGGGAAAAGCGCAAAATAAAAAAAAAAAAAATTTTTTAGTTTTTTCGCGCTGTCGCAAAAAAAACATAATTTTTAACCAAAATTTTCTATGTGTTAAAAAGGAGGAAAAATTTCAAAAAATATTGAAAAAATACTTTGGTCTTTCCTCTTCATAAGAACATAAACATAATTTAAACAAAACTTTGTTTTCGTTGATTTATGAGTCTTTTTTCATCGTGATATGCCGCTTTTTTTACGTGACCTAATGGAAGAACCGAATATAATATATATTATTTAGAGAATATATATTATTTAGATAATATATATTATTTATATAATATATATTATTTAGATAATATATATTTTTTAGATAACATATATTATCTATATATATCATTTATATAATATATATTATTTATATAATATATATTATTTATATAATATATATTATTTAGATAATATATATTATTTAGATAATATATATTATTTAGCTACCATATATTATTTATATAATATATATATTTTAGATAATATATATATAGATTATAAAAAATATTGAAATTTCAGGCCTGGAGACAAACTGAACTCGAGATATTTACGAACACAAATGAAGATTATTATTATTATCATTATTATTATTATTATTATTATTATTATTATTAGATAAAAAAAA
>OZ010613.1:59281402-59323902 GCA_963932145.1 Acanthosepion lycidas | reverse complement strand
TACATACATAATGTAGATATATACATATATATATATATATATATATACATATATATATATATATATATATATATAGAGAGAGAGAGAGAGAGAGAGAGATAATATGCATACATAATATAGATATATACATAACTATATATATAGAGAGAGAGATAGATAGACAGACATACAGATAGATAGATAGATAGATAGAAAAATAGATAATATACATACATAATGTAGATATATACATATATATATATATATATATATATATATATATATATATATAGATAATATGCATACATAATATAGATATATACATAACTATATATATATAGAGAGAGATAGTTAGACAGACATACAGATAGATAGATAGATAGATAGATAGATACGTAAATAGATAGATAATATTAGTGGTCAATATATTTTGGAATTTGTACGTCTGATGATTTGGATCGTGATTACGATTCCAATGTAATATGTTATAACCATGGAATATAATGTTTGAGCCTTATATATATATATATATATATATATATATATATATATATATATATATATATATGTGTGTGTGGGGGGGATATATGTAAAAGTATGTAGGCACATGTGTAAGTGGATATATAGGTATGTATATGTGTTGTACATCATGATTTATTCCATTGCGTATCTTGGTTTTACTTACAGATTTTGGGAATATATTATTTGTATATATATATATATATATATATATATGTTTGTTTGTTTGTTTGTTATGAAAACACTTCAACGAGTGCGCAGTATCGCCTCGCCAGTGATGTTATGAATGGGGTCATGACAATTTCGGGTCTTGCAGCATCATCCAAGAGACCCTACCGAAACAGTACTAATCATGAAGCAAAAGATTCGCCAATCACGTAACAAATGGACACATTGAGTAACTACCACTGCTGATCTTGAACTTAAAGGCGACCAATCATTAACGACTTACGTCATTTCCTCTTCAGCGAAGACCATACAAAAAAATGATCAGACCGCATGCTCGTCTTTTTTTCCATCTTAGGCCACCAAGCCGAAGGACCCACATTCTCAACCAACAGTTTGACATAACAGGTAAGTAATGACAAGAGAAGATTCCTTTGCTATGAAGCATTGCCTTAAAAAAATCAAATATATATATACATTTATATTATAAATAGCGAATAATTTAAACGCAGCATATTACGACGCGATTATCTCGATTAATAACGTTGTCTAAAACGTTTACTTCAAATCGTATAAAAGTGTATTGAAAAAAATAAATTGATTGTTAAAAACTGAATTGATGCGAAATTATCATTATCATGAAATTACATTTAAATTTAATTGAATATAAACAAGTGAAAATTATTTCTAATATTTATTATGCAAATTTATTATGCAAATTTATTATGAAAATTTATTATGCAAATTTATTATGAAAATTTAGTAGACTATGAGAGACGACTTTGCTTTCTTCAAAATACCTCGCTACTTCTTCCGTCCTACAAAGGATATCTTGTAATACGTCAATGGAAATTATTTCTTTAAAATGTTGTGTTTTGCGGCTCTCCTATACGTTTCTTTCTTTCTTTATATTTTTTGTTGGCTAATGTTCATTTGAAGATATTGAAAATGACATTGAATAATTGGGCCGGGGAAAGTTTGCCGTCGTTTCTGTCAAAATGAAATAAACGAAGTGAAATGTTTTTACAAAAGTTTCAAAACCGTCAAGAATAATCTTATTTTTCAATGATGTAAATGACAGATGGCTGTAAAAAATGCCCTGATGATTAGTTAAGGATAGTTTCTGTATAAATGATCTCACCTAATTTACGGCTCCCTTTAGAACTCGCGTGACTTCAATTCGGGATCCCATTATGATCCCCTAGAGCTATAGGCAAACAAAAAATCATACGGAGAAAGATCAGTTGATTAGGGTGGTTGTTCCGTTACGGTGAGGTTCTTCTCGGTCTGGACCTTCCGGATTCTCAGGGCGTTGTGAGCAGGTGTATTGCCGTGGTGAATGAGCCACGATTTGTCTTGCCACAACTCTCGTCTCTTACCTCGCACCGAAGAAAACAATGGGCAGAGTATCTCTTAATGATTGGTCGTCTACCGCTGTGGCAAGAACTCGCTGTGGACGGTGACTCTCACATTGAAGAAGAAACCAAGTCCCGTTACTTTTCCGGCAGACATCATGTGTGCATGTGTGTCTGTATATATATATATATATATATATATATATATATATATATATATATATATATATGATAGAATTTTGAAGAATTAGAATAATCAATATATTAATTCATCAAGTCGAGTAGAAGGCACTAAACAGGTCTGGTTTCGATTTTCGTGAGTGGATGCTCACTGTTGATGAATCCCAAATAGGACGAAACATTCTGGTGAATGTTCTCGACGATATGAATTATTATATTGAGAATATAATTCTCTTGCACGACTCGCTCCTGAGGGTCTTTTCAATAGGTTTTAAGAAACCAGTTCCATGAAAAGAAAAGCATCCCCAGAACATTATAATGAACGGATGCTTGACAGTAATTACTTCTAAATTCAAAGAGCTTTCAAAGCTTCTTCGGATTTTAGATCGCTTATCCTTTGAATTTAGCTCAACTTTCGTTTCATCGGAGAAAAGAACATTTAGTAAAAAAAATCAGGTGAGTCACTTTTATCGAAGCACACTGTATATATGTGTGTGAGTGTGTGTGTGTTAGTGTGTGTGTGTTAGTGTGTGTGTTTTCAACAATTAAAAATATTAAAAAATTAAAATTTCAAGACACAGTGTTGTATATTAATTTTCTTTTGTTTTCATTAATTCATTTAGAATCCTCGAGTTGATTCGGCCAACATGTCTGTCGATGACAATATAAAATATAATATATATATATATATATATATATATATATATATATATATATATATATATATATATATATAATATAATATATGTATACACACACGCATATATATATATATATATATATATATATATATATATATATATATATATATATATATATATATCTGTTATCGAACTCCTGCTAGGCTTCTGGAAATAGACCGCCATAACCATAACCTCGCCAATTTTGTGATGTCAACGAACACTCGTTAGCACTTTTGAGATGTCAACAAATACTCGTTGTCACTTTCGTAATGCTTATTGTAGTAGAGACTTTGTAATTGCAGATACAACAGATAGTATCGCCGTTGAACAATACTGGTGTCAGACGCCTTCGAATAGCACACACACTAATAGTACTGGCTTGATAATACTCGCTCCGAATAATGATCCGTATAGTGATCATTATATAGAAATAGTATAGTGAATTGTGTACAGATAGAGGATAGTGTAGAAGGAGTGATCCGTATAGAAAAAGAGGATAGAGTAGAAATGGTGATCAATTAGACGCTAATTCTCATATATACATTTCTTTACTATCACGTGATCTACTCCTCCAAAACGGAATCGCCCGTGTTTGCTCACTGGCGATCTATGTTCAAACTCCAGTGTCGGCAACGATTCTATATTCCTATAAAACTTGTTGTGACATTCCATTTGCGGCTTCTTCTAGAAGCGCGGTGAAGTGATTAGAAAGTTCGCTTTATCACCATAAAACCCGGATGTCACCATGTTTCATATGTCAGAAAGGTGACTTCTTGATGTTATCGGTTTGGGATGTGATCCCAACGCGCGGCACCTTTGGCAAGTCCCTGAAAACCATATAACGGGTTCTCACAAATCTTGAGAGTAAGACTGGACATACGGAAGTACTAGAGAAGCCTCGGATGGTAGTGCTAGTCCGAAGTCTCAAGGCATCTTGACCGAGGGTTTGTGCGCGCTGACTTTATACAGTCTGAGCTTTTCCCAGAATATGTAGCTAAGGTTCGCGCCACATAGTTACAGGCTAAGTATAAAACCTCTGTAAGTGCTGAATAAACAAAAAATGTGCCTGAGCACGCGTCTGTAGCAGGGATTGAATAGCCGCCCTAGTAGACAGCCATACTCGAATAAGAATACCCAGCCATTGCTGCCATCTGATGATATAATTCATTTAAAAAAAAAGGCAGTGGATGCAAGCAATGGCTCTTGAAATAAAATCCTGTGTCGGGGATGGAGGTATTATTTTTTTTTAACTGGAATAAAGAGAAATTTCTTTCGCACCTGTTCACCTGACAATGTCCAAAACTCTCTAATATTTTCAATCGGACTGCTGACGATCGATTGGTATTTCATACTTTGCTCATTATAATCTCTGGCAAAAAGCGGTTCTCTTTGTCTTCGTGTGTCCGGAAACTAATTAGACAAATTGTTAAGACATTGTTGCCATGGTCGTAAGATTCGAAATAATGTGCCTCCAATATTTTAGTCGTGGTTTGCCAATTATACTCACGAGGATATTGCTGAGGTCAAAAGACAGGAAATTCTATGCTAATTTATTATGCTGATTATATGGACGCTAACCGTTTGTTTGGAATAAACAAGGTTAGTTTGGTATTAATCTTCCGAATGAAGGAATATTTAACATGATCGATGTTCTA
This sequence comes from Acanthosepion lycidas, assembly GCA_963932145.1. Classification (NCBI taxonomy): domain Eukaryota; kingdom Metazoa; phylum Mollusca; class Cephalopoda; order Sepiida; family Sepiidae; genus Acanthosepion; species Acanthosepion lycidas. The sequence continues at coordinate 59,319,366 of OZ010613.1, read as the reverse complement.
TGAGAAATAAATTGGTATTATGAATTCTTGTGAAATGATTGCTGTTTACTAAAATTGAATTATTTTATCTCCCTTATTTTATTTTCCTATTCTGTCATAGAAGAGTTAAATAGAATGTTACTATTTGGAAATAAGGTAGAGCGACGTTATAATGTAGCGGACCGTGGCGTTGAAGATGTAAAGAACAAAAGTGGTTTAAAATCTCCCGCTAGCCGGTCCAGCTACATGAGAATGTTGGACTCTAATTAAGTCCAAAGAAGACAAAGAAAACAAACAAGACCGATAATTATATACAAACAAATATATGTATTAACAACAAGTTAGAAGCACATGGACAGTTGCATTGAGTTTGTGTGGTGGATATTATGTGTGTGTATTGTGGTGAGTGTTCGTACGTATGTACGTGTATTGGTATTGTTCTTAGCGTGTTCCTAGAATTTGGTAAAACGCTGTATCTGTGAGAGCTCACATATGCGAAGTGGTATAAGGCCCAAGGTCTGAGAATAAAAGAGATCGACGCAAAAGGTCACCAAGTATTTATAGCCAGGAGAGAGAGACCCCTGGTGAAGGGTTAAGGAACTAAAGGAGGAGCTAATTCCAACAATAGGGAGAAGCGGGTATTCTGTATAAACTGAAAGTAAGATTAATATTAAAAAATTTTTTTTTCTTAGATTTTTCTCTCTATTCATTTATTTGTGACTTTCTCTTAAATATCAATTTCTAGCGGTTAACTCACAAGGAACGTGTGACAGTTTAAAATACTGAACCCTAAATGTCAAATCTTTGTTTTATCGATCATTTTTTCGTCATTTTTAACATTAAATTTTCCTTATAATTTTTTCTTATGACTCTTTTTCATTTCCCCCTCCGAAAATATTTTCTTAGTCTCTTGTATTCTTCGTATTTTCATATATTTTCTTCTTCTTCATCTTCTTCTTCTTCTTCTTCTTGTTTTGCTTATTCTTCTTCATCTAATTATTATTATTATTATTTGATTTCTGGCGTTTACGCAATTCTTTCCGGGTCCCGCCCAGTGACCTAAGGTTAGAAATGGCATCATGACACTTACCACGGACAAAAAAAAAAAATACATAGATAAAGCCCTTCGTAAAGTGTGGCCTGTACTTGTCAGAACATTTTTTTTTTGTATTTCTTTTAGGCATGGGCTTCCAGGAATTTCTTCAATTACTCTACTGGAATCTTTTCCAAACAATTTTAAGGCTCCGACTACAACAGGGATTGTTGATGTTCCCATGTGCCACATTATTATTATTATTATTATTATTATTATTATTATTATTATTATTATTATTATTCGTCGCATATTTATTCTTCTTCTTCTTCTTCTCCTCCTCCTCCTCCTCCTCTTCCTTCTTCTTCTCCTCCTCCTCCTCTTCCTTCTTCTTCTTCTTCTTCTTCTTCTTCTTCTTCTTCTACTCCTTCTTCTTCTTCTTCTTCTTCTTCTTCTTCTTCTTTTATCTCTACATCTCTCACTGGCTCCTTTTACCACGTTACTATTAGGTTGGTGCAAAAATAATATCGTTTCTTGACGTATTTTTTAACGTCAAAAAACGATATTATTTTTGCACCAACCTAATATTACTTTTGCTGTAATCTTTTATTTGTTTTATTTCTTTCATGCATGTTGTCCTTAATTTTAAATTCTTCCTTCTCCTCTCCCTCCACCTCCTACTCTTCTCCCCTCCTCTCCCCCCCTCGTTTTCTTCTTTTCTTATTTAACCAATTTTTCTTCTTTTTTACATTATTTTCCAATCACTAATTTTCACCCACCCCTGCATTTTTCACCATAAAGTTTAATTCGTTCATCTTTTCCTTCCTCTATTTTCATAAATTTCCTTTCCACTTTTAACCAACTCTCTACCAATCATTCTTTCATTCTACTTTCATTTCTTTAATAAGCTTTCTTCTTCTTCTTCTTCTTCTTCTTCTTCTTCATCATCATCATCAGCTTTCTCACTCTCTCTTTATACACTGTCTCCCTGCCCCTGTCATTTTCTGTGGCGTGAGTCCAGAATTAGCACTTAGCGACGCCAATAACAGCAAACACAAAGCAAAACAAGCAATTCCTAGTTATCGGATGGAAGAAATTTTGTCCGCAGTACCGTGTTTCCCTTTGATCATAGATTGATTGGTGATTCATTGAATATCGATCAATTGTTCTGCTTATCGAGTAATTTCAGAACTCGATCAAGCACAACTACCGGCTTTGCACCGGCCATAAGAGGCAGCCGGTGAAATCACGCCAAACACTATCAATGACCCCGACCGCAAACGACAACTTCATTCGTCCAGCCGCGTAAAATTTAGAAGCCATCAACAACGTTATAGTAGGCAAACAATTAACGCTGCTAACAATAAAACTAACATCTGCTTGATGGCAGCCAGAGAGTGACTATTAAATATGCTACTCTCGAAGATTATTACGTGGGTAGAGGTGAGCGTTTTGCACTGTGTACCCTAACATGGTACCCTTTTGTTAGCGTACGCTAAGTTTTATCAGTGATATTTTGTGTGTCTGTCGAGGTACGGACATTATCCAGCGTGAATGGAAAACCATATTCATCAAATGTCTATCCTGGTGGAAATTCGTTAATGGCTGATGCAGAGAAAATGGCTGCAGTGTAGATTGATCAAAAGATTTATGAACTTCATTAGCCCCACAGAGAAATTATCATTGGCCCTACAGAGAAATTATCATTAGCCCTATAGAGAAATTATCATTAGCCCTACAGAGAAATTATCATTGGCCCTACAGAGAAATTATCATTAGCCCTACAGAGAAATTATCAGCTGCATTAGTCCTTCCTGTTGAAATAACTAGATATAACCGTAAATTCTATGTTAACAGTTTCTTCTCTCACACGTTAGTAGATCTCCCTTCTGTCTTCTGGTTTCCGAGACAAAATTGATCTTCAAAAATGATAATGCATAATCAATCGTTATCTTCCGTGGTCTTCATTTCTCTTCTATTTCTCTCGCTCTTTAATAATTCTGTTCCTCCCATTCTCTCACACTCAGCAACCCATTGCATCTTAGTGGCTTTATTGCCATGCTTAGTGGTAAAGTTGTTAAATAAAATACAATCTAAAATCTCTGAACTTTCAAGCACACAAATAATTCCTTGTTTTTGCCATAGATTTTTGCATCTCGTCTCAGATTATATTCATCAGTTTCTCCATTTTTTTATTTCATCCGAACATGTCTCAAAGGAGAATAATTCTTAAATTGGTAATATAGTCCCGTACAATTTCAGTCATCCATAACATTTAACCCAAACCTAATGCTTCGGCAATTATCCAATAAGCAGCTGCAGTGCCGCTAGCGTCAAAAAACCTCCACCATTTTGCTGACGATCGCTTATATTCATATAAAAATAATCTCTGTGATAAAGATGGCGCCGACTGCTTTAATTTTCTGAAAGGTTTTTTATTACTTTATGTAATGAATTATTCAGGTACTCATGATCATATTTTTTGTGTTATTAATCGGTATTATCCAGTACGTTCTCCGACCTTCTGTGATTTCTTAAAGTTAATGCTTAATGTTACACTGTTACAAAATATTGAGATCTTACAGTAGAAACATCTAAGGCAACTTCTATGGAGGCCATATCACCAAAATAATCCGTCAGCAAGCCGATTGAAATATCTTATAAATCCAATCAAGAAGAAAAAGACTGGCCACGTCATGAATAATAATCTTTTTCGTCGCAATCGTATAATCGATTATGGTCCAATCTTAGGCAAAAGAAGATGAAACAGATGAAAAATCATCTAAAACATTACTAAGCGTACCTGAAGATCATTCACATAGAGTTAGACATTGGCATGCATCCGAGATACATGGAGAAGGCTGGTCATGTAAAATGACTCTACGACGTCATCTACTCCTGGGACTGATTATGATTATGATGATAATGGTGGTGATGATGATAATGACTGAGGATAGATGAACAATTATCAGGGTGGGGGTGGGTTGTGAAAACAGTAATCTGAGTGCAAAACCAAGACTTGCTTTTTGCATTCGCTTTCACACAAATGTTACAATATATGATATTGTGTGGCCCCTAATTTTATGTAACTTTGGTCGTTATTTAAGTGGATATGTGAATGAAGGTTCGAGGGTTTGGGGATCGGCGTCACGGCTCGAAAGGGGGTTTGTTCACTGTTCATTTCCTGGTATTTACTGAGCTCGTTGCGTCATTATATTCATGCCCATTGCTTTTTGGTGAGCCACTATACTAGAGTTGGCCTGGCTCTGCTTCTTGCTTAAAATCAAACTGAATATCTTCCTACTGATAGAAAGATTTTTACTCATGGGGTCACACAGTCCAAACGCATTTAGCATAAAATTGACTATCTTTATTTTCCTTACTAGAGATTAACTATTTCTCAGTATGGAGAGAGTGTTTGAGAGAGTGTTTGAGAGAGAGAGAGCGAGAGAGCGAAGGTGGAAATGGGTGAGAGAAATACTTCTAATACATTTGCTAGTTTATCGCAAACATTTTCTGACCCCCGTGTTCGCTAAGAGGCAGAAATTCCGAGTAAGATGTTTGAGGGGGTAACCCATTTTATAAGGAACTTCCTCGCCTTATCTATGTCTATATCGTGTTTATCATTATATATGGCTGTCATTGCTATACATTTTTCTTAGTAATAACGAAGAGACATAAACCGACAAAGTTTCTGGGTTTCATGGGCAGAATATGCGATCTTCTAGGATGTTTTAAAGAAAGTGGAAACTTGAACTTTAAAGAGGGCATAGAAAACTTAACACTAATAGGATATATTGAAGCGGGGATGAGCAGAAAAAAAAGGGTAAGAAATGGCAGATTGGACGAAAAGATTAATAGTAAAGAATTATTTAAAGGAATAAAGCGTAGAAAAATATAGAAAGCTATAATCGATCAGCTTCTGCAAGGACACATCATATAAAACATGTATCTCTTAATAAAATCGATGTTTTTTGGTAATATGCTTTCTAATCATATTTATCAGGACGGCGACTAAAAGCAGGTGTTCATGAGATACTCTTGTTTTAATTTTATAAGGAATGATTAATTGATTTGTTTTCTATTGTTTGTCAACCCAGTAAACGTTATTTAAAGGCAGGAAATATTTTTGATTGTAAGATTTTGTTTTAAGAAAATAATGATAAAATCTTACTAATTAAACCATAGCTGGGGGAGAAGAGGTGGATTCATTCGTTTGCGTAGGTGAATATAATGAACCTAACGGGAATTGGAAGACGAATCTCTGATTAAAAATTCCGGGCCATTTTCCATTATAACTCCGGCATATCCAAGCTTAGAGTATCTGGTATCCCTAAGCTATCACCCATCAAGGTACTGACCAGGCTCAACGTTGCTTAATTTTGGTGATCATACGGAAAGCAGTGTTTTGATTTGACGTAACTGTAAGGTTCTCGTTTTTTTCTAATGTATCGATGGACGATCTTAATACTACATGCTTTGTGTACAAAAAGAAATATTGTCAACTGATCAGTTATATGCATACACTATCTACATTATTCAGACTATTGTCCTCATTTCATTTATCAGTTATCTCCTGTTAATTTCCCTCTGAAAGTTCTCCACTGCCTTAACCGGGTATTGAACTTGCGGTCTTTGGATCCTGTGACTGGATATAACCAACGCCTTCATCCACAGTGCCATGTGTCCTTGAGGACATCTGCGTATAACTGACATCCATTAAACATGGCACGTAGAACTAGAACAGTCTACCCCAGTGGGCGAAATAAAGGGTTCAGTTCGACATTCCAACCACCTGAAGAAGGCCAAGGCGTATAACGGCCGAAACTTTGTAATAAATATAGCGACAAAGATGAAAACAATAGTCCGAATAATGTAAATAGTGTACAAAATACCTCATCTCAGAAATATAGACAGATACTGAAGACCCGAAACGTTGTAATAAATATGGCGACAAAGATGAGGACAATAGTCCGAATAATGTAAATAATGTACATAATAACTCATCGCAGAAATATAGACAGATACTGAAGGGCCGAAACGTTGTAATAAATATGGCGACTAAGATGAGGACAAAAGTCCGAATAATGTAAAAAATGTCCATAATACCTAATCTCAGAAATATAGAAAGATACTGAAGGGCCGAAACTTTGTGATAAATGTGACGACAAAGATGAGGACAATAATCCAAATAATGTAAATAGTGTACATAATACCTCATCTCAGAAATATAGACAGATACTGAGGTCAATTGTTGTTTAACTTCGGTGATCATACGGAAACCAGTGTTTCGATTTGACGTGGCTGTAAGATTCTCGTTTTTTCTGATGTATAGATGGGCGATTTTAATCCTACATATTTTGTGTACAAAATGAAATATTGTCAACTGATCAGGTCCATTGTTGTTTAACTTTGGTGACCATACGGAAACCATCGTTTCGACGTGAAACGACCGTACACCCCTAGCTTTTTTTCTGATATTTTCGACGCGCAATCGATCGTCATACTATAGGTTTTGTGAACAAGCTGAAACATTTTTGAAGTTTTATGCCTGACGATGGGAATTTTATTGTTTCTGTCAGCTTCGATCATATTAAATCTTTAAATAATACGGATTTCAGCAGGTGGTTAGTTAGGGTCATGATACTGTTATGAGGAAAGAACCTGTCGATCAATGTTCTCTTGGAATGGGTTCAAGAAATCAGCAATGCTGTCGGGATTTGACGCAGGTGACTGAGAGTTTTGAATGGAATTAAAATGTGATCAATAAACGTTCTGAAAACAACCTTTATTTAGACTTAGATGTCGTGGAGTATTCTGGCAGTTGATTAACTGAAAATAGACATATCTTCAAAGTTGCTGGACAACTAACGCTCAGGTGGGTGATTTGTCACTACTAAATAATAAATACTCATCATCATGAAAATCGTCAACTCGTCAACTCATGCGACATTAAATGGCTTGACAATCCTTTACCAAAGACGCCTGGAGTTATATACTAACTCGAATAAAATAGCTGGGTAAATAGTAAGGATGAAAACACATACAGATCTGGTAATTTCATTGACGAAGAGTGAATCTAAAGAAAACTAGTGTAGAGACTAATAATTCCAATAACATAAGCTCGCCTACTAGCGTGCTAGAACCTACTTCAATTTTATTCCAACATTACAATGGAACAAGTCCAGAGTATTATAATTTCTACCATGATGCATTATTGGTAGCAACACTCTTGACAACATTAGATATGAAACTGAAACATCATTGATAACAAACAAGAAACTCGGACAGAAAGCTAGAAGAGAAGACTAAACACCAATTGCAAGAATACAGAATGTATGGTTGTCATTAAATTAAAGCCTGGCATGCGAATTACAAATTGGAGATATCAAGATCAAGCAGTCAATATATATATATATATATATATATAATGAAATGGACAAGGTCCGACAATTATTTAAGACATTTTCTTTATGTTTATACGTTCATTTTATAGAAACAAGATACGGAAGACGCATGTTTTCTATGAAAATTTCATGCCGGTAAATATATATATATATATATATATATATATTAGGTTGGTGCAAAAATAATGACGTACTAATGTCGTTATTTGACGTTAAAAATAGGTCGAAAAACGACATTATTACGTCATTATTTTTGCACCAACCTAATATATATATATATATATATATATATATATATGTATGTATGTGTGTGTGTGTATACATACATACGTACGTACATATATATATATATATATATATATATATATATATATATATATACATATAAAAATAAAATAAAAATCCCAAAGAGCCAGGAACTACATACCTATGTTTCAGCTGTCTTACTCTGAAGGTCCATTTAGGTTTCATTCTAGTTTTCATTCTAGGATCCATTCTAGGATTCAGCGAAATGGATCTTAACCGGTTTAACCTGAGGATCCATTTAGGTGAAACCTAGGTAGGAATTTCCTGGCTCTTTAAGATTTTTTTGAAATTTCTGGACTCATTAGCGTATTGAGCACTTTACGTTTTATCATTTTTACTCGATTTTTTTTTTTTTTTTTGCTACGGTCAGAAAATTAAAGCACTGGACGATTCTATTCTCCCTACTCGGATGTTTCTAGTTGTTTTTTTTCCCCAATTTTTCCCCAGATACCAATTTATCAATTTGTTTTGATATATTTATATTTGTGAATTGCATCATCCGGTTTTTTTCACCAACCAAGTATAATTACTAAATTTAATATTATGTAATATATATATATATATATATATATATATATATATATATATATATATATATATATATATACCCAAGTATATGATTGGTGTATGAGGAATAAATTCCAATGACCAACGATTACTATTCTTAAAAGAGTACTCAATACAGAGTAGAGCAGATATAATTATTTATTTAAAAATTAAAACATAAATATATTATAAAATATAAAATAACTTATTTATGTTATAATTTTTAAATAAATAATTATATATATATATATATACATATATATACATATATATTTATATATATATATATGTTTTTATTATTTAGACAAACACACACACACACACACACACACACACACACACACACACATATATATATATATATATATATATATATATATATATATATATATATATATACATTTTTCCTCTCAATTCGTTGTTGGAAGTTTTACCTGATGATCCTGAATCCTTAAAAAAGGATTTAGGTGAAATAAATTATCGTAATGGTACCTTAAAGTCGTTTGTTTTTCATTACATTTGTATATATATATATATATATATATATATATATATATATATATATATATATATATATATATATATATTCCCCTCCCCCCACAGACAATGAATTGTAAATATGGGGGCTAGTTAGGACTTCATGGAGTTTCTGAGGCATGAAGTAAAAATAGTAAGTAAGAATACATTGTTTGGGTATAAGGAATGTTGTGGCATGTATGGGTCAGTGTTTGTGGCTATCTAATTTTAGCGTTGACAGAATAAGACCGTCTTTATCCCCATTCCCCAATTTGGCCTTGTGTCATATTTCTGTGTAGAAGCAAAATAAATATCGCCGTTCGTTATTTTACCCAGACTATATGAATAAGTGCTTTACTAGACTGGCGTCGAGATCTCATCAATTGATAGTTGAGCTGGCTGGATGTAGCCGTAATTTATATGCTAACATTTTCTTATCTCTCACTTCTCACTTGCGGAACACCCTTTCGCTTCAATGCTATCTGCAAAATTTTAAATACAACATCAATCGCAATCTACTACGCTCCTGATAACGCTTTGCTCTTTCTACTTATCACTTAACGTTTCTCTTCCTAATTTATTCCACACCCTGTAAGCCCATTGTATGCTAGTGACTGTACGGCCTTGCTTGGGTTGATACCGATTTAAAAATAATCAATAAATCATATTATATTTTGTTACCTGTTTCATTCAAGAGCTTATCTTCTTCCACGACAGTTTGCTTGATATATAGTAGCTCAAAAGTATTACAAAATTTACTAATTACAATAGTAAATTTAAGGAAATTGAATTTAAGAAAATTAGATATAAGAAAATTTGAACGGAAGTTACGCAGGGTTTCTTATGGCTCACCGGAATTTTCATATATCTCGTTAAATCAATCTGTCAGGTAAAGAGACAACCGAATATTTTTGCAATATTTTTCTTGAAAAATATTTTGTTTAAACTTTCAACAGCATTCTATCAGCCCGAGAATCGATCAATAGATAGATAGATGGATATGAACAGGCTGAGATAGATAGATAGATAGATAGACAGATAGATAGATAGATAGATAGATAGACAGATAGATAGATATGGAGTGAATAGGATAGATAGGTAGATAGATAGATAGATAGATAGATAGATAGATAGATATGGGCAGAATAATATATATATATATATATATATATATATATATATATATATATATATATATATAAAGAACAGACTAGAAAAAGATAGATAGATAGATAGATAGATAGATAGATAGATAGATAGATAGATACTTCTTTTTTCTAACCATACTCTGAGTTTCATGGAAAATATTCTAATAGTTAACTGCTTTATTCAAATCGTTTTCTCCTTCCAGGGCCCTAGTCAAGACGAAAGGATTATAAAATGAAAAAAAAAAATGTTAAAATTAAAAAAAAAAAAATCAAATGGATGTTTATATGGCTAGATTTTGTGAAGTGCTTCGAGCCGGTAAGTTTTCATCATCATCTTAATAGAAGAGCTTTTATTCCCTTTCTTGAGTGATAGACAAAGTCTGTATTTGGCCAATACATGCAACTGAACACAATTGAAATACTTAATATAAATAAGGCATTGATTTCACGAGATTTCTGCACGATATCGTACAGCGTGGTTTCATGACATAGAAACATCAAGAGTTTTTTCTCTTCTTAAAGTGCGAAGCGTGGTATATGCTTAGGCGATCATGTTTCTTTCGATACATGACTGATGAGGCAGACTTTTTTCTCGTAGTAGGTTGCCATTTCTTTTTGCAGTAGACCAGCCGCCATCCAAGGCAATAAAACCCGGTCTGTCCTGCTATATAACCATAGCTGGGGAGGGAGAACAATAGGATCTATACCTTTTTTAAGGGTATTAGCACTTAAGTCAATCAGTTATGTGCCATGGTGGATAGACGCTTAGGCAATCATGTATCGTTCGATACATGACTGACGAGTCAGATTTTGTCCCGCAGTAGGTTGACATTTCTTTCTGCGGCAGACCAGTTGCCATCCAAGGCTATAGAACCCGGTCTGTCCTGCTATTTACTCTTAGCTGGGTTGGTGTCAACAAGAGGATTTATACCTTTCCTACAGTATTATCCTTTTCAGTCAGTCAGTTATGTGCCATGCGTGATACACGCTTAGGTGATCATGTATCTTTCGATACATAACACACGTTAGATTTTTTTCCCGCAGTAGATTGCCATTTCTTTTTGCAGTAGACCAATTGCTATCCAAGGCTATAGAATCCGGCCTGCCATGATATTTACACATAGCAAGAGGATTCATACTTTTCCCAATGGTATTATCGCTTTCAATCAGTCCGTTAAGTGCCATGCGGGATACACGCTTAGGCGATTATGAATCTTTCGATACATGACTAACAAGGTAGATTTTATTTCTCGCAGTTGGTTGCCATTTCTTTCTGCGGATGTCCAGTTGCCATCAAAGGCTACAGAACCCGGGAAGAACAAGAAGAGTTTTCCTACCTTTCCGAATGGTATTACGGCGTAGATAAATGTAATGGATTCGACTGGAATTCGAACTCGGCTCTCCGATTCTGTAATCCGAGCCCCTGTCTATTAATGCACCTTGCCCAGAAAAGTTTATCTAGAGTTAAACCCGAGTAAAAAGAAAACCAGATAAAACAAAGAAAGCGTTTATTCATGCTTCTCTCTGTGTTTCTCTATAGTAGAAGCAGGGCCATTTAAATGAATTAATGTCTAGCCTTTTATTGTTTTGATGGAGTTACTGCCATTACCGAATCTAGAACTTTGTGTTAACGATACGACTTAGACGAAACGATATATCACGGAGAGAAGCGAACAAATCACGCAACGATTTTCTATTTGGTAACTGAACTATTAGTGTAGATTAGCAGCGATTTCGCTGAGTCAACTCCAAATTGACTTCATCTATTCATTAATTTATCTTCTATTTTACCTTTCGAAACGTAATAATAGGAAACAGGGGTATTGTCTGTAACAGGGGTGGGACGCCCGGGTCGTTGTCGATCCTGTTGGAAGTGAACTGCATCAAAATGACAACAAGGGTTTCACAACGATAAACTAAATAACAATCATCTGTGTCGGCTTGGCCAATGTGTCAGCTTGCCCCATGGCTCGATGAAATAGCCGCCTCCCTCCATAAAATGCAAATACAACAAAGAAACATATATAAACTTTTTCAGTAATAAAAAGGAAATAGCACATAATAAAGTCATCTGCGCATTGTCAGTTAATCAAGTTCAGATGTTTTCAAAGCGCTAGATCAAAAAGACCAGGTTAAGTAATTTGCTGTCCGAGGAGAATTTGAAATCATACATATCCCTGTCCATTAAATAGAATTGCTAGATGATTTGAATGCAGAAACAATTATTAGCAAATTGAAACAATAATTGAATGAACACAAACGATTGCTTTTATTATAGTGGACAGCTTAAAATTATGCTTTCGAACTATCGGTTAATGCGTAAATTGTACAGTAAACTATTTACAAATATCAAACAATTACATTAAAAAAAATAAAATTTGCATTTACCATCTTCTATAAATTAATTGAAACACCCGCGTTATTTTCCTTTCTTCACCATACGGTCAGTTTTAGACCCACTATTAAGATTAGGTCATTTGCAGTAGTGTTCAGTAATATGAGTCTATTTTCGGGGGGTTTGATGAATTTTGAATGGCCTTGAAAAATATACCGTGATCCGTGATTGCATAAGATTTTCATCACGCCCAGAGACTGTTACCTCGATTCTTGATTAGTTGTCCTACGGCCATTGTCTCCAGTGAAGCGTACACAAATTGTAACGCTCAACGAACATACTGTCAAGCCTCACCAGTGAGCAAATTAAAGTACTATGAACTGGCCCGGAAACTCTCCTGATTTAAACACATTCGAGTTTCTGTTGTCAGTCTGCAAGGAACGACATCGTGGAATGGACATACAAAGTACGAATATGTGCACTTTGTCATGTTTCATTTGAAAAATACGGAAAAAAAGAAATAATAGCGGAAGTATTCGTTTTGTTTCAATTAATTTGCACAAGGGTATAATATCTACATCTAGTAGTATGTAATGTAGATGTAATTACTAATAGTACATTCGTTTCCATACTTTTTTCTTATATTTTGGTTGAGCTCTCTGGGGAGGAAGTATGAGTTTGTAAACAGTCACTATTACAGCTAATAATGCAAGGCATTTAGGTAAAGCGAATTTAGTTCTCTCAATCATTGTGTGTTTATCTAAAAATAAATATGATTAAATTAAACTATATCCCTGCCATGCATCAACAGTTCAGAGGTAAAATCTCCGACTGGGGCGAATTCAGCCGGGTTTTGATCCTAACTAGAGGCAACCGGATGTCTAAACACACCGATGAGCTGTGATACAGCGAAACAGTCTATCTGTGGATGAAAATATATATATATATATATATATATATATATATATATATATATATATATACACACATGAAGAAATATAGCTTTAAGGTGTGCTATATTTATGGGATAAAGTGCTCAATATCAGAGATGGGGTGTATGTAAATATAAATGTAAACGTGAACATTGAAGTCAACGCTCAGAGGCGACATGTTGTTTCATGCATCCAGTATGAAACAGTCTGTCGCCTCTGAGTGTTGACTTCAATGTTCACTTATATATATATATATATATATATATATATATATATATATATATATATATATATATATATATATATATATATATAATTTTATTTATTTGTTATGAAAACTAAATCATAGCCTAGTAGTTGTGGCTGGGCTCTTTTTGTCCCTAGTAGCCAACGTTGTTAAGCCCAGTCCGCCATTCAGAATCGTTCCTGTGCGTATAATTTATATATTTATTTGGTTATTAGTCACATTTCGTGAACACACTGCACAAATATATGATAAATCTGTTTTATATACAATGCATTTATTATTAGTACCGTTGATAAAGATTTTTTTTCCAAAATCTGAATTCAGCTTACTCTTTGATGTACACATTGTAACATTACAAGGGAACTACTTTAGTATAGGCACGGTGACATGTGTGAAACGTCAAACCGAGCGTATGAATCTTGGACATAGCATTCCGGTCAGCAACACTAAACACGCACCTAAGCCCTGTTTATCAATGCTATCAATGAATAATATTAATAAACGTGCAACTTTGTCATCGATCAATTAACATATGAGGGTAGCGGCAAAATTCTTTGTTCAAGTGAAATGACCAATAATCGGCCTTGGCATCTGGCTTAGAAAATAGCTCGGCACCTGCGAAGCGATATGTCTATTTGGACAAAATTTCCGTAGTGCTACGCCAAAGGATAGCAACGACCATATTCCAGTTGATTGTAATAAAACGAAAATCGAAACGTGAAATACTTAATTGGACACAAGAATTGAGGGACAGGAAAGCCGTGTTCGAATTCCAGTTGAGTTCATTAAATTCAATAACGTGCTAATACCCTTAAGATAGGTATTAATCTACATCTTAAATAGGCACGGTGGTGTAATGGATAGAGGCTTGGATTGAGGAATCGGAGAGCCAAGTTCGAATTCCAGTCGAATCCGTTACATTCACTTACGTGCTAATACCCTTGGTGTGAATCCTCTTCTTCTCCCTCCACCTATGGGTAAATAGATGGACAGACTGTGTTCTATAGCCTTGGATGTCAACTGGTCTAGGAGAAGGAAAACTCTGAATTCAAAACCTGCGTAGGGTCGTTTGGGGACCTTGTGGCACGTAGTGCACTAGGTCTCTGTAATCGGCCCTTCAAAAAATGTGGTTAATCCTGCACGAAACCTTCACTACTATAATCCAATCTCATGTGCTATACATGTGGGTTGGGGACCGTTTATGAATTCCAAATTCCCATGAAACTCCAATATTGGAGCCGGCTGAATGACTATACAAGAACAAGAAAGATCATCTTAAATAGTAGGACAGACTGACCTATGGCGCTAATGTACAACACTGAATTCAAAACCGCAAGGCCTAGTCTTTGGCTGTTGGAGGTGGGAGCAGCACAGCTACCTGAAAGCCCACTGAAAAGATCATGAAAAAGAAAAATATGTGCCTTTTGTCCTCATCAGAAGCAGTCGAGTGTAAAATAATACTAAAGAGTGTAAATTTTGGCGTTCTTAAAAATGTGGCACATGGAAACATCAACAATCGCTGTTGTACTTGGAGCCCTCGGGTCGGTTAGAAAAGATTCCAGTACACTGATTGAAGGGGTTTCCGGAAGTTCATGCCTTAAATTGGCAATTGTTCGCATGAGTAGAGCTCACAGCTTACAAAGGACTTTATATATGTAAAATATATTTGTGATTTTTTTCCTTTTTAATTGGTCAATGGAAAATGTCATGGTGCCATTTCTAACCTTAGGCCTCTAGGCGAGACCTTGAAAGAAATGTGTACACACCAGAATTCAAAGGAAACAATAATAATAATAATAATAATAATAATAATAATAATAATACATTACGGGCGGTTGGTAGCATTGGCAGCGTAACTTCTGTCAAATTCATTACACTTCCAGATAGACATATCAAAACTTATTTAACAAATACCACCCCGTCATATATTCAAAAGACAACCCCCTAATGGACACTGATAGTTATCATTATTTGTCTATATTTCTGAGATGAGGTATTATGTACACTATTTACATTATTCGGACTATTGTCCTCATCTTTATCGTCATGTTTATCACAATTTTTCGGCCGTTGTACGCACCGGCCTTCTGTAGGTGGTTGAATGTCGAACTGATCCCTTTATTTCGCTTACTGGGGTAGACTGTTCTAGTTGCACGTGCCATGTCTAATGGATGTCAAATATCTCCTGTTAATTCCCCTCTGAAAGTTCTCGACTGCGTTTACCAGTTATTAAACTCACACTCTTTGGGTCCGATCACTCTACCTAACTAACGCCTTTATCCTCTGTGCCAAGTGTCCTTGAGGAAACAGTGACAGGGCCCAAAGAGTGTGAGTTAATTTTCGGGTTAATGCAGTGGAGAACTAACCCTAACCCTAACCCTAACCCATAACTATTATATATATATATATATATATATATATATATATATATATATATATATATATATATATATATATTAGTTTATGCAAAACTAGGTAATCCGTATGGGTAGACCCAAGGAGGATGATATCCAGAGAGCTCAATGTAGGATTCAGAGCAGATATGTTTGAATAAAAAGCAGACTACTTTAAGGTTCCATGTAATAAGTTATTTCACCACAACCCCTTTAACAGGGCTCTGGATCATCAGACTTTACTTTCAAAGGTTGAAATGAAAAATGAAAAGAAATTCACACGTTTTTGATGGACTTCATCAAGCATATGTAAAATTAACGAAGTGGGGAAGTAAGGTGGGAGAGAAGATAAGATATGAGTGGGTTAGGTGTACCATTTCAATTCCTTATTCTTAACCCCATTGTGTGTTGGCTAGATGTTGCTTGAGCCAAACGCGTATTGTCTCTAGATATCGATGGGTAAGGGGAGAGACCGACATTAAAGGAAGAAGCTACAGCAATCCTAATAAATTACATTCCACGAGGACAGGTTTCATTCAAATTCTTAGACGCTGTTAATTCGCGTTACTTTAACGGGCATATTTGGGAGGTTAAGGTTTGATGTAAATCTAAATGTCTAAACAATCTACGAAGAATTTAATTTGAAGTTCGTTGGTGTTTTTGGTATTTTCTATGAAACAGTCGATTAGAGAAACTCATAGACAGTACTTTGAAAGAGTAATCCATTTTATATTTAGTAATCTTTTTTCAAAAACTTTTGTCTTATTGGTTGTTAAGTTGACATCTATTTGTTTCATTTTTGTTCATTAAATAAGCTCGTGTTTGTTTTTAGGTACCCAATTATCAACGGTTATTCCAATTTAAATAATTTTATCATCAGTAATGGGGTAGTATATTTCAATTTGTATTAAATTACCAATTTAAACTTTACCTCGGTGCTATCCAAAACTCACTTCCAATTAGAGAATATTAGAGGAGAGATTTGTATAAAATGTCACTAGGAGAAAATTAGGTCCTTCTTTTACAATCTTTTATATATCTATACTCATGTACACTTCTACACATGTCCTAAATACCTATCTATATCCACATACCCATATCTCACTATATACCTATGAGTTCTTATATACTCCTGCACACACATCCACACCAAAAACTATATGTATATTCCCGTATTTACACATATACAGCTGCAGAGAAACACATACCCACATATCTACATACATATCTCCATATGCACTTATACTTACGTATATACATATATACACATAAAATCACCTGCATATCCATATACATCCATGTACATACGCACATATACATTTACACACATATATATATGTATACACATATACACACACATATATCTATGCATATATACATACATACATACATGTACCTACACACATACATGCATATACATACATAATATCCAGCATATCTACATACCAATATGCGTTAATCTGCACGTACACATATATACACACGTACATGTCTCTATCTTCATGTCCACCCATAGACCCACTTATGCCTGCATTCGAAGACTATATCAGTATTTAATCACACTATGGATACCCAAATGGTATAATTATCCATATCTTTACACATATATTACCCTCTCTCTCATATATATGGTAAAACATATAGGTACCCATCTAACTGTACACCTCCACACTCACATTAAAAAAAAAAACAAAAACAAAAAAAAAAGGATCAGAGTGCCCAGTTGAAGGAATAATTAAGTTGACATCTATTCGTTTGATTTTTGTTCATTAAATAAACTCGTGGTTGTTTTTAGGTACCCAAATATCAACGGTTATTCCAATTTAAATAATTTTATCATCAATTATGGGGTAGTATATTGTAATACCTATACGTAATAATGTCGTTTTTTTTTTGTTAAAAAACGACATTATTACGTCATTATTTTTGCACCAACCTAATAGATACAGAGGAAAAACTGCTGAAACGCCTAGAAGATATAGTAAAGGAAAGCAAGAAGAATGGACTAACTACCAATTGTAAGAATAAAAGAATATAGTTGTAAGCAGCAAAAAGAGTCTAATATGTGATCTAAAAAGTTGAGATATCAGAATAAAGTACTGAAGTTTAAGAAACTGGGAATGATTTTAGGAGAAGACGGAAAATTTGATACCGAAATAGAAAAACGCATTGGAATAATCGAATATTCATTCCAAAAGCTAATATATTAAGATATTAGAAACAAATAAACGTGTTCTCCACTGTTTTGTAATGCTATTTGTCCGATATGACTGAATGATGGACAATTTCCTCATGGATATAGATGCAACAGAAAAGTTGTTCTACAGCAGGATGCTGAGATTACCGTGAACTGAGTATGTAATCAACGTGTTAAAGCAAATGAGAACAAAATAAAAAGATATTTCGAATCAGAAAGAAAAGTTGATTTATTAATTTAGTATTTATTAATATATCACATCCTCCCCTCTTTTGATTATCATTACTAATTTCTCTTATGCCACACATGTACACATGATTGTTCGACTGGAATAGTCGAAGTTGCATTCTAAAAGTTAATATTTTAAGACATTAGAAATAAATAAAATATTCCTCCACTGTTATTTAAAGCACATTGTCCGATATGAGAATGTTAGACAATTTCCTCAGTCATAAAGATGGAACAAAAAAATGGTTCTACAGAAGGATGTTGAGAATACCATGAACTGAGTATGTAATAAACGCGTTAAAGGAAAAAGTTAAAAGGTAAACAAAAATGATATTTCGAATCAGAAAGAAATACTTGAAATTTCTAGGTCACATGATGAGGAAGGTGAACTTGAAAAATTTTATTAATCATTTCACCTTAAGGAAGGTAATGAAGTCACTAAGACATTAATCTCATTCAAGATCGAATATATGTCAAGCCAAATTAACATAATTATCCTTGTCAAACGTAGAGATCAGTTTATTCTTCATCAATATTGTTATTGGCTATTATTTAGTACATGGTCCTTAGCAAAATGGACAGCCAAATATGTAAATTACAAATTGGAGATTCCAAAATCACAAACGTGCAACACTTAAAATATCTATATTTCTTTTTAACAGAGGATGACAAGTGCGACACTGAAATACGAATGCGTATCGATAACGAGAAATGTGCCTTCCAAAAGATAAGCAAAATATTAAGGAATAGCAAAATTTCTTTAGAATCATGAGAAAGATGGCTGACCGTTGTGAAATATCATTCTTCCTATATGACAGTGAATGCTTGAAAATCTACTCAGAGATGAAGAAGTCTCATGAGGCAAAATATAGTTCTACAGAAGGATACTGAGAATACCTTGGATGCACATGTGAGCAACAACGAAGTTTTAAAGAAAATGAAAGCAAAAAGGACACTTATACCCAAAAACAAAAAGAGAAAGTTTAAATTTTTAAGTCACACAATGAGGAAAGAGGGCTTGGAAAATTTGATACTCACGGGACAAATTGAAGGCAAGAGCGACCGAGGAAAACGTATAATCTATCGATTATACGTTTTCCTCAGTCGAGCTTCAGCCAATATATGGTCGAAATGGGTTTATGAGATAACAAAGTTACAAAAGACAGGTAGTTGTGGAGAGCCATGATCGTCAATGTCCTGAACAGACATAGTACCTAAACGAATAAGAGATCAAAACCGTTGTACTTTTATAAATAAGATGAAAGCTGTTTTCGCTAGACATGGAAGAGCTGATAATTCGCCTTCTGATAATGCGTCACAGCTGTTAACACGTGAGTCTTTCAGCGCATAACATCAATTTCACGATTTTTACAATCAAATGGACAAGCAGAGAGTGCTGTGAAAGTTATAAAAGCAGTCATAAAAATTCAGTGTGGAAGAGAAAGAGCCCTCTTACCTTTGGTAGAACTAAGAAATAAACCAATGGACAAGGTTGGAAAATCTTCAGAACGATTTCTGATGTGCTGTCGTCTAACAACATTACCACCCGCAGTACATCGCCTATTCTACCCACATACAGAAAACGCATCTGCAGTTTGAAAAAAGAACACGCAGAACGTCAAAAACAGAAATATTACGACCGACAGACAAGAAATCTGTACGTCAAATTCAGGTGATCGCGTGCGAGTACAATTAGATGACAAAACATAGGCACTAGTAATTGCCACTAATAAATGTGAAACACCAAGAATTTACATTGGCACAAACGCATTCGGGCAAAACGTACATGGAATAGACGACATATAATAGGAAAAGACAACCACATATTACTACTCATATCTGATATATTCATCTATCAAGAATTATCAAAGACAATGTTGATCAGACCCACTTCTATCATGCCATACTTGGAAGCTGAGAGAAATTAATAAGATATAGAAAATAAATTTAACACTGACCAGATTCATGCTACTTCTAGGAACGCGACTGTAGTTTAACTCTGTGATTGTTCAGATATCAGATTTTAATGACATATACCATATGTAAGTATTTTATCTGCCACTAATGAACATTATAACTTGTCATATAAGTTACTCGAATTTTCCTATCTAGCCCTCTGACCTTCTGTCTGTCATATATCACATTTTCGCTATATTGGACAAAGAAAATTATGGTAATTTATCACGATATATATTCGATCTCGAATGAGGTTAATATATTGCGTCTTAGTGACTTTATTGCCTTGTTTAGGGTGAAATGATTAAAATTTCACTATCTTTTGATGATGCTGACTAGTTTCCACATTGCTAATAGTTTTAACTCCCATTTACACTTCTTTTTGCAACAAGCTAAACTTAAATGGTCATCCAAGTGTGGCACATTACTGCCTACTATTGAGTGATAGTCATTCTTGTTTTTCTATGAGTCTTGGCACACCAGGCGATCATGGCACGCCCCAATCTTCTACCCTTTGCATTATTTACATAATTCGGACTGTTATCCTTACATTCATTGTCATATTCACGACGTTTCAACAGTTGTACTCTCTGGCCTTCTTCAGGTGATTGGAATTTCGAATCGAACTCTTTACTTGGGAATAGAGCAATGAAGATGAAGATGAAGATAGCAGTCCGAATAATGTAAATAATTTACGTAATCATAACACCTCATCTCAGAGATCCACTCACCTGAAGAAGTCCTGATTGTACAACGGCCTAAACGTTGTGAATATTGACATGAAGATGATGATAACAGTCAGAATAATGTAAATAATGCAAGTAATCATAATACCTCATCTCAGAGATATAGAGGCTGAAACGTTGTGAATATGGCAATGAAGATAATGATAACAGTCCGAATAATGTAAATAATACAACTAATCATAATACATCATCTCAGAGATATAGGCAGATATTAGTACTTCTTACTAAATTTTGTCTTTTAACTATCAATTCCAGTCTCTCTTATGCCATGCAGTTACACATCCTTGCTATATGGGTTACTTGTTTTTGTCTATCATTATCTATCTTATCGCATTGTTTATATATATTTGAATTCTTGTAGGGGTTTAATTTTGGTATCCCCAAATTGTAATTCGCATGTTTGGGTGTCCATTTTGCTAAAAAACATCTACAGAATAATAGTTAATAACGACTTTGATGAAGAATAGATCGATCTCTACGTTTGACAAGGATAATTATGGTAATTTATCATGATATATATTCGATCTGGAATGACATTAATGTCTTAAATTAATGAATTGCGTCTTAGTAACTTTATTACCTTGCTTAGTGTGAAATGATTAATAAAATGCCACATATCAGTTTTAACTTCCTACCTTTGTACTTCTTACTAAATTTTGTCTTTTGACTATCACTAACATTCCTACTGATGATATGCATGTAAACAGGCTTTCTATATAGGTTTCTCGTGTTTTTCTATCTTTCCATTTCGCATTCTGTGCTTCTTGTGGATGTCACATTTTCTAAGTTTAATTTCCTCATCATGTGACCTAGAAATTTCAAGTATTTCTTTATGATTCGAAATATCTTTTTCTTTTTTATCATTATCAAAACGTTGATTACATACTTAAATCATGGTATTCTCAACATCTTTCTGTAGAACCAATTTGTGTTCCTTCTTTATCACTGAGGAAACTGTCCAACATTCTCTATCATATCGGACAACGTGCTTTAAAGAACAGTGGAGGAATATTTTATTTATTTCTAATGTCTTAAAATATTAACTTTTAGAATGCAACTTCGACTATTCCAGTCGAACAATCATGTGTACATGTGTGGCATAAGAGAAATTAGTAATGATAATCAAAAGAGGGGAGGATGTGATATATTAATAAATACTAAATTAATAAATCAACTTTTCTTTCTGATTCGAAATATCTTTTTATTTTGTTCTCATTTGCTTTAACACGTTGATTACATACTCAGTTCACGGTAATCTCAGCATCCTGCTGTAGAACAACTTTTCTGTTGCATCTATACCCATGAGGAAATTGTCCAGCCTTCAGTCATATCGGACAAATAGCATTACAAAACAGTGGAGAACACGTTTATTTGTTTCTAATATCTTAATATATTAGCTTTTGGAATGAATATTCGATTATTCCAATGCGTTTTTCTATTTCGGTATCAAATTTTCCGTCTTCTCCTAAAATCATTCCCAGTTTCTTAAACTTCAGTACTTTATTCTGATATCTCAACTTTTTAGATCACATATTAGACTCTTTTTGCTGCTTACAACTATATTCTTTTTTTCTTACAATTGGTAGTTAGTCCATTCTTCTTGCTTTCCTTTATTATATCTTCTAGGCGTTTCAGCAGTTTTTCCTCTGTATCTATTAGATTGGTGCAAAAATAATGAGGTAATAATGTCGTTTTTTGACGTTAAAATATACGTCAAAAAACGACATTATTACGTCATTATTTTTGCACCAACCTAATACCATCAATTTTCTGTCAGTGCATAGTTGCAATCCTAATTGCACCACTATCAAGGAGCAAACATATAAATATAACTCAGCATACATTTTTGGTTTTGTATCGTTAATACGACCCATCTGAGAATCCAGTGTCATCACTGAGGAAAATAAATCTCCACAATCATGGCGGAATCAGTTACCGATTCTAATTCAGTTTCATCTCGTTAACGCCTGAATAACCAGATATGTATTCTTTGTCCATCCAATGTTAGGAAAACAAACAACTTGCGTCCCCAGTACCTCTCCCGGCTTCGTCATCTAAATCACGGGCATTATCAGACAGGACGCCGTCTGATAATATCTGGAATGATTCCGGAGAACAGTAAGGAGAAAGGTTCTTTGCAAGATAACGAATCTTGTGTGAATTTAATGTTATCGGGGTTTTAAGAGATGTCGTAACCCCAACTAGAGATCTGAGTGTAGGCGAAGGCGATACGGGAGACCAGTTTACAATAATTGAATCAAGTGTCCTCAGAAAGAAATAGCCATTGATGTCGGATTTTATCTAAATATCCAGCAAATATTTTTAATCTACAATTCTACAGTATTTCCCAGAAATGATTTCTCCATTTATAGAAACTATGTTTTCTTGTAGAGGAAACATAACTGGGCATTATTATACATGGCTGTAATTTCATGGATAGCGGCTTGGATTGAGGAATCGGAGAGCCGAGTTCGAATTCCAGTCGAATACATTACATTCACCTGCGTGCTAATACCCTTGGGAAAGGTATGAATCCTTTTTTCCCCCTAGCTATGGGTAAAATAGCAGGACAGGCCGGGTTCTATAATCTTAGATAGCACCTGGTCTACCTCAGAAAGAAATGGCAAACAATAACCGAAAGAGCATTTTGCGGACTGTTTTATTAAACAGAATTGACACTGAAATAAATGTTTAAAATCGCATATGAAGCATTTTAAGGGAGACATCAAACAGCATGCATACGCATAGGGAACGGGTTCAGTGAATATACGAAAATAAAAAGGAGCGTAAGGCAAAGATGTGTCTTCTCACCCGACTTGTTCAACCTATACAGCGAGGCAACCCTGAGAGATTTGGAAACCTTACCGGGAGGTACGATGAAATAAAGGATAGCGGCTCAAATTGCGGAATTGGAGAGCCATGTTCGAATTTCAGTTGAGTTCATTACATTCACTTATGTGCTAATTGGTCGGTCAGACGTGCTTGAGTCGTCTAGCTCGCACATTTGTCCCCCGAGTCTCTCGTAGACGGTTGATTTTATAGTTACTTATTACATGTAGTCTAATCATTCGTGGGGGTGCCTGGCTATTCCATTACATCAAATAGAGAAAAAAAAAGAAAGGAGACAGTTTGAACATTAGACTTATTTTTGATGTTTTGCTTTGTTTGGTTTTGACAAAAGTTTGAAGCCATGTAAAAAATACATTGTCGATTATTTTTATTGTCACACTTTAAATGTGCTGTTTAAAGTCATGTTTGGCATGTTGTATATGCTGCAGTTGTGAGTTCCCTTCAAACATCCTCGTCGTCACTCTTATATTCCGTGCTAAGGGAATAAATATATAACCTCAAGTGGATACTAGACGAAAGGTTTATTGTACCCAACCAGTACAATATGAAATACAGTAAAGTAACAACACTCAGAAAACAGTCTGCTTGCCTTATGTGAAGGGGTTATCAGAGAAAATACAAAAGATCTGCGGTCCATATAACATCAGGACAACATTCAAAAGCGTAACAACACATCGCAGATATCGCTCTCGAGTGAGACCCCCCATAGAGGAGAAAATGACTAAAGACTCTGTGTACGCTATCCCGTGCAGCTGCGGAAAGGAATATAAAGGAGAGACAGGCCGCTCCCTCAAGATAAGGCTTCAAGAACACCAGAAAGCTGTAAGGCGAGGGGAAGTAGAAAAATCAGGCGTGGCTGACCACATATTGAGACAGCAGGGAGATCACCGTCCCCTGTGGGATCATGTTGAGATCATAGACAGGGAACACCATTGGAAAATTCGTGAACGTAAGGAATCAGCACATATGCTAGGCCACAAAAATCTCCTGAGCCGACCAAGCATAGAAATAAATACAATATTGGAACCAGTAATAAGGAGTGCCAGAGAAAAGCAATGATAACAAAGTTGCTATATGAGCTCTGGTAAAAAAAACAAACATGCAATGATAACAGCAAAATTGCAATATGAGCACTATTAAAAACTGGTTGCTGGAAACATTAGGTTTATAATACCCAGAAATTCAGATGGCACAGTGGATAAAAGCAATGGTTAGATCCAGTGACAGGACCCAAAGAGTGTGAGTTCAATACCCGGTTAAGGCAGTGGAGAACTTTCAGAGGGAAAATTAGCAGGAGATAATTGATAACTGACATCCATCAAACATGGCACGTGGAACTAGAAAAGTCTACCCCAGTGATCGAAATAAAGGGTTCAGTTCGAAATTCCAACCACCTGAAGAAGGCCGGAGCGTACAACGGCCGAAACGTTGTGACAAATATGGCGACAAATGTACAGTAAAGTTATACACGCAGGTCAATCTAGTAGTAGCTTGCGTCGTCTCGCTCTCACCCTTGATATTTAACAGTCACTCACCACGAGGGATATATGTGGCACAAGGCCGAGTTTGCCGTGGTTTCACCGAGCCCGTAGGCTCGGCTAAAAATATGCCCTTAGAACACGCATAAGTGTGTTCAAGGTCTGTCTACATCCCCAAACGAAACTTTGCCTTTCGTCAAAGCCTCGCCCTGGTTGGATTCCTCTCTATACAAGGCAAAGAGTTAGACATTATTCTCTCTCTCACTCTTTTATTTATTTCTGTAAAAAAAACACAGAAAATGTGGCACAAGGCCTAGAATGGGGGAAAAGGACGGTGTTCATCTGTCTTAATTTCAAACTTAGCTAACCACAATCACTGACCCAATCGAACAATACAATGTTCCTACCGCCAAAACAACATATTCATACTTACCTTTCTAACTACATCCACCAAACTACCTTTGTCTCAATGAAAATACTAAACTAGACCCCATATGTACAAATCGACGTCAGTGTGTATATACCATGCGAATATAAATTCTTTAAAAAAAATAAACAAAATTATGTTAGTAATAACCCACCACTTCTCTTTCTCACTCTTCCTCAAGTCTCTCGTAGACAGTTGACTTCATAGGTACTTACTACCTATAGTGTAATCATTCATGGACCTGACTGATAATTCCATTACATCAAATTTAAAGTTTTGATGATTGCGGTTATCGGTGAAGAAATTAATCGGAAGGAAATTCCTCTGTTGGAAAGTGCGAGAAACGAAAATGCTGGCCTAAAAGTGGAGGTTACATTCAACTATTTCAACAATAAAAGGGTGGTACGTAGATGACATTCTACTAGCACGCTTGAATTCTTGGAGTCAGGGCATCATGGAAGACAGATTGTCAAAACAGTTGTCATGAAAATATTTGTAGAAAAGACAGGCGAAAGCCACATCACGTCTATGTCAAAACTTTATGACCACAGTATTTGCTAATGGTCGTTATTGACCCTTTCCTTCCACACGGATTTGTCTTCCATCCCGACCTGTGGGTACGTTGTATAACAGGTGAAACATTTAACGGAATTGGTTCCTTAGGAGTCGGTCAAATGTCATGTTCACAAGACTTTAACAACTTCGGTACTAAAAAAAAAAATTAAAAAAAAATATATGTAAAAGCTTTCTAGTCGCAGCATCTGATAAGAATCTTTATTAACCAATTCCATATATATATATATATATATATATATATATATATATATATATATATATAGCCAAAAACTTTTCTCTCAGAAGGTTTTTCTTTCAATCCAGCAAGCGCACACCTACTATAAGGCCGGGGAAAGGCATAGGTGAATTGATTTACTAGGAGCAGTTTAAAAGTCTAGTGGACTTATTTAACAGGTTCAATAAGATTCAACCAAAATAAAAATGCTTTCTGGCTGCAGCATCTGATAAGGATCCATAATACTTCTTTCTTGTGTCCAACAAACTTTTCTTCCACACGGGTTTCTGATTCCGGCTTGTGGATAAATATTAGGTCGGTGCAAAAATAATGTCGTCTTTTTTTTTAAAGGTGAACGTCAAAAAACGACATTATTTTTGCACGAACCTAATACTACTTTATTGATTGAAATTAAAAATATTAAAATAATATTAAAATTAGAGTATTAATAATGTTAAAATTGCATTAATTCCAAATATCAAATATTTTTTAGTTGTTATCTGAACTTTCTTGTTGACAACCATATACATAAGGATAATTTACCGAAGGTCACAAAAATAATTTAATAACGGAATTATTAATATTATATTTATTACATTTAAATTGCTTAATTATCAATAATGATTGCCACTGATTTTTTTCTTCTTGGCAGCAAATTTCTAATTTCATTTTTTAATGGATAACATTTTTTTTTTTTTTTTTGTAAAAAATAAGTGATTGTAGGACAAAATTTGAAATGTACAAAAGCTGGAAGATATTATTTTATGGGAATATCTTTGAAACTAATTCATTCTGCACATTAGTTTAAAAAAAAGTTTTTTACTTAAATAAGTGATTTAAAATGTTTTTACATTTGAAAATAGTATATTTCAGAAAGTTTTCTTCAAACCACAATTAAAATTATTATGCTAGTGGAGAACTTGGAGAGGGAAATTAACAAGAGACAACTGATAACTGACATCCAGTAGACATGGCACGTGGAACGAGAATAGTTTACCCCAGTAAGCGAAATAAGGGGTTTAGTTCGACATTCCAACCACCTGAAGAAGCCTAAAGCGTATAACGGCCGAAACTTTGTAATAAATATAGCGACAAAGATGAAAACAATAGTCCGAATAATGTAAATAGTGTACATAATACCTCATCCCAGAAATTTGACAGATACTGAAAGGCCTAAACGTTGTAATAAATATGGCGACAAAGATGAGGACAATAGTCCGAATAATGTAAATAGTGTACATAATAACTCATCTCAGAAATATAGACAGATACTGAAGGTCGGAACCTTGTAATAAATATGTCGACAAAGATGAGGATAATATTCCTAATAATGTAAATAGTGTACATAATCACTCATCTCATAAATATAGACAGATACTGAAGACCCGAAACGTTGTAATAAATATGGCGACAAAGATGAGGACAATAGTCCGAATAATGTAAATAGTGTACATAATACCTCATCACAGAAATTTGACAGATACTGAAAGGCCTAAACGTTGTAATAAATATGGCGACAAAGATGAGGACAATAGTCCGAATAATGTAAATAGTGTACATAATACCTCATCTCAGAAATATAGACAGATACTGAAGGGCGGAACCTTGTAATAAATATGTCGACAAAGATGAGGATAATATTCCTAATAATGTAAATATTGTACATAATCTCTCATCTCATAAATATAGACAGATACTGAAGACCCGAAACGTTGTAATAAATATGGCGACAAAGATGAGGACAATAGTCCGAATAATGTAAATAGTGTACATAATAACTCATCTCAGAAATATAGACAGATACTGAAGGGCCGAAACCTTGTAATAAATATGGCCACAATGATGAGGACAATAGTCCGAATAATGCAAATAGTGTACATAATACCTCATCTCAGAAATATTGACAAATACTGATTACAAAAGATTCTTCAATAAGGAACCAATATCAGAGTCCTATCTCATAATAAAAAAGGCTGTTGCTGACCCACTTTTTGAAGTGAAGATACAATGTTTTTTCTATATGGCAAGGCTGCTCAGACACTCTCATGGAGGTTTTCAAAAGGATGCCCCCTCCCCTTGTGATTTTTTGGCGAAAAGGCTTAAATAAGTCTTGGTTAATTTGGTTTCATGCTTCACAAAGAGTGATGTAATCAAAGCTAAAGGTACACCCTTACAATTGCTCAAAAGTAACGTATGAGTTTCATGTATCATTAAAATAGGTCGGAATTGTCTTTGCCACCAAAGGATTCAGTTATCAGATCCTCTGAGAATCTTCCTGGCAACTAACTACTGGACATACAGTTCAGGAAATAATGTCTAACCTTCCTCTCTACAACAGTCAAGTATCTTCTATATCCACTGAATTATGTGGCAGTAAGGCATTTAAAATATCTTTTTCCATGTCTCATGAATTAGTAGACGGATGAGTGTCATTAAAATTTAAAAAGCTCCTCCAGCTTCTTCTGAATACAAAAGGGCATACTGCACAACAATGTATCAACTTTTTGCTGAATATAAAATATTACACACTGAGATAACCCAAGAAAATAAAAGAAGTGTTCTTACAGTTTAACTACAGAATTAGCTCCTGTTGAGTAGACACATTTCTAGGAATTTTTTAAAAAGGTAAATTAGAATACACAACTCTTTGGAAATTGCAAAAAAAATTTTCACATTGTCACATGGCAAGCGGCAGTTGAAAGGGGATATACTGTAAACAAGGAAATTTTGGTAGGAAACCTGAAAGAGAAGACATTTCTCTAAGGCCTATATGACTTGAGAGGATCGTCAATATAAACTGTCTACTGAATAAAATATTCCATGATCCATTGTCAGAAGGCACATTAAATATAATACCCAACTCCCAAATACAGTACTGCAATAGTAAGTATATATATATATATATATATATATATATATATATATATATATATATATATATATATATATAGTTTTAAATTTTTACTTGAAAATGCAACGTTTATATTTTTAGGTTGGAAGTAAATAAGCTGTTCCACGGACAGCGATTACACATTGTCATTTTTCATTATGATTATTATTATTATTTAAAGAAATGTCTTTTTAACACACACACACATACATACATATATATATATATATATATATATATATATATATATATATATATATATATATATATATATATATCGGTGCTGCAGGTGACTTCAAAATTTTTGAAAGAATATTTTTAAGAGAATATAATTTTTTTTGTCAATATAGCCAAAGTAATCTGTATTCTTTTTCTTTTACTCTCCATCACATTTGTCCCTGACTATCCCACACTGTGACAATATAACATCTACCAAGTATTGTGATATAATGTAAGAGCTTGGACACAAATTTATTGAGGCTGAATTAACTATCAAGGTACTTTAAAGACATGATATATCATTATATAATACACACACACACACACACACACATTTTGAGATTATCTTAAGAGTTTTCTTCCTGAGATTCTTTCTTTATCACACCAAATTCTTCAACCATAACAAGAATACTTTTATCTTTTAAGTCCCTTTTTTTATTTACAACAGTTTTTTTGCATTTGCTTAGTATTTTAAAATCTTCCACAAACATGTTATACACATTTGGTACACTCATGTCAATAAATGTGCAGACCTTTTTTCTTGGTAATTTCTAATTAGTAGGCATTGGTCATGTGCAGTAAGAATAAAAACTTAGGTTTCACCTTTTAACCCTGCACTATGTAGCCATTGCTGGGTACGGGGTTTATCTTCATCAGCTTGCTTACTACGGACAGAGTATTAAAAATGAAAAGGCTTATCTTGCAATCATCTCTACATTTGGTACATTGCTTTTACTTTCTTTTTTAGATTCTTTGTCGCTATTATATTTCTATTATTGGTTATTTGCACTCATCCACGCACTTACAATTCTCTTTTCAATTTGTTGGCTTCTTTTATTACGAAATAATGTTTTATTTCTTTCACGTGCCTTGATGCATAACATCATCCAATCTTCTGTAATTTCCAGGCATCTTTGAAGACCAATTTTTGTGGCGTTGAAAGAGAGTTATTATTATTATTATTATTATTATTTTTATTTTCTTTGCTTTCTGGCGTTTACACATTTCTTTCCGGGTCCCATCCAGGGACCTAAGGTTAGAAATGGCATCATGACACTTTTCACTGACAAAAAAAAAATAAATAAAATAAAATAAAATAAAATAATTACATAGATAGAGCCCTTCGTAAAGTGTGGGCTGTACTTGTCAGAACAATTTTTTGTATCTCCTTGAGGCATGGGCTTCCAGGAATCCCTGCAATTAGTCTACTGCAATCTTTTCCAACCAGTCCTAGGGCTCCAACTACAACAGGGATTGTTGATGTTCCCATATGCCACATTTTCGAGACCTCTATTTCAAGGTCCTTGTATTTTGACAGCTTTTTGAATATCTTCAAAGATACATTGCAGTCAGCAGGGACTGCCATATCAATAAGGATTATTATTATTATTGTTATTATTATTATTATTATTATTGTTGTTGTTGTTGTTTGATTTCATTTGATTTGATTTCTCGTGTATACTCATTTCTTTCTGGGTCCCAACCGGAGACCGTAAATCAGAAAGCATATCATAACATTTTCCACTGAGCAGAGAAAAAACAAAACAAACAAAAACATTTAAGATCACAGGCATTTTACATAAGTCAGGTGCGAGCTGTACTTGTGAGTACAATTTTGTATATTTCTTTACGTCATGGGATACAAGGAAACCCTTCAATAAGTCTATTGGAATCTTTTCAAATCGGCCCACATGACTGAACTACAACTGGAGTTGTTGATGTCTTCATTTGCCATATTTTTCAGATTTCAATTACAAGGTCCTTGTATTCAAATAGTTTTTTTGATATTTTTCATTATCAATGTAAAAAAAATTCTAATGATTGTAATTGTCAATGCACTTAATTCAGTAGTAAATACTAATTACAGAGATATAACATTTTCAATGCCATGTCAATTCATAAGCATTAATGTCTCTCTCTCTTTTTTTCATGTGCCGTTTCCTTTCAGGAAGTAGGTGATCAAGGTCCTCCACTTCCCCCTATCCAGTGCAGCTCTCAATAAGTGTCGTCCCTCTGCCACCCACCAGATAAATGTTCTGTCATCCACCTGCTTATGCCCGTGAGGTATGTCATGTGTTGCTTTCCCTTGTCTCTCTTTCCCTATTTTCGACATGTGACTATCAGATTCTCCTGGTCCTCCTTCCTCATTATGTGTCCCAGAAACTTCAGTTGCCTCTTCCTGATGTTAAGTGTAAGTCTCCTCCTTGTTTGCATCTTCTGCAAGACATGATTGTTGCTCACACGCTTGGTCCAAGATCTCCTTAGCATCCTTCTGTAGAACCGCACCTCCGTTGTTTCGAGTCTCTTCTTCATCTTTGAGGAGACCGTCCAACATCCGCTGCCGTAAAGATGAACATGTCACGTAACAGTTCAGTATTCTTTTCTTTGTTACCAAAGAAATCCTCCTGTCTCGCAATACTCTGCCCAGCTTTTGGAATGTGTCTTTGGCCATCCCAATCCGTCAACAGATCTGAGTCGCATTTATCGCCCTCTGTCAGAAAACTCCCCAGATATTTAAATTTCCGCACCTGTTTGATTTTAATGTCCCCGGCCAGAAAATCACATTTTGGGCTCATTCTTTTATTGATGATCATGCATTCTGTCTTCTTGTATTCTATGCTTAATCTTTTTTTCTCGCTCACCTCCGTTACCTTCTGTAATTCCTTTTCCGTGTCTGCTATCAGTACCGTCTCATCTGTGTATCTTATGTTGTTAATATTGTGACCGCCAATACTAAATCCCGGTAGGATTTCCAATTCTCTTAAAATTGCTTCGCTGTATAGGTTGAATAGGTCCGGTGAGAAGACACATCCTTGCCTTACGCCATTTTCTATTTCTGTATATCTACTGAACACATTCTCTATTCGCATGTTGCTCAACTACTTTCTGAAGAGCCTGTACTTTATAAGGATCCATTTCTATGGGGTTGAGTTCAGGAGATTGGGGCGGCGATGTCATAACACTCACCTGCTTCTCATCAAAGTATTCCTTCATCAATTTTGATTTGTGACAGGGAATATTATCCTGCATAAAAATGAGCTTGGTGGGGTGGATTTGCACCCTTTCAGCAAAAGGGAGCAGACGTGAGGGTCTTTTCAATAGGTTTTAAGAAACCAGTTCCCTGAAAAGAAAAGCATCCCCCAGAACATTATACTGAACGGATGCTTGACAGTACTTACTGCTAAATTCAAAGAGCTTTCAAAGCTTCTTCTTCGGATTTTAGATCGCTTATCCTTTGAATTTAGCTCAACTTTCGTTTCATCGGAGAAGAGAAAATTTAGTAAAAAAAAAAATCAGGTGAATCACTTTTATCGAACAGCACTGGATTATTGCTGGGAATCCTTTTCTACATTGTCTGCAAATTACCATATATTATTGGGTAAGATAACTGAATAGATTACCGGTAACAGGGATTTGAATTCAGAGTTATCATTATCTTAGACTGGTGATTACTCAAGTCTAGAGATCGCAGTCTACCCTGTTATTTAACGTCTATTTCTGTTAGCACAAGAAATATATTACAATGGCGCGACCGATAACAAAGACGCCATATTGATAGCATTTTTCAAGTGTTACGGTATCAGTATATAGAAGTTAATTCAATTAGGTCAATTTCAAAGAGTCCCTTGATATTTATACAATATTTTAGGCAGTCAAGATCTATATCTATATTTCATAAAAACAATTTTGCGATCGGTAGCGATCATTAAACTCCACAGTTTCCTTTTCGCTTTTATCTGTAGGATTTCTTGAGAAAAATGGTGGACTCATTTCCGTTGAATTTTCCACAGTTTTATGTTCAGAATTTTCCTTCTGCTCATGACCCTGGCACTCAGGTTTTAAAAACACCATCTTCTTTGCTATTTAAATCTGAACTGGGGACGCTAGCATACTAGTTACATATATTTCAGGCTTTGTATTACTTTCACGGTGAAGAGTATGTCGTATTTCGTATCGGTACCAATAGCTCATATGCACATCTTGTTTAAACCACCAATTCACATATAACGGTGTACGAGTCGGTAACAGCTGATATTGGAGAACATCTAAGTACGTATTTCATCTGCTTCATTTTCACATTTTTTATTGGTATTAGAATCTAAAAACGCGTATTAATAATCAATACTTGTAAAATATGCGTTGTTACCGGGGCAAGCTATCTATCTATTAGAGAGATTTCCGAAAAGTGTATTTGTCTGGCCTTTCAATGTAGCTGATGCGTGATCAAAAGTCTTTGATGTAAATCCCTTTGACTAATAAATTTGAATAGCTTTAATGTTATATTGAAGAAAGAAGTAGAGAAGACGAATAAAATAAAATATATCGTTAAATATTGGCGTCATAATATATATATATATATATATATATATATATATATATATATACACACACACATATATATATGCGTGTGTGTGTATGTGTGTGATGGTGTGTAATATGGCGCTAATAAGATGGTATTCGATGTGAAATGTGTAATGATAATAATACATATATTTATATTTTTCTACATCGTTTGCGCGTTAATATATATATATATATATATATATATATATATATATATATATATATATATAGATAGATAGATAGATAGATAGATAGATATGGGCAACAATCCTTCCTTTCTACATATTTTATTAAACACGACTGACATGATACTGCAATTAAGCAATTTATTTCATTTTTCTTGTGTTCGTATAAGCGTTTTTTTCTCTACCCGACATAAAGTTTGTTGAAAAGCAAAAATTTAAAAGAAGAAAGTTTTCTTAAAAATTGAATGAAAAAAATTCAAAATGGAAGAATTAGAAAATTCACGATAAAAAAAAATAGAAAGAAAGTAAGAACAAAAGAAAGAAAGAATGAAATAAAGAAAGTAAGAAAGTATGAAAGAAAGAGCAAAAGAAAAAAATAGATAAATAGATAAAGAACAAAAATATAAAGAAAGAAATAAGTAAGAAAGAAAGAAAGAAAGAAAGAAAGAATGTAAGTAAGTAAGAAAGAAAAATAATAAAATGAGGATCTAATTTAGAAGGAAATCGATGCAGATAAGAAAAAAAGAGAAATATCTATATAAGGAGAAATAAAGAAAAAAGAAAGAAACAAAAAAAAGAACAAAACACAGAAAGAACGAAAAGAAAGAAAGAACAACAGAAAAAATAAAGAAACAAAGAACTAACCATAGAAAGAAAGAAAGGAAGAAAGATAAATTAGAAAACGAGGATGAAATTTAGAGGGGAAACTAGGAGGACTAGAATAAAAGAGAAATATTCATATAAGAATAAATTATGAATATAAGAAATAAAGGAAGAAAGAAAGAAAGAACAAAGGGATGAATAAAACAAAGCAATAAAGAAAGAAAGAAGGAACGAACAAAAGAAAGTAAGAAAGAACAAAAGAAAATAAATAAAGAAAGAAAGAAATAACAAAAAATGGAAAGAAAGAAAGAAAGAAAGAAAGAACAAGAAAATGAGGACAAAAATTGGAGGAAAAGCAAGGAGGATGAAAGAAAAGAGAGAAATATTAACCTATTTTAAATAGAGAAAGAAGTATATATAGAAGGTGAGGATAAATAATGCGTACAAGGAAAAAAGGTTGAATTCAGCGTGAAAGAAAGAAAGAAATAAGAGAAAGAAAGAAAGAAAAACAGAAAAAAAGAAAGAACGAAAAACAGAAAGAAAGAAAGAAAGAACGAGAAAACGAAAGAACGAAATAAAGAAAGAAAAAGAGAAAGAAAGAAAGAAAAAAAGAAAAATAATGAGGGATAAAAACAAAAAAGGTAAATTGGAAAATAAGTAAAAGAAAATGAGTATAAAATTAAAATTTAGATAGACATGAAAAAGAAATTAAAAAACCCAAAAATATAGCAATTTAGAAATCAATCGAGAAATGGAGAATTCATTTATGAAAAATATGCAAGAAAGACGAAAGAAAATTAACACAGTGTAAAAGAAAGAAAGAAAGAAAGAAAGAAAGAAAGAAAAAACAAGAAAATGAGGATAAAAATTAGAGGAAAAGCAAGGAGGATGAAAGAAAAGAGGGAAATATTAACCTAAGTAGAAATAATTAAAAAAAAAAAAACATAAAAGAAAAAGGAATAACGGATTTTTTCTGAAACTAAAGAAAATAGAGTTATTTTAAATAGAGAAAGAAGTATATATAGAAGGTGAGGATAAATAATGCGTACAAGGAAAAAAGGTTGAATTCAGCGTGAAAGAAAGAAAGAAATAAGAGAAAGAAAGAAAAACAGAAAGAAAAACAGAAAGAAAGAAAGAAAAACAGACAGAAAGAAAGAAAGAACAAAAAGAAAAACAGAAAGAAAGAAAAAACGAAAGAACGAAAGAAAGAAATAAAGAAAGAAAGAAAGAAGAGTTAAGCGGGAGCGGAAGAAAAAACAACGAAGATGAGAAGTAATAAAAACAATTAAAGAACATGAAGTAAAAAAAGAAAAAAAAATACAAGTAAACAAAACATAGAATTTAATGAGGAAAGAGGAAAAGAGAATAAACTCCCTACCGTTAAAGTTTTCTTAACAACAACTAATCCGTCTCCTCCTTCTTAACTCCATCTTGGACGTAGTGGAAAAGAATAAAACAATAAATGCTAAAGAAGAGAAAGGTTCTTCCGCAAGACAACATCAAGATTCCTCTATAATCATTATGATGAATATCATTTTGGAATGGTAAAATTTAAACTAATAATCTTAATCTTTCAAGAAGCATATGCCTAATACACGATATATAATCATGGCGGGCCGCTTACAGCTATAACTGACGAGCTATGGAAAGCTGAAAAAATTAGTGTGAGTTTAATACTTTCAGAGCGTGGAGCACCTTTTAACGCAATTTAAAATTTCTATTTACCAATTTCCAAATGTATTTGTCTGTGAAATCGTGTACTTCTGTCTTCCGCTCTGAAGAAATACGCGATTAAAAATGTTCATTTAGCAAATGGATCTTTGTCAGGTGTGTGTGTGTAAACTAAAAAGTGATATCACTAATTAAAAGGCGAAATCAGAAATCCCACGAAACTATTTATTTACGTTTTTTTAGTAAGAACAGGATGGCGGCTTAACATAATGGATTTTTTCTCTCAAATCAATTGCAAACGGTAATTTGAACAGATTTTTTATCCCCTGACCAGCGCCAAATGTTGACTCAATCGAACCAAGATCAATCCCTTGGTCTGAGTTCTGGCTTTGGGGCTCTCGTACGGAAACTTTATTTCAACAACGATGGCTTTAGGAGTAATTTTAAATGGGGAAAATGCCCAGGAAGGCGAATTGGCAAAGTTTTTAATAAAATAAAAGGAAGAAAAGAAACAGGGTAATTTACTAATGTCATGAATAATCAAGAGTGGTCTCCCCTTGTTTTGTTACTCTCCTCTTTGAGAGAGATATTTCTGTTTACTGGGACTATAAAAGGACAATATACGCGAACCTTGTATTCTCAGTTAAATAAAGTTTTCTTAAAGCCGACACCCACTTACATTTGTCATTAGAACTGGGAAAAATATATATGTGCATGACGAAACTAGAGAAAGCAATAGTTAGAAGATAAAATATATACAAATTAAGAGTGGTGTTAACAGGTATAAGGGATACAGTCATATCCTATACACATTCAAAGGACGATAGTGACACGCAGAGTTCTTTTTAAGTTATTGCTACAATAATCAAGATATAAAATACCTAAATATATGTTCTTTGACTTTATTTAAATTATTCGGACTATAATCCTCATCTTTGTCGCCATATTTATTACAACGTTTTGGCCGTTGTACCCTCCGTCATTCTTCAGGTGGTTCGAATGTCAAACTGAACTTTTATTATTTCACTCACTGGGGTAGACTGTTCTAGTTCCACATGCCATGTTTAATGGATGTCAGTTATCAGTTATCTCCTGTTAATTTCCCTCTGAAATTTCTCCACTGCCTTAACTGGGTATTGAACTAACACTCTTTGGGTCCTGTCACTGGATCTAACGAACGACTTTATCCACTGTGCCATGTGTCCTTGAGGATATCCTTTAAACATGGCACGTTTAACGAGAACAGTCTACACCTGTGAGCGAAATAATAAAGTTTTCAGTTCGACATTCCAACCAACTGAAGAAGACCGGATCGTACAACGGCCGAAATGTTGTAATAAATATGGCGACAATAATGATGACAATAGTCCGAATAATGTAAATAGTGTACATAATACCTCATCTCAGAAATATAGACAGATATTAAAGGGCTGAAACGTTGCAATAAATATGGCGACATAGATGAGGACAATAGTCCGAATAATATAAATAGTGTACATAATACCTCATCTCAGAAATATAGACAGATGATCTTTGAC
>OZ010613.1:59258902-59278902 GCA_963932145.1 Acanthosepion lycidas | reverse complement strand
ATATATAGTCTTAAGTTATATAGAATATAGTCTTAAGGCATCACAGATTTTTAGAGATGCTCTATTTATATGTAAATGCGAGATTCTGTTTTTTGCATGAATACCATCTCTACACCAATTGCTCTCTGTTGTTCTAGGAAATTGCTTTATAAGAGAAAACATGACCCGAAGATTTATGTTTTCCGGCCTACGTGTTGGAGAGTCTTAATAAAGTAATGTATACGCTCAGAGACGAATATTTGTCAGATTCTAGTTCAATCGCATATAATTTAAAGAAACATTCCTCCCTACATTCATGATTTAGAGAAATATTAATCGACAATACAAGTATACTCCACCATGGAAAAAAAAAACAAACTAAAACAAATTCTTGAAGCCCTTTCTATAAGAAATTATAACAAAAAATAATTAATTATGAATATAATAACAAAGTTCTAAATTTTTTATAAAAAGTTTTTAAATTACTAAATTGTAATTATTACAAACTAAAATTGTAACAGACTGTTTTAAATATGTTATTACAATTTTAATAAAGATTTTTACAATATAAATTAAGTTAATTCCCTTACATAGCGATAATTATTTTAATTACGTGTTTTAAACATTTTGTTACAAGTGTAGATTTTTTTAACAATTACAGTTTATATATATTAAAACTTCGTTCAAATCAGTTTTGAACCAAAACTAATTAATCCGTGAATTTGAGAGGATTAAAATAAAAATTGAGAGATGTCTAGATTATTCAACCAAACATGCTTGAATGAAGATATGCTACATATGTATATATATTGATTAATTGATTTCGTCGTGCATTAAGTTAATTAAGCACCGTCTATTTTAAGAGTAAAAATCTTGTGACTTTATTTGTTGGTTTACTTTAGACAAATCAATAAATTAAATCAAGCTGAGATCAATTGAATTAAACAAAACTATAGCAACGTAAGTACCTTGTCCGAGTTTTATTTCTGTTTACGGAAGTGTCGAACGTCAACCGTTGATTGACAGTTAGAAAGCCTACATCTCAGAATTGGGTTTAGCGTATGGTAAAGGACAACTCAGCTTCTATACCAGACAAAGTTTAGACAAGTACGTGTGTTGTATATACAATTCATCGTTTAAGATGTCGTAAGATGGAAGTAAAGACATCTTACTGGTTCGAACCGATTCTTAAAATTATAAAAGCTTAGCGAACTGCTTGTTGTATAATCTGAAATAATGTTATATATTGAGTTGTTGCATAATTATCAGGCGGTTTTGTAGGCGAGAAATATATTAATAAAAATTGTTGTTTTCTTTACT
Organism: Acanthosepion lycidas; assembly: GCA_963932145.1. Lineage (NCBI taxonomy): Eukaryota > Metazoa > Mollusca > Cephalopoda > Sepiida > Sepiidae > Acanthosepion > Acanthosepion lycidas. Next base: position 59,277,603 of record OZ010613.1, on the reverse strand, counting down.
TTTTTTAATAAAAATATTATTTTATTTTCAGGCAATAAAAAGGAATTAGATAGTGAGTACGCTCCGGAATAACCATTTTAAAATGTTATTGTTGTTTCTTTTTTCATAAATAAATATTGTTTTAAAAATCGTGATAATTATGCACTGATATTAATAGGCGAGATATAATAGCTAGAAATATAATTAATACCGTTGCTTTAATTTCTACTGATATTCAAAAAAGATTTTCCTGTGACGAACGTAATTTATTCGGATAAAAGAAATCATCTTGAAGTTAAAAATGTGGCAAATCTTCTCGTAATAAATTTAATAGTTCTTCAATTGGATCTTTGTGACTGCAGCCATTCAGTTCAAATGTGAGTAAGAAACAAGAACATGTCTGATGACACTAGAGTCAAGTAGCATTATACTTCTGAAGAGAAATATGATGAAAACAGAATTTCAATGTGGAAATATCTTAATAAATAAATGTTATCTATTCAATTATCAAAAAGGTTTAATTCTTTTTGATAGCATAAAGAGATTTGTTTCCTTTCCCAGACTGAAAAGAAAATAAGCAAAATATCTTCCTAAAGATTACCTGTGTTTATAGAACCCGTGACCTGGAAATTTGGGATACCATCACTGTATATATGGACACATAGCCAAGTGGTTAGAATGTTCATTTTCCAACCAGGAGACCCATTTTCAAATCTCACCATAGTTAATTTGTCAGGAAGGTAACTTCATGATGTCAATGGCCTGAGGCGGTGATTCCAGCTTGCAGCACCTTTGGAGATGGCCTGAAAACTAAACTGTTGACCCAAGTCTTGTTAGTGAATTTGGGTAGACTGAACCATTGAGAAAATATTGATGATTTCGCTATCATGAAATTACAATATGAAATCACAGGATGATGAATAAGTACAAACCCTTTACAGTCTTGAATTGAAAAATATGGTAAATCTCACAGTCATAAATTAGATAGGTCTTCCATTAGATCTTTGGGATTGCAGCGTTTCAGTTTAAATGTGGCCAAGTAACCATAACACAGCTGATGGCACTGGAGTCAAAACAGCATCATACTTCTGAACAGAAATATGAGGAGAACAGAGAAATATCTTAATAAATAAATGTTTTCTGTTAAATTATCAAAATGATTTAATTCTTTTTTATATTATAAAGAGATTTGTTTTCATTCTCAGATTGAAAAGAAAATCAGTAGAATAGGTTCCTGCATTCATAGTAGCAATTCCTGGAAATTTTGGGATGCCGTTAGTTACAATGCTTTTGTAAACAAGCGTCTACAGTGTAAGGGATCTAACATTATATGCAACATAGCATTTAATTTAACGGATAAATTTAAAATCTTAAAATAATTATAACAGAACTCGTTCAAGCTTGTTTAAAAAAATCGCCATCACAAGGATCAGAGTTACATTAAATTTGTCTTCGAAATTCACCCCTGAAGCATCTTTCGGAGGATGTCGAAATTACTTGAGACAACAAAAAGTACGTCACCTTTCTTGATGAATTTCAACTCAATAGCAAGAAGTTAATAACGAACTAGAAAGGATCTTTCTAAAAATAAATAGTCATAATATGTCTATATTATTCAATGAGAAATACTTGATTGAGTATATATATATATATATATATATATATATATATATATACACACACGCACACACACACACACACACACATATATATATATATATATATATATATATATATATATATATATATATATATATATATATGTTATTATTTGTGTTTCGGTTGTATATTTTGTATGCCCCTCTTCTTGCGTTGTCTATGAAATGATATGCGTATTATCGGTTTTTGAATGTGTTTTCTATCTATAAATATTCGTTCTGCAGATTATTAATGCTCTTAGATAGAAACTTATAATAATTCCAGATTTAATTTTAGAACAGTGGTTTGAGTTACGCCCACTATCAAGAAGAAACTATCCTATCTAAATAATTTTAAACTAGTGACAAACACTTCCAAAACCATTTAAAAAAAACGCATCTATAATTACAAAACCGACCTCACAAAAGAAAACTTATGTGACGTCCCCCCGGTGTCGATGCGCCAAATGTGACGTTTACCAAGCCGCGTCCGTCGTGATATCCTATCCTGTGACGACCAATTGGCTTGGTATTGGTCGCGGCACCAAATGTGACGTTCTAACCTTTTGGTGATTCGGATGGGAATCTGGTTAGATTCGGTATCAGCCTTGTCGTTCCCAGCTCGCCTCCAACGTCTGGTTACCGAAGTAACTGTTTTGATTTCCAGTTTAACCTACCCACGTTGTGAATTGATCTTAGGCAGACGAAATCAATCAGTAGCCGGGCCGTAATGCAAGCCGAGTTCAATCAAGGGTAACACCGCACAATTATATGTAAAAGAAAAGAAAATAATAACTCGAAAAGTTCAAATGTGTTAAAAATGGATAACAATATTTTATATCTGGTTCCTGAATACAGGACTGCGTCTTCTTCCCAACCCGCTACATGGATTCGTGACACTTTGTGTTTGTTAGGCGAGTCTTAACATCTTAAGTTGTTTGTTCTTTAAGAAACTGGTTCTTGGTGTATCTTCAGGCGATATTCGTAAAACTTGTTTTGGTGGTATGAGTCTAAGTCGTTCTGCAAAAATAAATTGTTCTTCGTTAGAAGTTGAGGTCGTGATGTCTGGAATCTTTCAAGTCAGCTATCTGCGAGGCGGGTGCAACTCGAACTGCGAACATGAACTCGAACTGGTTTTCACTCGTTGTGACTCTGCTTATATGGACGCCGACCAAAACCGGAGTGGGCTTGTCGTGGTTTGAGGTTCCTTGATAATTCTAAACACACAATCCACCTCTTTGTTTTCGGCCAGGAAAATTTTATTATTGTTCATCTTTGGAAGTCTTTCGTCTTCCCACTTTCTTCTGTTCTCATATTGGTATCTCACCATGCCCTCAGAGGGTGTCAACGAGTTTTCCCTCTCTCTCACAGTGGCATATCACAGCTATCCCTTCAGGGGGCGCAACAGGCCTCCCCTCCTTCTTCGCATGATTACCTCCGCCTGACGCTCATGGCACCATCCAGACAATGGGCGCTCAGCGGCGTGGATGTGGCCAGACTAGCCTCGGTTTAAAAAATCTTGGTCAAAGAAAAAAAAAATATCTTCCTTTTTCTTTTTTTTCACTTTTTCTTTTCTTTCTCTTACTTTCCTTCTGCCCGACAACAAACCTTACATTCTTATCATAGTCAAATGTCACTCGCCAATCAAGTGCGTGGTCAATTGGACGTATTTGCATTCTGTTGTTAATTAACTGTTCTGATAAAATAATTTCGCTATCATAGTCAGCCCTGACGATAAACAGGTGTTTTTCCCAAATGACATGGAGGTGGTTCCACGGACATTTTGGTTTCGGTCAAGCTTGACTTTATTAATTTTTATCTCCCAGCACCCTGCGGGAGGTCTCTTGTCCAACTTGAAAAATCTTTTTTTATCATTGCCATGGGCAGATTGGACATATCTTACTCGCCGCCCCGTAACATGAATCAGATTAAATTCTGTGTTTCACCTTCTCGACAATGGAAATAAAAATCTTACCACCTTCCCTGTCAGAAAAATAACACCGCTTAGTATCATTTTCGTGATGGCTTCTTATCACCTAAATTTAATTCTGGCCTTTCTTTTTTCTTCTTCTTTCTTTCTACGATGTAAATAGTGTCACACTTAACTAATGTATTAGTCATACATAGAAATAAATTCAACCACAATTTTGATTTATAAAAAAAAGAAAATCACTGACTCAGAAGGAAAATCCTCGTGAGTGCCGCCATTGAATATTATCCAAATATTAACCTATGTCTAGATTCTTTTCCCTATATCACCTTTCCGAACAGAATTACTACTCTCCCAAGCAAACGTAGACAACTGTATCAAGATATCAAAAGAAAATCGTTGAATCCGTTAACACAACACTAAAAACAATATTTCCACAGGTGACAGTACTTGACGTAATTTTCACTTGACAATATGAATACAATAGCGTTTTCTAAATTCTTCTAGTTGCTAAGGACATTTTGTTTTGTTGTTAATAGTTAATTTGTTTTAATAAATTCATTTCGTTTTTACCTTGAAAAAGTCCGCATAAGAGGAAACGAGTCGTCTAATATCACAGTTTACCTATTGTCTTTTGCCTTTATAAATATTGTCTTTTTCTTCAGGTTAACACTGAGAAATTTTTCATATATATATATATATATATATATATATATATATATATATATATATATATGAAAATTTCTCCGAATTAACGAAAATAATTTTCATTTTCGTATTTTGCTTTGATAAAGCCCACTTTGGACGAAACGCGTCAGCAATTACCAGTTTTCCTATTGTCATTTTTATTCATAAATATTGTCTCTCTACTGGTTAATTCGGAGAAATTTTCATATATATATATATATATATATATATATATATATATATATATATATATATATATATATATATATATATATCTTGGATGAATGTATGTATGTGTGTGTGTGTGTGTGTGAATATGAAGATGGTATTTTTCTCCCCACTGTCTTATTCTCCGCTAGACACGTATTGTTAATTTACGGTTTCCCTCTGCAGGTAGGCCAGACGCCACTGGATGTTGAGTGAGGCACTTATCATCAATCGAACGTTCAGTGATAAAAATAGCGATCGATAACATGATTAGGTTAGTGCTTCTGAAATGTATATCTATTTTTGACTCTCTTCGTAAGTTTTTGATTTTTTGTTGCCCGTTTTTTGAAGTTTTCGTGCGTCCTATTACAGTTTCCCCTTCCTCCATTATCTTAAATCCATTTCTCAAGTCCGCTGTCTCTGCTTTCGAAGTTGACTTTTGCATTTATGCCAAACAAGCATTCCCGAAAGACGTTATTAGTGACTCTCGTACTGTTTGCCCAGTTCCACAAATAGCCTATATTTTTTCTTTCAAATGAATGATTTACAGCGAGAAATAAACTTATTTTTTAGCGAGCTAACCCAGGCAAAGTGAAAAAAATATGTTGTAAATATTAGGTTGGTGCAAAAATAATGACGTAATAATGCCGTTTTTTTACGTATTTTTGACGTCAAAAACGACATTATTACGTCATTATTTTTGCACCAAACTAATACTTGAATGTGAGTTTTTATATATATATATATATATATAAAGAAATATAGTCTTAAGGTGTGCTATATTTATTTATGGAATAAAGTGCTCAATATCAGAGATAGAGCGTGTGTAAATATAAAAGTGAACATAGAAGTCAACACTTAGAGGCGACAGTCTGTTTCATGCTATATGCAATCGTCAAGCACTGGTTTGACGATTGCATATAGCATGAAACAGACTGTCGCCTCTAAGTGTTGACTTCTATGTTCACTTTTATATATATATATATATATATATATATATATATATATATATTGTTCTGGATAGTAGACATGGCGTAGTTGCTAGGTATTATTATGCATCTGTGTTGATGTAATTTATTATTGCAGATTATTTTATTTTTATTTCGGTTGTAAATGTACTTCTTACGTTGTGGATGAAATGATTTTGGTATTGTAGGTTTTTGAATGTCTTTTCTATCTATGTTTTTTTCTTTAAGTAAATGTTGTTCCTGCAGATTCTTAATGCTCTCAGAAAGAAACTTATAATAATTCCAGATTTGACAGTGGTTTCAGTTACCTCTACTATCCAGAACAACCTATCCCATCTAAATAATCTTACAATAGACACAGACACTTCCAAAACCATTCTTCATATACTCAGATCCTCGGGCACTAATAGCAATAATATTTGTGAAGAAGGCGTTTATAAAATAAATTGCCAAATCTGTTCCTCCGAATACATTGGAGAAACAAGCAGAAATTAAAAAAAAAAGAAAACCCATCTATAAATACAAAGAGACCTCACAAAAGGCAACTAATGCACTAGACATACATAGAAATAAATTCAACCACAAATTTGATTTAAAAAAAAAAGAAAATCACTCACTCAGAAGAAAAAATTCTTGAGTGTGCCGCCGTTGAATATTATCCGAATATTAACCTACGTCCAGATTTTTTCCCCTAAATCACCTTTCCGAGCAGAATAACTACTCTCCCAAGCAAACATAGACAACTGTATCAAGATATCAATAGAAAATGGTTGAATCAGACAACATAGCAATAAAAAAACAATATTTTTCACAGATATTTCTACTATTATTTGAACGCTGCCAATTAAGGCCGTAAACTTTCTTAGACTCAAATGTTTACAGTGTGTGAGAAAAAAATAAACATTATTTAACAGAAATTACAATAAAAGAAAAGGAGACAAGGAGGCAGAAGAGGACGATTGGCATTGAGCTTAAATATTTAGAGATTGTAGTTGACAGTAAGAAGAAATTATTGTAATGACAAAAATACATAGATGAAGGCTTTAAGAAAGCTTTATACAACTGAGAATACAAGATTCGCGTACAGTGAACTTGTATAGTCCCAGTAAAAAGAAATAACTCTCAAAGAGTAGAGTAACAAAACAAGGGGAGACCACTGTTTATTATGCATGACAATTATTAAAATAGAATTTAGAGTTACATCTCGCAATTTCAATAGTAAATTGCTGAGGCACACCGTCAATATTCGCCTAAATTTATGAAATTGAAGTAACAAATAAAAAGGTCATTAGAACAATTGTCATGAAAATATTCGTAGAAAGGTAAAGAAGCTGAGATGGCAGGTCAAGACTGATAAAACTGCAGATACTTTTTGGGATTATGTCAAGAATGAAACTTCAAGAATCTATATAAATCAGGGGGGATAGATGCAATCTGTGTTTGCTAGGAAAAAATGAATCCTAAAAAATATTAATAATTTCGACCTAATTAATAAGCGGAAAGATATTATGTCTAGTTGTATGCGCAGAAAAATGTTTCTCTTAAAATATGTAATCCTGGTCAATTTACTTTTCAGTATCTATCTATATTGGCATGAGGTATTATGTACACTATTTACATTATTCGGACTGTTGTCCTCATCTTCGTCGCCATATTTACTACAACGTTTCGGCCTTTGTATGCTCCGGTCTTCTTCAGGTATTTGGAATGTAGAAATGAATCCTTTATTTCGCTCACTGGGGAAGACTGTTCTATTTCCACGTGCCATGATTAATGGATGTCAGTTATCTGTCATCTCCTGTTAATTCCCCTCTCCTAGTTCTCTACCGTCTTAACCAGGTATTGAACTCTCACTCTTTGGGTGCTGTCAATGGATTTGACTAACGCATTTATCCACTGTGCCATGTGTCCTTGAGGAAACAGTGACAGGACCCAAAGATTGTGAGTTTATACCTGGTTAAGGCAGTGGAGAACTTTCAGAGAGGGATTAACAGGAGATAACTGACATCCCCAGTGAGCAAAATAAAGGGTTCAGTTCAGCATTCCAAACACCTGAAAAAGGCCGTGGCGTACAAGGGCTGAAACGTTAAATAAATATGGTGACAAAGATGAGGGCAACAGTCCGAATAATGTAATAAGAGCAATTTGCTTTCCGTTTAAATTTAATCTTATGTTCGCCTACATTTTCGGGCTTACATGTCCTTTGACAAATCAAACGTACCTTTAGAGCTGAGTTCCCCGTTTAAATTTTTAATTTTATACCTGTTTCGTTTCTTTATCTTCTCATTGACATATAGCTGCACCACATTTCCTGTACTTAAACTCTAGTATCGCTTGTGAACTACTTTTGTACTATTTAAATTTCAAAATATGAATCAACGTCTCTCCCATGAACATCTGTTTTTTTTTTAAATAAACTATAAGCTGAATGAATTGTGTAACCAAAAACTTAAGTAGCACACCAAATGTAGGTATAAGTTTATTTATAATTAAACATTTCTTAGCACTATCTGACCACATCGAGCACTATTATGTCTACATCACTTGCTAAATTTGGTAATTATTTATTTGCTTACCTGTATACGGTTGCTAATATCTAGTTATTTATTTTTCCTAAGCATATATATATATATATATATATATATATATATATATATATATATATATATATATGTGTGTGAATATATATATATATATATATATTCACATATATATATATAAATATATATATATATATATATATATTATATATATATATATATATATATATATATTTATATATATATATATATGTGAATATATATATATATATATATTCACACACACACATATATATATATATATATATATATATATATATATATATATTCATAGATAATATTAGAGGTCACTATATATATATATATATATATATATATATATTTATATATATATATATATATATTTATATATATATATATATATATGTGTGAATATATATATATATATTCACATATATATATATAAATATATATATATATATATATTTATATATATATATATATATATATATATATATATATATATATATATTGCTGTTCGATAAAAGTGGCTCACTTCATTTTTTTTACTAAATCTTCTCTTCTCCGATGAAACGAAAGCTGAGCTAAATTCAAAGGATAGGCGATCTAAAATCCGAAGAAGAATCTTTGAAAGCTCTTTGAATTTAGCAGTAAGTACTGTCAAGCATCCGTTCAGTATAATGTTCTGGGCATGCTTTTCTTTTCATGGAACTGGTTTCTTAAAACCTATTGAAAAGGCCCTCAGGAACAAGCAGTACAAGAGAAATTTAGAGTCTTGTCTCCTCACTTCTGCTGAAAGGGTTCGAAATCGACCTCACCAAGCTCATTTTTATGCAAGATAATGCTCCCCGTCACAAATCAAAATTGATGAAGGAATACCTTGATGAGAAGCAGGTGAGTGTTATGACATGGCCGCCCCAATCTCCTGACCTCAACCCCATAGAAAACTTGTAGAGCATTATAAAGTACAGGCTCTCGAGAAAGCAGTTTATCAACAAAGAGGATTTCATTGTGAATTTCATAGAATTCAATGCTTTGAGATTAGATTTGCCAGAAGCTAATCAAGTCAATGCCAAAAAGGGTTGAAAAGGTTATTCAAAATAAAGGAGGACCCATAGATTATTAAATATTTCGAACTATATTACCTAATATAAATAAATTATATCTCTATTATTCTTTACTTAAAGCTGTTCGGTTATGTTTCTATTGATTACAAGTTGCAGGAAATAAGTGAGTCATTTTTTTTGCATAGAGTTTTTTCCCTAAATCTCATTTATATCCAAAATTATAATTATCAACAGAATACCTTAGGGTGAGTAAAATTTCTTACTAGGTGGTCGGGAAGGGGTCTTTATATTAGAAAGATTAAAAAATTAGTTTGACTCCAAACAGAATAGGCGAAAAATATTTTAAGTAAAAAAAATTCAAAAACAAAATAGGTGAGTCACTTTTATCAAACAGCTATATATATATATATATATATATATATATATATATATATATATATATATATATATATATATATATATATATATATATATATATATATATAAATAAAACACGTTAGATATATTAATATTTAGGGTTAAATAATATATAATAAAGTAATTTATCGAGTCTAGAATTGAAAATATTCGTCTTCCGTCAGGATTCGAATCTATATCCTATACGGAAACGTCATTTAGCTTGATGTGCCTTTAACCGATTTGTCCACAGAGGAGCGTTCGATTAGCAAGGTCGAATTTACTGTTTTTGTGAGCAGATATGAATGTACGCGAGAAGATGGAAGATTGAAGTTCAAATACAGTAAATTTGACCTTGCCAACCGAACGCTCCTCTGTGGCCAAATCGGTAAGGGCACGTCAAGCTAAATGTCGGTTCCGTATAGGATACAGGTTCGAATCCTTTTGTGGGACGAATATTTTCTATGAAAATTTCTCGAACATTGAGCCCGCTAAATGCTGTTTAATACTGTTTATTATAAAACAGAGCATTTACTTAAATATTTGTATATATAACAAGAATTTATAGACATAAAAATGTCTTAAAATATACCGAATTATTCGCTTTGTAATCATATGTGTTCATGTGAGGTATACGTGGATTTTTATTAATATATTGATGATTTAAAATATATCATTATTTAACAGAATATTTCAAACTTCCTTGTTTATAAAACGGCTTCTAAAAACATAATTTCTTATTTTCTTCATATGAGCCATTAAGTTATATCCACCATTAAAAAATAGCCTACCAAGGAAAATAACGCAAAGGTCAACTTCAAAGTTTGTTCTTTAAATATATCACACGAAGGAAGACGGGAGTGTGACTAGCACACCAGGGGTTACAGGGAGTGAGAACAAGAGTAAAGAGGGGTGTTTGAGGAAACGATAAAGGGAAGGAAGGAGATCAGGATCAAGGCATCAGAAGATGTTGATTGACATTACATTTGAATATTTGAAGATTATAGATATGAGGAAAGCAAATAGGAGGAAAGAAGTTCCACTGTCGAGAAGTGCGAGAGAAGAAATTCGCACGAGTGGCCTCGTCAAACTCTCTTTGATTACTCCTCAGCAGTAGGCTCTCCCTCAGAGCAATCCGCGCTACCACCAACAAAGGGGAAAATGGAAAAATAGATAGAGAAAATGACGATCACGAAGGATGTCACTAATTTCACGATGCATATATATATATATATATATATATATATATATGTGTGTGTGTGTGTGTGTCTGTGTGTATATATATATATATATATATATATATATATATATATATATATATATATATATATATATATGTATCCTTGTGCAGGTATGCAGAAAATAGAAAAGAACACGTTGGGTGCATAATCCGGGGTTCCTTAGTATTTTTGTTTTTATTTTTAAGAAGACAGTGCTCCATACATAAGTAGAGCTTATATTATAATAATATTTTTTGTTTACAAATAGGATTCCTTCGCTACATAAGAGTTCTCATGTTTCAAAAACGAGAGCCGAAATCATCCAAATAATTAATAAAATTAAGTTGGATTGTGGTGTCTAGTCCCGTTTCATCTTCAAGTTTACGTGTTTTTTTAGGCACGGTCCGTTACAGAAATTGTTATTGTGGGAGTGGCTAGACCTTTTTTTTTCTTTAAGTCGTCAGGGAGTTAATTCTTATCAATAGATTCATCATCCTCTGAGAGGTTTTGCTAAGGTTGGGTAGGGTATCTATTTCAAGGCTAATGTTTACGGTCATCCTTTTGTTGGTTCCCAGTGAAGGATATTTTTATGGCGCGCCTACAGTCGTTATGTGTCTGGAGAATTGTCTTTTATTATTGTCTATCTGATTATCTATTTATTTATTTGTTTATTTAAGTGGGTGTTTTATATACAGATCGCTTTGCATTGAATTTCAATTTGTTTTTTTAGTTTTTTTGACGACGACAAAAAGGGTTTTTCCTATTTAAAGGTTTGGCTAAGCTTTTTAGAATTTTACTTAGCTATGTGTTTTTTTTTTATGCTAATTATCTAATGCGAAAGTCTGTTGATGTCGGCAAAAAACCGTTAACTCCTGCCTATGGTTTAATAATTTTTCATTATTTAGGAATTTAATGATGTGTAATTTTTCTTGTAAGCATAAGAGGCATGGGTCATCCCAGGTTCTACAGGTTCTTGTTCTATTTACTATTTTCCATTTTACTTTTGGTGTTTTATTCGTTTCCTTTAGATCCCAGAAATATTGGGATAGAGATGTCTGATTTCTATTTTGAATATTGTTGAAGGAGCTCTTGTGTTGTCTCCATCTAATTTTAAAATTATTTTTTGTTGATCCTATGTATATCTTATCAGTGTAAGGGCTCTCGATGAGGATTTCGCGATGAACAGCGGGGGAACCAGACCATATATTGTATTACGGAGTCCACCACTTTTTAATATATGTGGACTCTACCAAATGTACCTGGACTGCTGCCGTTAAATACACAGAGTTACACTCAGTGGTGGTAGTAGTCGGCAGTCGTATGGTAGTCGGAGAGTGCGAGAATATACGAACGGAGATAGTGTGAGGTAACCTCTTGTAGAAATCAGTTACAAGCACGTAGACTCTAAGGAAGTCCTACTTCGAGACTGTATATATCTATCTGTATTTGCTACTAACCACGTTCCTGGATTTACTAACAGTATTACTCTTTGTATGATTGTGTAAATACATTTTATTTTTTATATTTAATTATTGCGTTTGTCATTCCTTGGAGACCGAATTCATCTTGGGATCCACAACATATTGCTACAGTATTTAATGCAAGGACTAAAGGTAGATTTGTAGATTTGAAGGTGAGAAAAACCTCCTGGAGCGACATAGAGAACTAACTTTCCCTGCAGTAGATGAAGCTATTGATTCAATCTAGTTGTTCCTGCTTAGATCTATGGAAAGCATGAGACGAAGAAGGTGCAAAGAGACGCTCTCATGGAGTTGGGAATCAGCCATTCTGAGAGGAGTTGGGTCAATGAGAGTAGTTTCGTTTTGGAGGCATTGATTCCCTTGGTAAAAGACAAATTTATTCCAATACCACTTCCCCTACTCCAAAGTCTGCACAGACTTATTTCTAGATAACTATCAGCGCTTAAAGCGCGCGCGCTTTAATCTTGCACACGGTGTTTTGAAAAAAAAAAAAAAAGATTTTAAATTTGGAAAAAGGCATATATCTTAAGAAGCAAATCCATCACTGTAAACTTACAGGTACACCAGGTAATCTGACGGCTGTGTGTGTTTTTTTGTGATGTCATCTAACACTCGTTGCCACTTTTTAATGTCAATGATTATTCGTTGTCAATTTCGTAATAGTCGTTGTAGTAGAGACTTTGTAATCGCAAATCCAACTATTGTAACCCTGTTAAACAACACTGGTGCCAGACGCCTTCGAATAGCATTCGCACTAGTAGTACTTGCTGGTTAATAATCGCTATCAGATTAAAAATAAACAAAAACCAGAACGAGGATTTTATTCTGTCATCTGTAACTTTCGGAAAAAGGTAATAATTTTCTTTTTAAATTTCCTTAAAATCATTTAATCACTAGTTCTTTACCATCGCCTTAAGAAGTACAATCATAGCATTGAAAGCTTTTGTGTAGCAATTTCAAAATATTTTTATTATAACCTCTTATAATATATATATATATATATATATATATATATATATATATATATATATATATATATATATATATATATATTCAAGACATTTTTTATGTTTAACGTTCTTTTTATAGATACAAGTATTTAAGTAAATATAAAAAGAACGTTAAACATAAAAATTTCTTTAATAAATAAATTGTCGGACTCTGTCCATTTCATAATATATATATATATATATATATATATATATATATATATTATAAGAGGTTATAATAAAAAACATTTGACATATTGATAAACACAAATAATAACAAATTTTCTATTTCGCCATACAAAAAACCTACAAGCATGTATTCATGCCCATATTACTATGAAATAGCCATTATATAGAATCTAATACATCGTGCAGAAACTAATTCATCCACAAAACAGATTTTTTACAGTGAACTAAAGAATATAAAACAGACACTTATTAATAATAGCTTTCGAAACTATATAGTTGATGAACAAATAAGATGCTTTCCTAGATATCTCAATACTAAGAAAATTGTACATAATACTGCTTCTACTGATCTCATACATATTAATCTCCTATATCGTAATCAAAGGCATACTAATTATAAACAAGATGAAAATATACTAAAAAATTTAGTATATTCTAATATATCAACTAAAGATCCTAGCAAAAAAATTAAATTAATCATATACTACACTAAATCTAGTATATCCAACTTAATTCTTCGCAATAATTCTTCTCCACCGATTAGCGATTTGCAAAAAACCAACATAGTTTATAAATTCAAGTGCCCTTTGGGAGAGTGTATCTCCAACGAATTAAATAATATTTATGTTGGTCACACCACAAACTCGCTTTCACGACGCTTGACACTACATTTGAATGAAAACTCTAACATTTTTAGGCATTTAAAACAACATGCCTGCCCGCATACACAATTCCGTAAAATACTTGTCGAAAACACAATTATACTTCAACATGAAAACAAGAGACAAAAACTAAAAATCCTTAAAGAATTATACATCAAACAGTTGAAACCAATCCTAAACAAAATCAATTATGGCATCTCTACAAATATTCTTAAATTTCTATAATTGGTAACAGAAGCCATTGGTTTATACCAACGGCTTTCCATACTTCTAAAATTCACTCTCGTGTGGTCATGTGTGACGTCATGAGATGCGGTGCGATTTTCGCTTCAAGTGTCTTATATGCGCGTGTTTATCGTTGCTTAGAAATCATCTATGTAAACAATGACAGACTATTATCACAGTCTTGTCCGTATATTGCTTAATATGTTGTAATTGACATCTTTGATAATGGCTTAAGTAAGCTGAAAGCTTAGACTGTATTAAAAAATATCGATCAATATTGTGAATTTCTTTCTTCGTTCAACGATAATGTTATTAAACTTATCAGACGTTACGAAAAAAATTTACATAAAATAAATAGACAACACTTGTCTATATTATTTTATGAAACGTGTATGAATATATATATATATATATATATATATATATATATATATATATATATATATATATATATCCATCTTGTTTCGTTTTATCTTTTTCATTTTTTTACCTTCTGCAAAACAACAACAAAAGATCAATTGGAAGAAGACAGAATGTGTGGTTATTAGCATAGATAGATAGATAGATAGATATTTTTCATATTTATATAAGTAGATTTTCAGTAACTGGGAATCCTGTTTTACAAAGTAATTGATGATTTAAATTCTCCAAGGAGTTCTGCTTTTAGCTAAAAACATTTAGTTGGTCGGCTGTAATGTATTAGGTTGGTACAAAAATAATGACGCAGCATCTTGACTTTGTCATTATTTTCTCTTCAAGTTACAAGTGATATATATATATATATATATATATATATATATATATTGTGATGTCAGCGAACACTCATTGACACTTTTGTTAATACTCGTTGTCACTTTCGTAATGTTCGTTGTAGTAGAGACTTTGTAATCGCAGATACAATTATAGTAACGCCGTTGAACAATACTGGTGTCAGACGCCTTCTAATTGCAGTCGCACTAATAGTACTTGCTCGATAATACTCGCTCGAAAAGTAACCAACGAATTGTGGTCCGAATAGAAATCCGTAAGTGATCGTATAGAGAAATATTACAGGGGATACTACAGAGAATCGCGATCCGTATAGATGATAGAGCAGAAATCGTGATCAAATAGACGGCACGCTTATTCCAATATATACATTTCCTTTAACATCACGTGATATACTTATTCAAAATGTTTGCTTTCTGGTGATCGTTATTTCTTTTTGGATTACGTTAGATAAAAAGGTTGAATTAAGTTATAGTTTCGATTATCAATATTAGGGATCATTCACTTTGGGGCGCGGTTGTCCGAGAACATGTCTCAGTTTATTAGCGACAAAGTGTGAGCCTATCAGAAAGGAAAATCTATAAGTGATTTTAATGTCCGGTGTGTTCAGGGTTGATAGAAACAAGAAGATTAAACGTAATCACTCGCAACTTCGCAAAATAAAGATCGAACGTTCGAAGAAAAACCCGAAACATACCCTGATTCTGCGCAGGTTAATTTGACAAAGTCTAGAATTGAATAAACAACTATTTTCTCACTATTTACATTATTCGGACTATTGTCCTCATCTTTTTTGCCATATTTATTACAATGTTTCGGCCGTTGTATGATCCGGCCTTCTTCAGATGCTTGGAATGTCGAAGCGAACCCTTTATTTCGCTGGCTGGGGTAGACTGTTCTAGTTCCATGTGCCATTGTAATGGATGTCAGTTATCAGTTATCTCCTGTTAATTCACCTGCCCAAGTTATCCATTGCCTTAACCAGGTATTGAACCCACAACTCTTTGGGTCTTGTCACTGGATCTAACCAACGCTTTTATCTACTTTGCCATGAGTCCTTAAGGGGTTAAAATAAAATAAAGGTTTCAGTTCGACATTCCAACCACCTGAAGAAGGCCGGCACGTACAACGGCCGAAACGTTGTGATAAATATGGCAACAAAGATGAGTACAATAGTCCGAATAATGTAAATTGTGTACATAATACCTCATTTCAGAAATATAGACAGACATCTAATTTCTTTTAAAAAAAAAATTGCTCTCGTATTCTCATCAGAAGTTACGAACATAGTATAACTGTGAGGAAGCTGTGGAGAGACTTAATAGTTTGTTATCTCAAATCCTGCTGAAAAACTTAAAAAATATATTGTCTCTGCTATGATGAATATGGTGCTGATATTGTCGATTTGTGTCTCAGTCCCGACTGAGTAACCCTGTGGGAGAATGTACACCCATCCACATTTATGTGTCTTCTGGTTAGTTAACACCTCTTAGTAATATATTGCCTACCTTAAGCACAGAACACATAACCATACAGCAAATGCGTCAGTCAGTTATGTGACATGCTTAGGTGATCATGTATCTTTCGATACATGTCCAACTAGGCAGATTTTTTTCCCGTAGTAGTTTGCCATTTATTTCTGCGGTAGACCAGTTGCCATCCAAGTCTATAGAACCCGGCCTGTACGATGAAAAATTACGATTGACGATAAACTTAAAAAGTTCAGATTATATTGTTTTTGGAAGCATCCCTGTAGGAGTCTGTTCCGACAAAGTAGCCATTCTTGGGAAGAAGCTTTTTTATATAGTGTCTTTCGATAAACGAGACTCTTAAACGTGTGCTTATATTGGCGTGTAAAAAGCATTTATTGAAATGTATCTACGAGATCTGTCGCTGTCTCTGTGTGTGGTTGCGCTGGACTGATTTAAATATGCGCATGCGTAGATGTGTTTTATGATCGAACAATTGAAAGCATCTATGATCGTAAGTGTTTGAAGAGGAAGATTTGTGCCGAGTTTGAATTCAGTGTTACTCTGAGGAAAAAATAAGGGAATTAATGATTTGGGTTTTGATTTAGGATTTCTGTCAGTTATGTTCCATGATCGTTTAGGCGATCATGTATCTTTCGATATATGACTGACAATGCAGATTTTTCTTCCGCATTAGGCTGACATTTCTTTCTGCGGTAGACCAGTTGCCATCGAATATAAAACCCGGTCTTTCCTACTATTTACCCACAACTGGGGGTGGGGAGAAGAACAGGATTCACACCTTTCCCAAGGGTATTAGCACGTAATTGAATGTAATGAGTTTGGCTGGGATTGGAACTCGGCTCTCCGATTCCTCAATCCATGCCTCCTCCGTACATATTTGTTACTTAAATTATTTATATTGTTCGAAATTTTCTATTTATCTTTCATTTCAGCAGTTGTTCGCTCCGGCCTTCCTCAGATTATTGTTCTAGTTCCACGTTCTATGCCTCACCCGGGTGTGTCAGTTATCTTCCTTTAACTCAAGTCTCCAAGTTCTTGTTCAATACTGCAGGAGGCAGGTATTGATCTCACAGTTGTTTAGCTCAAGTCAGTGGATCCAGCTAAAGCTATTGTCCAGTGGGCCATGTATCCTTCAGGGTTCAGTTCGAAATTCCAGTAACCTGAAACAAGCCGGAGCGTGCAACCGTCGAAACGTCGTGAAAATAGCAATAAAGATTAGGACAACAATTTAAATAGTGTAAACAATTGCAATACTTCATGTCAGAAATATAAACAGCTATATTTTTGTATAGTTATTCATATGCAATATATATATATATGTATTCCAGTTGAGGTCTGGGGAGAACGAATATGAAGAAGAAAGACATAGACTACTATTAGGTTGGTGCAAAAATAATGACGTAATAATGTCGTTTTTTGACGTATTTTTTAACGTCAAAAACGACATTATTACGTCATTATTTTTTGCACTAACCTAATATATATATATATATATATATATATATATATATATATATATATATATATATATATATATATATATATATATATATATATATATATATATATATATATATATATATATATATATATATTGTGAGTTCGGTTTGCTTTAGTTTGTTTTGTTTTAAGGTATATCAACCTCAATGTGTTATTTAATGTCGACCAGATTTTTATTGTAGGTATTTTTTTTTTCAAAGATGCATAGCTGTTATTTTCTTTCATGTATAGCTGGTATTATTTTTTTTTTTCAGAAATGTTTAGTTTCGTTTGGTTTGTTTTGTATTACGTCATATGAGCCTCAATAGTTTATTTAATGCCGACAACATTTTTATTGCAGAAAATTTTTATTGTTGATATATATTTTTTTTTAAATATATACCTGGTATTGTTGTCAGGGATATATTGTTTGGTTTGGTCTATTTTGTTTTACGGCATATCAACCTCACTGGGTTATTTAATGCCGACAACATTTTTAGGATAGATTCGTATGAATAGAATATGTATTCTTTGGTTTAGATTGATTTGTTTTTGTTTTTTTATGGTATGTCAACCTCAATGGGGACAACATTTTTATTGCTGAAAATTTCCCAGAAAAGTATTGCTGGTAATATTTCTTTCCCCAAAATGTGTTGCGGCGATCCCTTTTGTTGCGAGGGGGTAATTATTTTTTGTTGTGAGGTGGGTAGTTATTTTTTGTTGTGAGGGGTAGTTATTTTTGGTTGTGAGGGGGGTTGTTTTT
>OZ010613.1:59218902-59253902 GCA_963932145.1 Acanthosepion lycidas | reverse complement strand
TCAAGATCTCCGAAGTAAACAGAAGGTGCCCCAGACCATATATGGCAGCAATACTCCATGCAAGGGCGAATGCTTGATTTGTATATTTGAAGTATTACTTCCGGGGAGAAAAATTTCCTGGTGCGGCACAGAGAGCCAATTTTCCTCGCGGTGGACGATGCAATTGACTCAATGTATTTGTTCCATCTCAGGTCAGCAGTCAACGTGAGACCGAGCAGACACAGAGAATTGCTCTCAAGAAGTTGAATATCAGACATTCTAACGGTCGAGGGGTGCAGGGAAGGATCTCTATAATTTTTGAGCCACGAAAATACTGGTGTTTATTCATATCTTCTCGATGTGTGACAGCGTCAATGAAAGTGAATAAACTTCACGTACTTTGTATTACTGTATTACATGTTTTCATATTGTCCTCATCAAGGTGACAAGACTTTCAGACCATATAAATAAAACGAAAAAGATAGATAGAGAGATAGATAGATAGATAGATCTGAACAGATAGATAGATAGATCTGAACAAAAAAACAGATAGATAGATCTGTACAGATAGATAGATAGATAGATAGATAGATAGATAGATAGATCTGAACAAACAGACAGATATATATATATATATAGAGAGAGAGATATAGATAGATAGATAGATAGATAGATAGATAGATAGATAGATAGATAGATAGATATGAAAAGACAGGGAAATAGAGAGAGATGTGAAAAGAGATAGATAGATAGATAGATAGATAGATAGATAGATATAAATTGACTGAGATAGATAGATAGATATAAACTGACTGAGATAGATAGATAGATAGAGAGATAGATAGATAGATAGAAACTGACTGAGATAGATAGATAGATAGATATAAATTGACTGAGATAGATAGATAGATAGATCTGAACAGATAGATAGATAGATAGATAGATAGATATAGATGAAAAGACAGGGAAATAGAGAGAGATGTGAAAAGAGATAGATAGATAGATAGATAGATAGATAGAAACTGACTGAGATAGATAGATAGATAGATATAAATTGACTGAGATAGATAGATAGATAGATAGATAGATAGATAGATAGATAGATAGATAGATAGATAGATCTGAACAGATAGATAGATAGATAGATAGATAGATAGATAGATAGATACAGTAATAGAGAATACCGTAGTTCTGGTTTATAATAATGTAATAAGGCCAGTCGTTAGAAAGTTTTGTCCCCCATACGTAATATAATCTGTCTCAATACTCTGTGAAGTATTACCAAGGAGAGAGTTTTACATGGAGGATACCAGACATACCCATGATTTGAAGGATGCTGTTCGGAGAACCTTTGTTGTAACCAAATTATTTTGCGCTACGAAAATGGTGTTCATACAGACCGTCTCGATGTGTGACAGCGTAAATGAAAGTGATCTAACTGAATCCATTTTCCTCTGATAAACTGTTGCCTGATTCCTACAACATTCATTTTTGATTATATTTTTTCGATTAGCTGCTATCTTTAAAAATTAAAAAAAATATGGGTTATTTGGGGGAAGGTTTACACTCTGCTGACATACTATCAACATTGTCCTCTGATGTTGAACGCTATAATCAAATAATATACTTGTTATCATATTTACCCTTCTCAGGTATCAAATGTATTTGTCACTAAAACCATCTTCCTCACTTAGTATTTTTGTTATAGCTTTTTATAAATTGTCATAATTAGAAGCCATATCAGTGTAATCTCTGGGTTTAAATTGGAGATCATCAATCTATCTTAATTCATCTCAGATACTCTTTCGATTTCAAGTTTTTTTGCATCTTATTACATGCACCGAGTGTTAAGCAATGTCTACTCCCGAAGAATGTATTCGGTGTATTTGAGTGTGTAATGTTTAGGCAAGATAACAGTACATGAAAACACATAAGGGAAGGACTTCAGACGAACGAGAAAATATCACTGTATATAAAAAGCAAGCTAATGTACAGCTCCTATACAAATCAAGAAGTAAAAAAAAATTATCCTACATGATTCCAGCAAGAAGACATTGCACGAGAATACAAAGCCGAAGGCATTTTTTAAAACACAACCAAAGCCAATCGTTGAAAATCAGCACAAAACAAAACACTATAAGTATTTAATTTTCAGTTTTGTGTCTTTTTTCAGAAGTTTTATTATCTGTTTCCTTAATTCTGATGAAATATAACCCCGTGTTGAGATATAACTTTTGATTATGATTATGATTATGCCCACAGTTTATTACGATAATTACTTGTAGAGTAACGTTAATAATAATAATAATAATAATAATAATAATAATAATAATAGTATCTGTCTACATTTCTGAGATCAGGTATTATGTACACTAGATTATTTGGACTATTTTCCTCATCTTGCTTGCAAATGAAATTATAATTTGTCGCTATATATTTGGTATATCGTGTCCGTAATAATTCAGAATCTGACTATATTTCTCAGATGAGGTATTTATGTATATTATTTATATTATTCTGACTATTGTCCTCATCTTTGTTGCCATATTTATTACAACGTTTCGGCCCTTTAGTATCTGTCGATATTTCTGAGATGCGGTATAATGTACACTATTAACATTATTCCGACTATTGTCCTCATCTTTGTTGCGGTATTTATTACAACGTTTCGGCCGTTCAGTATCTGTCTATATTTCTGAGATGAGGTATTATGTACAATATTTACATTATTCGGACTATTGTCCTCATCATTGTTGACTTATTTATTACAAGGTTTCGGCCCTTCAATATCTGTCTCACAGTGGATAAATGCGTTAGTTAGATCCAGTAGCAAAACCCAAAGAGTTGAACTATTCAATGAAGAGAGTAATCCACCTGAAACTCAATCATGATAAACGGAAGTGAATAAAATCTCAGTCAAACGAGTAAAACAGAAAATAACACAGCTTGAACAAATGAAATTTCAAATAAATAAATAAATAACTGGGAGGACAACACTGGCATGGCAAATAACTAAAAAAGAAAGAAAGAAGCATATGTGGACCAACAGAAAAACACATCAGTAGCTGAGGTGCACCGTGTTAAAATAAAAAGGTTTAATTATTGCAGCTAAGGACCAAAGCTTCGCAACCAGATTCTACCATTGTCACATAATCAATGATTAAACTAAACCGAAATGCAGGATGTGCGAAAAATATGATGAAATTGTAATGTATATTATCTCAGGAAATGCAGAACTAGCAAAAAATGAATATACCCAGCGGAATAACAAGGTAGTGCCATACGTGTACTGGGAGATATGCAAGAAGCACGAAATCTATACAGATATCCAAAATAGCTGTGTAACTATCTTCTGGGACATGCCATTTCAAACTGACAGGAAAATCACAGACAACAGACCTGTTATTATCATAAAAGAAAAGAAATCCAGATAGTGTTGACTTATTGACATAACAATGCCATGTGAGAGAAGCACCACCACGAAAATTATCGAGAAATTGTCCAAATACAAGGATTTAGAATGCGAGATTAACAGGATGTATGGAATGAAGACTTTGACTGTACTAACAGTATTCAGAGCTTTTTGGAAAATTATGAATCCCCCTCCTCTAACCTACTGCATATGTGGGCCAAATAGCAGGATAGACTGGGTCATGGATCTGATAGCATTCTTTAGTGACCAGTTAGCAGTATGTAACTTCAGCCTACTTAGGGATTTTTTCTGCTAAGTCACTCATGAATCGAAGAAGACATGACCACCCAAGGGTGCCTCACGCCTGACACTTAAGGAAGGAAGGAAGGAATAATAATAATAATAATAATAATAATAATAATAATAATAATAATAATGATAATAATAATAATAATTGCATGGCAAATACCTAAAAAGAAAGAAAAAAGCAGAATTTAAACTGACATAAAACACATCAGTGGCTGAGGAGTACCAAGCTTAAAACTGAGACAGAAGGCCTATTTATTGCAGCTCAGGACCAATGCCTCGCAATCAGATTCTATCACTGCCATATAATCAAGGATGGAACTAACCCGAAATGCAGGATCTGCAGAAATATGATTAAACTGCCGACCATATTATCTTAGGATGTTAGGAACTGTCAAAAAATGAATATACTCAGAAACATAACAAGTTAGCGACATTTGTGCATTGGAGGATATGCAAGAACCACAGAATCGAAACCACTGAGAGATAATATGAGCCCCAACCAGATACAGTTACACAAAATAACGATGTAACTATCATCTGGGACATGCCAATTCAAACTGACACGGAAATAAAAGCGAGCAGACTTGATATTATAAAAGACAAGACATTCAGTAAGTGTATGCTTATTGACATAGCAGTACCATCCGAGAGAAACACCCCCAGGAAAATGATCGTCAAAATTGTTCAAATATAAGGACCTGGAGATCGAGATTAACAAAATGTAAGGAATGAATACTGACGGCGTACCAACAGTAAGCGGAACTCTGGCCCTCGTGAGAAAAGGAATGGACAATTTTACTAACAGTGGCCCTGTTAACATCAACAAACAAGTTGACCAGAAGATCGCCCTACAAGGAACATTCTATATACAATGAAAAGTGCTTTCAGTTAAATGTATATTATTCCTAAAGTGCCTAAGGACCAAATTTTGAAACCGGCTCTATAGGTAACATACCATACACAAATAATAATAATAATAATAATAATAATAATAATAATAATAATAATAATAATAATAATAATAATAATAACACTCTTAAATACATACATAGATAGAATAAAAGTAATTATGAAACTAATTACAATCAGACATAATCCAAACAAAAATGAGGCAAATGTGGAAATAGCTAATATGACAGGTGATAAGAAAAAATTATCTGACATGACTGACGAATCTAGGTTCATTGATCCTGAAGCTTTCATTGATGAAGATGAATGAAATGATATCAGAACAGAATTCTTTGAATCCAACAGGGTTGAAATCACTGAAGCGAAAAAGCACATCATTCAAATAATCAGCAAAGTAACTGCTACACAGATGTCAGAAAGAGAGACCGACTAACAGAATTTCATATGACAAATGCAATAAACATATTGTGAAGACCTGCAATAATTGTATGGGACGTTAAAATACACACAGACAAAACAATCAAAGCTAATCGCAAACAACATTGTGCTCAGAGACATTA
This sequence comes from Acanthosepion lycidas, assembly GCA_963932145.1. Lineage (NCBI taxonomy): Eukaryota > Metazoa > Mollusca > Cephalopoda > Sepiida > Sepiidae > Acanthosepion > Acanthosepion lycidas. The sequence continues at coordinate 59,248,733 of OZ010613.1, read as the reverse complement.
ATGACATAGCAGTTCCTGCAGAGTGTAATGTATCTTTGTCGAGCTTCAAACGACCATGAAAATACAAGGACATTGAAATCGAAATCTCAAAAATTTAGCACGTGAAGACATAAGTAATTCCAGTTGTATTTGGAGCCCTCGGATTGATTGGAAAGGATTCCAATAGACTCATTGAATTGATTCTTGGTATTCCATGCCTTAAAGAAATAGAAAAAAAAATCTACTCACAAATACAGCTCACATATTACGAAGTGCTTTTTTATGTAAAATGTGCGTGATCATAGATTTTTTGTTTTTGATCTTTTTTTTTTCAAATAATACTCAGTGGAAAATGTCATGATGCCATTTCCGATGTTAGGTCTCAGTTTAAGACACGAAAAGATATGAATAAACACCAGAAATCAAAGGAAATAATAATAATAATAATAATAATAATAATAATAATAACAAAAAAGCTATCAAAATACAAGGACCTTGAAATCGAAATTTCAAAAATGTGAGACGTGGAAACATCAACAATTCCCGTTGTAGTTGGAGCCCTCGGATTGTTTGGAAAATATTCCAGGAGACTAATTGAAGGGATTTCTGAAAGCCCATACTTTAAAGAAATACTAAAAAATGTTATCACCAGTACAGCCTACACCTTACGAAGGGCTTTGTCTATGTATTCTTTTTCCCAGTGGAAACGTCATGATACCATTTCTAACCTTAGGTTCCTCTGCGCGTCCGGGAAATAAATGAGTAAATAAAATAATAATAATAATGAGTCTTACTAATTAATCCATAGCTGGGAGAGAGAGGGGGGTACATTCATAACTTTCCTAAGGGTGCAGACTATACTAGGATAATCCGGATCTGTACACACACACACACACAGTCACACACACACATACACAGTCACACACACACACGCGCGCGCATATATATATATATATATATATATATATATATATATATATATATATATATATATATATATATACACAATTTAGGTGGGTTGGTCATGTTGTGAGAATGGATGAGTATAAAACGTGCTGTATGGACATCTACCAAACTCCAAGCGTTCAGTTGGAAGTCCAATCTTACCCTACAAAGGCAAATTGAAAGACAACTTGAAACGTCTCAACTTTGATCTGAAAACCTGTGATGCACAAGCATCAAACAGAAAGGACTGGTATAAGACATGTTTCATTAATTTAAACGGTTTTGAAGAGAGCAGACTGAATCAACTTCGTCAAGCTCTGAAGCAGAGATGCCTCAAAATCCTGTTTTAACAAATTTCATTTGTCAGTGTGGCTTTGTCGCCCAAAGCAACGCTGGGCTAGTATCCCATATAAGAAAATCACAAATGAAGTATGTCTTTCCCATACCTGATTCTCTCCATCATAACCCCTGATAGCATGCATAAGTTTAAAACGAAAGGCACCATCCAATTCTGACCCTCATTAATCGTTAATGATAGGAGAGTCCACTATATATATATATATATATATATATATATATATATATATATATATATATATATATAATTGTATATTTGTGCATCAAACCCTCTTGTTTAAAGATTGATTGAGGATGACCTGACAAGTCAATGTGACTAAGCTTTTTAAATTTTTATTGCATTCTTAAAAGTTATTTCTTTTCTGCACATAATCGGGCGACTGAATGATTCATTCATTTTCTGTGTCCTGTCAACCCTTTGCAGGTTAATTAAACCAGAAAATATTCTTAGTAAGAATTTCTTTTGAGATTTTAATACTTTTGTGACAAATGTCTTACTTATTAACCCGTAAAAGGGAGGAGCAGAGGAGGATTCATAACGAATGAGAAATTATTATATGGATATAGAGTGGAGGGCAGATTCTTTTTTTTTTTAAGCCTATCAACCCGAGCAAGACAGGAGTGCCATTATCACGCACGGGGTTACAGAGATTGGGAGCAAGGGCAAAGAGGCGTGATAGTGGAAAGGATGAAGAGATGGACGGAGAATTAGATCAAGGCATCTGAAAATGTTTAGTGGCATTGCATTTGAATAATTGAACATTATAGCTATCAGGGAAGCAAGAAAAAGGTGATGTCCGCAGACGAAAAGTGCGAGACATGAAGCTATTGGAGTAGAAGATATGGCTACATTTAACAGTCTCGAAAGTGAAAGGGTTTCACTTTTCAACCAACCTAATAGCACGTTTAAATTCATGCAGTTTGGGATCCAGCGAAAGTAGCTCGTCGGAGCACTTACCGTGAAATATTTGTAGAAAAGACAGAGGGTAGCGACGCCACGTCTGTGAGAAAGCAACTGTAAACGAGATGCCAATCACATTGCATATCCGATTCTATATATACAAAAAACACACCTGGACCCTAACTTTGTTGTCACGGTATATTCTATACATTATATTCTCTGTAATGTAAATAAATCTAAAAGACATGATTATGTTTGTTTAGCTTTGTTTTATAGCATATCGACCTCAATAGGTTATTTAATGCCGACAATTTTTTTTTGTTCTTGTTAATATTATCATTGTTCAAAAATATATTGTTGGTGAGATTTTTCCAAGATTGTATTGATGGTAATATTTTTTTTTCAAAAATATATTTTTGATATATATTGCTGCTAAATATATTGCTGCTAAAGATTTTTCCAAAAAAAGCATTGCTGGTGGTACAACCGATTTTTATACTTTCATAGTGTTTAGACCCCCTTTTGAGAGGTTAACTATTTGCCCATAGCTGGGACCCTGACAGCTGCTACCACCCCTGGGTCAGGGTGGACCGAGGAATACCAGCGATTTAGAGTTTATTCCACGCTCTTTAAAACTTCCTGATGAATGTCCTTGTTGTCGGATATAGTTTATCGTCTTACCCAGGACGGGGATTCAATTTATATTCATACACAGGACGGCATAATTGTGTATCTAATCAGCATTTCATTGTCTGGTTAATTCGTTTTTTACGGTTCATCTACCCTTTTCATTTTATTTAATGACATAAATATTTTTAGGTTGTAAGATTTTTTTGAGATGATAATTGTTTAGTGATACAAGTTTTACTAATTAACCCATAGCTGAGGGGAGTTAATGTGGTTCGATAGGTTCCCCAAAGTTATTTTCCTGTAACGACCCCAGCTGGAATTGGTACCTGACTCTCTGATTAACATTTCTGTGCCTTTATCCATTACACCACACGCATATCCACGTTTACAGCGCCTGTACTTCCTGAGTGGTCAGCCCTCTTGGTAATGGTCAGGTTCGAGATTTCTTAACGTTAAGGTCGTACGGGAACCGATGTTTCAGTGTGAAGAACTGACAGAAAGAAGTGACCATTTGAGAATTATCGCCTACGGTAAAAAGCATTTGGGATACAAATTAATATCCGACAGGCTTTAAATTTGCCGAGTAGAAGCTGGGCGATGTTTTTCCTGTTCTTTAAGAAAATAAATTTGCCTTTTATGACGTCAGATATTATTATTATTTTTTCTTTTCTACTTCTTATATAATATATTCCTTTATTTATAAATATTATTAAAAGCCCTGGCTTATGTCAGAGGGTAACCCCCAGACAAGGCTCTGCCGAAGGGCAGAGTCTCGTCTCGGGAATCTGACTCCGTTTTTACGTGGTCTCTAGGGAATTTTTGCCCGAACCTACGGGATCGAATACCCCACTTTAAACTCTGCCTTGTGCCACATCTTGCTGTGTGGGGAAGCGGGTAAATAATTAAAAACCCGATATCCGGCACATTTGCGAACAGTAAAATGGTAACTCGAATCTAAATTCTTTGTTCATTTAAATACGATATTTATTATAAAATATATTCCCTACAAAGACAAACTGGTTGATAAAAAATAACATCGAAATGCCGCACACGTTAACTCATCCTCTTTGGTTGTTACTTCTTTTTACTCCGAAAATATTGCCAGAGAGAAATAGAATATAATTCTCGTTACAAATAGTTCAATTATTTGTAAAGTGTGTTCAAATAATTTGAACCAATTTTAATGTGAATTAATTTCAAGCGTCTAATGATTTTTTTCTTTTTCTTTCAGATTTAGCTAACACTTGGCCGTTATTATCTTTCACACATAATTGCCAAGAATTAAGTAACATGATCCGACAGAGAAATAAATAATTTTTCACCAATAACACTGAATTATTTACTACTGACTTGGTTCCGTTTTAATGAAACACCCTTATATATAATCAGTCTTAATGAAGCTCCCTTTATATGTTATGGGACTCTTGATAGATATTTACAGATTCTTGATAAAATCCAAAGATGGATCTGCAATGATATTCGTTTTGTCTGGCATTTCGATTGCAGTTACTTTCTCACCACCGTAACTTAGATTCCTGTTGTCTTTTATGGTTATTGTTCTGATGAACTTTCCTCTTTTATACCTAGACATTATTTATTTCAGCGTACTAATAGATTGGCGGAAAGGATTCATTATTTTACATTTGAAATGGCTAGATGTAACCGTAAGTTCTATGGTAACATTTTCTTCTCACGCAGTTCACACGTGTGGAAATCTCTTCCGGCTTCTTGCTTTCAACTTTGATCTTCAGGGAATTAAATGAATTCTAAACAGTTATCTTCTGTTGTCTTAACCCTTGTTCTTTAATTGTTCTCTCTCAGCAATAATGTTTTCTTTTTCTCATATTCTTTCACACCCCCTAACACCGTCTCAGTTATTTTGCGTCTTAGTGACTTTATTACCTTTCTTGTGGGTATTAATTAAGAAGGGATTTTTAGACACGTCATGTGTATAGAAAATCCTTACTGAAATATGAGCACCTAACCGAATGAATAGACATTAGACACGGGTTCGATTCTCACCATGGTCGCTTTGTCACGAAGGAGATTGAAGGGGGTCGATCCAAGCGTGCGGCACATTTGTAAAGTGCCTGAAATTCATACGACGGTTTGATCCAAGCCTTGTGAGTGTAATTGCGTAGACGGAACCTTGGAGGCCGTGGATAGAAGTTACAAGTCATCGTGGCCGTGGGCTTGAGCGTGCTGGCCATGTTCAAATTGTTGATCACGCTAGACAACAGGCTCTTTCCCAGAAACTGTAACAAAGGTCTGCTCAGCATAGTTGCAGTATAAACTACATTTTGGCTCTGTTGGTGTTGAATAAACACAAATGCGCCTGGGCAAGCGTCTGCAATAGGCCTCCATCGTAGACGGGTATACTTGAATACTAGTGTCTAGCTATACTTACTGAAATATAAGCTTGAACTATATAAAACATTTTTCTGATAGAGATAGATAGATGTAACTGGACAAGTTAATCGCACATACCCACAGAAGCACAGAAATAAACGCATACATATACATATATCTATACACACATATGCATGTGAACAAACTAAGATAGATGAATCTGAACAGACTGAGATAGATAGATAGATAGATATCTTTCTATGTCTGAACAGACATAGAAAGAAAGATAGCAAGATAAACTGATATTAGATAGATAGATAGATCTGAACAGACGGATAGATAGATAGATAGATAGATAGATAGATAGATAGATAGATAGATAGATAGATAGATAGATCTGAACAGATAGATAGATAGATCTGAACAAACAGACAGATAGATAGATCTGAACAGATAGATAGATAGATCTGAACAAACAGACAGATAGATAGATCTGAACAGATAGATAGATCTGAACAGAGATAGATGAAAGATAAAAATGGAATGATTACAGACCGAAATAAATATATTGATGGATGAAAAGAGATTGTAATCTTGAAAATGAGGCTCTGCAGCATTAATATACAAATGCAGACAAGCGTTTGAATTGCTGGACTCTCTAGATCGCATTAATAATGCAACCATGTCCCAGCAAATAATCCACGTTCCACTGCCCACAGCCTTATTAAAATCCAGACGTCTGTTACTTTCACTCTCCATACCATGAAAATTCGTTCTTACATTTGGCGCGTTGTATGCAGACAGCTATCTTAAAGAGCTCGAGTTTACTCTCGTCATGATAGGATTATTACTTAGAACTGAAAACAAATCTTTAAATTACCGACAGGTAGAGAACATCTCTCCCACTTTTCACATAAAAGAAATGAGCCGATATATTCTTTATTGTTTAGACTTTTGTGCAGATTTAGCAGTTTGGATGAAAAGTATCTTTCGCAACAAGAACTACTACATCGCTAAATGGAGGTCGAATTGATGCGTGGAGCGTTTCGTTTCACTAACCCTAACTCTAAGCCTAAACTTAATCCTGCTCTAACACTTTTAAGAAAAGTTTTCTCATCGTCTGCATAACCTGACTTTCAAGTTAATGTCTAGTCTAGAGATATAAACTTTATATTTAGTTTTTCTCAGAAACTTGTTTTATATGTATGTTTTTGTATATTTCCAGGGATCTTAAGGTGTAGAAAGTTAGTTAATTCAATGGCAGTCGTCACTGACTGAGGGATATTTTGAGTAAAATTAAAGTATGATCATTATTAAGATCTACGTAGTAAGGAAAACTTTTTTTTTCGATGGATCAAATTCCATGCCAGGCATCAAAAACCTGAATTAATTAATATATACTAGGAAGGTTGGTTTATGCTGTCGTGTTAGACCACTGATTTTCAACCATTTTTAACCAAAGACAACTTTTACTCTTATTTCTTTTGATGGCTCTCTATAGCCTTTCGATGAAAAAAAAAAAGCTTTTTTTATTTTTTACTAACAGAAAGGTTTCGGAATCTTTATATAAGTATCCTTTATATATATAATCCTTCCTTTATATATGCTTTTCAGTTTTCATGCAACTTTTACAATCAAAACATGAAGTGTAGTATAAGGGGCTTACATGGCTTGATGTCATTTTCTGCTCGTTTTAGAGCTTTGTTTTTCTGTTTTTAGTATTTTAATGTAGCGTAGATCACTGCAGAAATTATAACTCGCAGCTGTAACAAACGTGGAAATGGAACTGCTTTATGAACGACTAAAATATAACCATAGAACCTCTATTTCCTATTTTTTATAGACTTCCGGTAATATTACCACTATTACAGACAAATTTTCTCACTAGAATCTATCTTATATATTTATACGACTACTTTTCATGCTTACCTTGAATATTGCTGCCACATCCGGGTTACTGTTCCTACTATTAGGTTGGTGCAAAAATAATGACGTAACAATGTCGTTTTTTGACGTATTTTTAACGTCAGAAAACAACATTATTACGTCATTATTTTTGCACAAACCTAATATATATTTAGATATTCTTGATAAAATCAATTGAAGAATCAACAGTCAGGTTGGCAAGCGAACACTATACCAACTGCTCCGCTCCGGGGTTTCGATTCCCTCGGTAGTGGATGCGCACTGCTGATGAGTCCCAAATATAGGACGAAACGGCCGTCCAGTGCTTCCTGAGATTTCTATCAGACTCGATGAATCAATTAATATAATTATCAAATCCTCCTCATTACTATGTGTGTTTATCATCGCTTGAACCAGCTTCTAATGCTCCAGTTAGAGCGGCTTGGTGAGAGTAGTCGTGGCTCCAGGAGACTCAGTCCTATGGTCAGAGAGAATCTCAGTTGAGTTCCACCACGGAATGTGGGAGTGAGCGGCGCTTCTTAGAGTCTGATTTGCAATCTCTTCGTCACCGGCGGAGCAGTTGGTATAGTGTTCGCTTGCCAACCTGACTGTCGGGGTTTCGATTCCCTCGGTAGTGGATGCGCACTGCTGATGAGTCCCAAATATAGGACGAAACGGCCGTCCAGTGCTTCCTGAGGTTTCTATCGGACTCGATGAATCAATTAATATATATATATATATATATATATATATACGTAGAACAACGAAACTTTTGTTGCACTTTGAACGTAGATACACACACACACGCATGCATATATATATATACGTTCGAGGTGCAACTAATGTTTCGTTGTTCTACCAACTCATCAGGCACGAATGATTACTTTTCATTCAATATATATATATATATATATATATATATATATATATATATATATAATTTAAAAAACAAACAGACCACTTTAAGGTTCCATTTGTTATAATTTATTTCACCAGATAATTTTATTTTTCTCTGGATATTCAGATTTCAATTTCAAAGGTGAAACGAAAAATGAATTTAAAATTTACACTTTTGACGGGCTGTATTAAGCTGATATAAGTTTGTGAGGAATGGTGTGAGTGACTTGGTCGAGTTTAGAGAGGAAAGTGAGAGTTTTAAAATTTATTTTTATTTTATTTTTATTACAAAACTTAATATAAAAGAAGGAGGGGTTAAGGGTCAGACATTGACATATTTAATAGGTCAACTCAACGGAATATATATATATATATATATGTGTGTGTGTGTATGCGTGTGTGTGTGTATGTGTATGTACTGGGTCTCATGAAAGGAATATATATATATATATATATATATATATATATGGGTGTGTGTGTGTGAGTGTATGAAGTGGCTGAAATTTAAATCAAGAGAGTTTCAAAGCCAGTCGATAGTAGTTTGATGTGCTCGCAAATTGCATCATACACCAGAAAATAAATTCATATTACTGCACACCACTGCAAATGGCCTAATCACAGGCAAAAATAAAAATCGGTTACATCTTGCCACTCCACTGAGACTAAAACTGACCGTATGGTGAAAGAAAGAAACTAATCCGGTTTTTTCAATGAATTTGAACAAGCGTGTATTTAAAATTATCCCACACATAGAAAAAAAAATTATAAGCAGAGTGAAAGTAGAACGAAAAGATAAGGTTTTTTTTATGTTAAATAGAGATTCATCGGTGTTTCTGTTTAAGACTCCAGATTATAATGGCCGGTTTCATCTATTAGGTTGGTGCAAAAATAATGACGTGATAATATCGTTTTTTGACGTATTTTTAACGTCAAAAAACGACATTATCACGTCATTATTTTTGCACATATCTAATACCTATGAACATATTCCACGAACATGAAACAGCGAGTTTTGGGTTTTACAAAATGTCTTTCTATATCTGGGAAAGGAAAACGGTGCATATAAGATATTGGGTGTAGGCCGATCTGGCCTCAGGTCGGGCCTCTCAGTCTGAGGCAAACAAATGACTGATTAAAGAATCGTTTTGCTGACTAAACAACTTTCGTCACGTGACACGAGATCTATGTCGATAATCGTTATTTTATCCCTACATTGAGATAAAAGAAATCTATATATAAATTTATAGACTATGTAGGGAGCAACAGTGGTGTAATGGATAACGGCTCGAATTGAGGAAACGGTGAGCCGAGTTCGAATTCAAATCGAATCAATTACATTCACTTACGTGCTAATACCCTAGAGAAACGTATGACTCCTCTTCTTCTCCTCCAGCTATGGGTATATAGGAGGACAGACAGGGTTCTATAGCCTTCTTGACAACTGGTCTACAACAGAAAGAAATGGCAACCTACTGCAGGAAAAAATATGCCTCGTCAGTCGTGTATCGAAAGAAGAAGTAGAAGAAGTATACAGACGTAGAATAAGAAAATTGTTAGGCTAAAAAGAACAAGAGAAAAATAAATAACATCATAAAAAATATTAAAAAGATAATAATAAAAAATAGAATGATAAAAAACATGGGAATGTAAGAAGAAGAAAGACAGACAGACAGAAGTGGAAAATAGTGTATTACATTAAATAAGAATGAAATGGCAAAGAAAAAAAAATGAATGAAAGTGAAAAGAAAGAATGAAATAATGAGGGAAAGATAGAATAAATTGAAAAAAAAACTATGAACGAAAAAAACGTGGGAAGAAGAAGAAGGGGAAGAAAAAGAAAAGAAGAAATGTGAGCCTTTTTTAAATAATAAAAACGGTTGAGATGACGTACAAGGAAATATTTCGCATGAGAATATTCTCAAATACTCAGTATATTCAAGTTTCAAAACTGAAGTATTTATATCATTATCGGTTCTATAATTTTATTATAAAATCATAAAAATCTACATCATATTTTACTGTCTTGTGTAGTTTACTCTTATTCATATTGAAATATCACTACCAAGTTTTCAAGGTTCATTAATATAAGAAAGAACAGGCAAATAGCAAGTTAACCGACACGATATGGTGCTAGTTGTATATACAATATAATTGTTCATCATAGTTTAACCGTTTCCCGAAGAATCAAGTATATTTTCTACATATTATATACTGAATGTTTGAAAATTGATTTAAAGGCGTTTTTTTTTATAATAAATTATTGATCATATAATTAAATATTTATTTATCCTAAAGAAGAATTTTGTATACAAATAAGTATGAATAAAGACATTGAAAAAAATGATGGAAATACATATATCAGGTTGGTGCAAAAATAATGACGTAATAATGTCGTTTTTGACGTATTTTTTAACGTCAAAAAAAATAATATGACGTAATAATGTCGTTTTTGACGTATTTTTTAACGTCAAAAAACGACATTATTACGTCATTATTTTTGCACCAACCTAATATTAAACTCATCCAAAATATGGAGTAAAATGAAGAAAATCAGGAAAACTAGCTTCCATACTAAAAAATTTTGATTTTCGTCAAAAATTTTTAGAAATGTTTTGAATAGAAATACATTTTAACTGAAGTGCTGTGGAGAAAAAAAAATTAAGTACTGCGGAAATGCATTAAAAGTACCAATTCTATAGTGATACCTTAAAATACAATTATAAGGAAAATGCGTTGTAAAAACATTCCTTAAAAGGTTTGTAAATAAATCACAGTAAAGATTTACATTGAAGTTTTACTTTAAAATTGACAGATTTTTTCGCGCAATTCATAGCAAAAATATATATCCTCAACATTCTTTATTTGCTATAGTTATGTTTTAAAAAGTAATTTCAGCATAAATGCATTGAGATTAATTTACTATAATATATTTTCTAAAGGGAATTCTGCTGATGAATTTGCTATAGTAATCCATTAAAAACCCGTCCTGGGTAAGACGTTAAACTACATCTGGGTCCTGGGTAAGACGTTAAACTACGTCCAACATAAAGGCCTCTAATCAGAAAGTTTTGAGGAGCGTGGAACCACCTCTTAATTGCTGGTGTTCCCAGGTCCACCCTGACCCGGGGTGGTAGTACCTGTTAGGCTCCCAGCTATGGGAAAATAGTTAACTATTACCAGCAATACTTTTTTGAAAAAAAATATTACTAGCATTACAAATTTGAAGGAAAAATATTACTAAAAATAGATTTTTGACAAAACAAAATATTACCAACAACAAAAAGTTTTGTCGGCATTAAATAACCCATTGAGGTTGATATGCTATAAAATAAAATAAACCAAACCAATTTAAACCAAAGAATACATATTCTATTCACACGAATCTATCGTAAAAATGTTGTCGGCATTAAATAACCCATTGAGGTTGACATTCCGTAAAACAATATAAACCAAACCAATCTAAACTGAAAAATATATATTCTATTCATACGAATCTATAGTTAAAAATGTTGTCGGCATTAAATAACCCATTGAGGTTGATATGCTGTAAAACAAAATAAACCAAACCAATCTAAACCTAAGAATACATATTCTATTCATACGAATCTATCCTAAAAATTTTGTCGGCATTAAATAACCCATTGAGGTTGATATGCCGTAAAACAAAATAAACCAAACCAATCTAAACCAAAGAATCATACTTTATTCATACGAATTTATCCTAAAAATGTTGTCGGCATTAAATAAACCATTGAGGTTGATATGCCGTAAAACAAAATAAACCAAATCAAACCAAACGATTAAAAACATATTCTCAAGATGAATATTTGTATTTTAATTATAGAATTTATTTTAAGCAGGATTTCATTACAGTAGAATTTTGTGGAAAATAGTGAGTCTCTGTCTGTATTTCTGAGATTAGGTCTTGTGATATAAGACTTCGATATTAAAGATGATGACATCAGTCCGAACTGTTCAATAGTGTAAATAGCTATTATTTACACTACTTTTTTCGGACAGCTTACTGTCACATTTAAGTATTTTCGACTGCTGTACGCTCCGGCCTTCTCCAGATGATATCCGTAGGAATTTCGAATCGAACCCTTTATTTAGTCCACTGAGGTAGATTGTTCTAATTCCACGTGCCATGCCGTTGTTTGATAGGTTGATCCAAAAAGTAACTTGACCCAACTTGTGAGGAGAAGAAAAACTTGGAATGTTATCAAGGCAAATATCCAAAGGTTTGCCATTCATTTACACGGTCTAATTAATTTTGACACTTGATGTTTTCCTCTTTTCTTTTTGCCTGCAATGTGTCCTCTGAGTGTCATATTCGCGAAGCTCTCTTTCCTCGATATGTATATGAGAAACGACATCAGTCCCTTTATGAAAATTAACTCAAAAACCAATGTCGTTCAAATTTCTCTGGAAACTTTCACGTTGCTCACACGTTCCGTAAATGACATTCTCAGCATACTTCAGTCGACCGATATCATTTGTTGCTTCAAGTTTTCTACTTCCGTGAGAAATCTATCCAGAGTTCACTATAAGAGAGTGATTAATATAGGGAGTGATAGATATAGGGAGTGATAGATATAGGGAGTGATTAATATAGGGAGTGATTAATGCAGGGAATGGTTAATGTAGGGAGTGAAAATACAAGCAGTGGCTAATATAGTGAGTGATTAATACACGGAGTAATTAATATAGGGAGGGATTAATGCAAGGAGTGATTAATACAGGGAGTGAGTAATATAGGGAGTGGTTATTATAGGGATTGTAAATACAGGGAGTGATTCATATAGAGAGTGATTAATATAGGGAGTGATTAATATAGGGAGTGATTAAGGCAGGCAGTGGCTAATATAGGGAGTGATTAATATAAGGAGTGGCTAATATAGAGAGTGATTAATACAAGGAGTGTTTAATACAGGGAGTGATTGATATAGGGAATGATTAATATAGGGAGTGAGTAATAAGAGAAGTGATTAATATAAGGAGTGATTAATACAAGGAGTGATTAATACACGGATTGATTAATATAGAGAATGGTTAATATAGGGAGTAATTAATATAGGGAGTCATTAATACAAGGAGTGGTTGATACAGGGAGTGATTAAAATAGGGTGAATAATACAAGTAGTGATTATTATTGGGAATTGTTGATACAGGGAGTAATTAATATTGGGAGTGATTAATGTAGGGAGTAATTAATAGAGGGAATGATTAATATAACATGGCAGCTCAGGAATCTTTTCATCGTTGCTCATATATTTAGCCGATAAGATGCGTGAGTGACTCCATGATATATTGGGGTGGGGGATTGGGATTGTCCTGTTTCCGAGTGGTTGGAATGTCCAGGTTCTAAGTATGAATATGACGTTTCTCATATATATATATATATCGAGAATATGACACTCAGGGGACATATTGGTGGCAAAAATCTCTCATATTCGATAAGATTTGAGGAAGAATCTGTTTACATTCTCATTTTTAACCCGACTCAACCGATACACCACATCTCCCAACAACTATTTTCTCGCTTAGTTTCATCGTGGCCAGCCATCTTAGAACTCTTCCTTCCCTCAATCCTAACCCACATCCCTGAAATTGTGACACCGCCAGTTTCTTATTACAGCGGCCCGTGAAGTGACGAAGAGATTTCAGAACGGCCAGTCGATATATCGATTCTCTCCCGTCTTTCTCGCGTCTCTGTTGCCGTGTGAACGTCAATTTGGTCGGTCGTGCGGGCAAGTGGCCCAGCGAACAAACGGTCGGAGGGCATCAGATGTCCACGACAGAGAGGATAAGCAAGATAATTTCTAGCAAGCGTTATTTCGAATACGGACCTTTCTTTGAAATATTGTAAAACGAAGATCATCCCTGCATGCTTCTGAATCTGCGTAAGCATCCACTCAAACGGAATATGGCAAAAAGCCGGCTTGAAAATGGGAGGTACAACAGCTAAAAATTTTTCTGCTGGCCGTTAAACGGATGCTGAGATCTTAATGGAGTTCTGCAGAGAATCTTTTTATGTAACCGATAATATCCCGGGTAGGATTTATTAAACTAAAGTTATTAAAGTTTTCCAGGCTGTAACGGTTAGAGATTCGGAAAGTGAATTCGACGAGACGAGTTCGAATTCAAGAAGAGCCTGTTGCATTAACTTTTACATTCTGATATGTCCCGGAAAAGGATAACTTTGTTCGAAGTAGCGGTGGCTGTTGACTACTGTAACCGGGTAGGACAATCTAGCAGGTAACAGTAATGAACTGGCCCTCGCCGTAGTGGTAGGCAATAGGCCTAGGCAATAGGTGAAGACAATCGGCGTCGCCCATGTACCTCCACATCAGTCTGTATTTATAGCTGACACCAGCCAATCATATTATTGTGAGGAGGAACCCAGGTGTATTCATATTCATTACATCACATTCACTTTCGAAAATAAATATACTGTTATACTTTATAATCTAATAAGACAGATTATTCACACGGCCGTATCACGTTGAAACACCAGTTCTCGTCCGATCAACAAAGTTAAGCAAGGTTGAGTCTTGATCAGTACTCGGTTTATTTTTTGGGTGATATGATGGATAATTGCTCGATATGAGAAATTGGAGACAAGAGTTCGAATTCCAGTCAAGTTCGTTACATGTACCTATATTCAAATAACCTTGGACAAGGTATGAATCACTCTTTTTCTCCCAGCTATTAGTTAAATAACAGTGCAGTTTGTCACATCCGCCCCTATCGACACACATTGCTACAGCGAGGTAAGGTAGAGAAATATTCATCCCAGTTGTACGATACTACAATCTAACAGAGACCGTTCCTTTTGGGTCACCAGATTCAGGCCAATGCCCAAATGTATGGATTACCACAATGGTCAAGATGGACAGCAAAGATGTCAAGATCTCAGAAAGCGTACATCGGACAATGGAGCTTCACAGTTTGAAAATGATATTAATAAAATGACAACAATTTTGACGGAAGTTATCATCGATAACCCCCCCCCTCTACATACCCATAATTTTTCAAATTGCGACTATCGTATATAACTAGTTCATCTAATATTTCAAACAACATTATCCAAATATTCTTACCCAAAAAACACAGACTACATTCCATGTTGTAACCTAGAAAGTGTTACTGAATGAGGAATTTGTCTTTAGTTTTCCTAATATTGTACTCGTTCACAAAAATGTATATAACATTTTCTCCCCCACCCATATATATATATATATATATATATATATATATATATATATATTTGTACATTTAGACAGCAATCCTTCCATTATGCATGTTTCATTAAAAACGACAGACAAGGTATTACGGATAAGCTTTTTATTTAATTTTTCTGGTGTTCTAACAAGTGCTTTCTTTTCTGGACAAAGAGTGTGTAAGAATTGTCCTAATGTTTTATATTTCCTAGCGGTTTCGTCTATAACTTTAGAGATTATCAAGGATGATTCGATTTTTCAGCTTAACTGAGTGGGTGCATTATGTGTATGTATTAGTGTGTGGTAGGGATGTTTTTAATTTCCGAATACGGTTAGCACATTGTGGCTTTGTTCGTAGTTTTTATTATTAAAGCTTCCATTATTTTTAATCTTTTTTTGCAGGTGGATGCAGTTAATATATTTGTTTTCTACTAGTATGTTTCTAATAGAGTTTGGTAAATTTGTGTGTGTATTTAAATGGGTTCTAATGGAGCTGTGATCAGATAGGTGTGACGTAAGACGTCTGGATATTGTGTAACCGATGTAATTATTTATAAGTCCGGTTTGATCAGGAACACAGTTCCTTAAGGGGCATTTGAACTAATAGATAATGTTCGTTCTTTGTAATTTTGACTTAACTGATGTGTTGTTATTTTTGAGGATAAGGTTGGCTGTCTTAAATTGTTTATAATAGATAATTAATTTGATTATTTTATTCGGGTGAATTGGAGCAGTATATTTCTTTATAATATGCCTTAGAGAAGATTCGTCTTGTTTGTAATTAAGGTGCATTTGGTTTTAGTAATAAACGTGCATGTGATTTTTGGCTGTATGTTCACTATAGTTATTACTTGCTTTGGGGAGAAATAGTCTAATTTGGTGGTCTATAAGGTGGTTAGGGAAGCCATGGTTGATTAGTGTTTGTTTAACATTATTAAATTCTTTGAGAAAGTGTAGTAGAGAGGATGAATTCCGGTGTACTCTATTTATATACATACATACATACATATATATATATATATATATATATATATATATATATATATATATATATATATATGTATGTATGTATATATATATATAAATATATTTAATCTTATATATATATATATATATATATATATATATATATATATATATATATATATATATAATGTTCATATATCGTTTGACATATTCGTAACTTCTATTTTTTAATTCGAAATTATGATCGCACACTTTACGATGAGCATCTAATTTACTGAGGGTATTGATTTGTAAATGATCACTTTAGTGTTCATATAATCTTTTATTTAAATCCTTTAAGTTTTATCCAGTTAAGAGGAAAAGGAATAGAGTACATTCCAACGTTCGTATCATTTAATTTAAAAGAGGGTTCAATAAAAAAAAAAGAGAGCAATATTAAAATAAATCGTCCACTCGCAATTAATATTCAGTCGGCTGATGAGATGCATTGAAACACATCGAAACACGACTGCAATTCTGTAGCGGTTTTGACATGTTTTCTGTGTAATATCCTAAAGTAATTATATATATATATATATATATATATATATATATATATATATATATATATATATATATATATATATATATACACAGGTAAGATGAGAACGAATAGACTACAATTCCAACGTTTTAACATTTAATTCAAAAGAAGGGTCAACTCAATACAAAGTAGAGCTATATTATTCAATTAGGATATTTTATCGAAAAACATATCAAAATCGCTACACAATTGCAGTCGAGTTTCGACGTGTATCAACGCATCACATCAGGCGATTGTAAACTACTGTCGACTGAACGATTTATTAATATTTAAGTGCAAAATACAGCCTCTTTTCATGAAAAAAAGAGAAAATAGGGTAGCTGTAAGGTTTGTTGGCTTGACTCCTATCAACCAGTCGAATATGATAGACGTTAAATTTAAACTAAGTGAATAAGGAAAGATTAAGAAATTATTTTTCATAAACGGGTCATGACCCGTAGATTTGAGATGAATGGCCGCAACAGACCCTAAACAGGAGCAGATGTAAATGTATACATATTATACATTAGACATTGTCATTTCCTAAAAAAGAATGAAGTTGTAATCTAACAAAATGTTAAACAAGTTATATGCTTTCTGAGTTTCCTTCAAAAAATCATTTTTATAGTTGATACATAAATAGCTTCTTTAAGAAATTAGTAAATAATTTAAATATATGGACTTACTTGGTAAATTAATATGCAACTGTGGAATAAAGATTTTTATGTAAGGTGTTAATAGGAATAACCAATCAATGCAAAATGTCAAAATGCCAACAAAATACAAATGCATCCGTAAAAGATGCTAGGAGAATAATACAAAATTATATTAAATTTAAATTAATCTTACCAGCAGAAAAATATATGGTGCAACACAGTTTAAATAAAATCAAAGAAAAACCACTGTCTCCTGTTCTGAATTCCGAGCTCTCATATGTTAGACTGTCAAGGAAAATAAATCCCGTCTTCATTGCTATTTAAATCATAGGTAGCAAGAGAAGAATACTTTTCCATGAGTACTTAGTGCGAAATGAAAAAGAAATAACAGGACTTGAACCCGAAAATCTTATCCCATTTTTCGTGATGATAAATGTTGAGCTATACGGCTATCCGTATTTAGGATGGTAAGTCTTTAATACAAGTCCATTGCTTTGAATACAAATGGCACACCTGAAGTCGATTAAGGATGATACCGACGACCAGTGATCGATAACGAAGATGGGAACAGAATGAATGGCATGTGACATGGCCATTCAGAAAATTAAACACCTGTATAAATCTATCTATCTATCTATCTATCTATCTATCTATCTATATATATATATATATATATATATATATATATATATATATAGAGAGAGAGAGAGAGAGAGATAGATAGATAGATAGATAGATAGATAGATAGATATATAGATAATAAACAGAGGTATATAGTAGATAGAAAATGAACAGAATTAGATAGATAGATAGATAGATAGATAGATAGATAGATAGATAGATAGATAGATAGATAGATGGATGGAAGATAGCATTAGATAGATAGATAGATAGATAGATAGATAGATAGATAGATAGATAGACAAAAGAGATAGATGGTAGATAGAAAATGAACAGAATTAGATAGATAGATAGATAGATAGATAGATAGATAGATAGATAACAGAATTATTGTTATATAGCAATAAAATGAGTAACTAGCAACACTCTGTGCTTATGAATATATTTATCCAACAGGTGTATAAATATTGATGTTAGACTAGTGACTATAGTGAATAATAAGTGACTATTGAGAGGAAATATCCAATCGAATTAGTGAGAATTATTGTGCATCGATGATTTGGGTTTTGATTTAAGATTTAACGGAAGTTAAACGGATCTGCGCTACTAACAGGGTATTCACTGAGATGGTTAATTATCTTTGGTTAACTTTTATTTCTTTGTTCTTGTTAAGTATTTACTAGTAGTTGTAATTAAATACTGTTTTCTTTTATCCAATGAAGTCTTGAGTTGTACTTAATTATTAACGGCCACCGTTCGTCACAAAAATAGATAGATAGATAGACAGACAGATGGAGAGATAATGAATAAAAATAGATAGATATATAATAAACTAAATTAGACAGATAGATAGGCAATGAACAATAAGATAGATATAAACAATCAGATAGATATTAAAGAGAGAGAAATTGATAGATAATGAACAAAATAAGATAGAATGATAGACAGATAGAGAAATAATGAACAAAATTAGATAGATATATATATATGAACAATCAGATAGATATAAACAATCAGATAGAAAGATAGTGAACTAAATTTGATAGATAGATAGATAGATAGATAGACAGATAAAAAATGTTTACGTATACACCCGTCCTTACATAAATG
This sequence comes from Acanthosepion lycidas, assembly GCA_963932145.1. Classification (NCBI taxonomy): domain Eukaryota; kingdom Metazoa; phylum Mollusca; class Cephalopoda; order Sepiida; family Sepiidae; genus Acanthosepion; species Acanthosepion lycidas. The sequence goes on along the minus strand of OZ010613.1, from coordinate 59,229,632 downwards.
GCAAGAACGTCGAACAGAGGAATATATATACATTCGTTAATTTTACATATGCTTGGTGCGGTCCGTCAAAAATGTGTAAATTTCTTTTCATTTTTCATTTCAACCTTTGGAAGTAAAGTCTGATGATCCAGAGCCCTTTAAAAGGGTTGTGTTGAAATAACTTATTACATGGAACCTTAAAGTGGTTTGTTTTTATTCAAACATATCTGATCTGAATTTATATTGAGCTCTCTGGATATCATCCTCCTTGGTTCTACCCGTACGGATTACCTAGTTTTGCATAAACTAAATACCTACATGCATATATATATATATATATATATATATATATATATATATATATATATATATATATATATATATATATATTTATGTGAACTGCATGGCTCTTGTAAATTACATCGTTCCCAGAAATTTACATAGTCTCCCAAAATCCTGAAATTGGATATGACGGAGAGCTTTCATTTGAAATTATTTCCCATAAAATGAAATGTAATAAGCTTAAGTTTTATAGATTTTCTACACATGAAGTAAAATATTCCAATCACTTGTCTTAATTTTTCTCAATTGATGCATTGAACATTTGTAATCTGGAGATGCATGTATGTTAATCGTTGTCTATTGTCTTCCTGATTTTTGTTCTCAATCTTTAGTGATGTTTCTGTTTTCAATTGTTTCAACCCAGTAACACACTGTCTTAGTGGCTTTACCTCCTTGCTTGGGGTGAACTCGATTGAAAAGAATAATAAAATATAAGAGAGATTTGTATATACTTATGAAATAAAATTGATAGACATAGATAGATAGATATGACAGACTGTGATCAACGATAGATAGATATGACAGACTGTGATCAACGATAGATCGATCTAACAGACTGAAGTCATAGATAGATAGATAGATATGACAGATTGTGATCATTGATAGATCCATGTAACAGACTGAAGTCATAGATAGATAGATAGATAGATAGATAGATAGATAGATAGATAGATATGACAGATTGTGATCAACGATAGATCGATGTAACAGAGTGAAGTCATAGAGAGATAGATAGATAGATAGATAGATAGATAGATTGTGATCAGCAATAGATTAATCGATAGATATGAAAGACTGAAATCATAGATAAATAAATTCAACAGTCTGAGCTCTTAGATAGATAGATAGATAGATAGATAGATAGCACAGGCTGCGATAGACAAGAAGTAAGATTGATAGATATGAAGAATGAAACAATCCGTACCTATTCGTATCCTAGAAGAGGTATTAATAGCATATGATTTTATTTAAGTGCCGACGAACACCATCGTAGACAAGGATGAGCTTGGAAGCGTTTAATAAAGACGAGATAAAATAATAATTACTCCGAATGAGACAAATAATTTCATACGTGTAAGTAAATGTGTAGAGCGAAATTAATAGGATCATACATGAATGGCTGGTCTCATCTCTCCGTAGACCCTAAATTTGGCCGATTATCAGTGTCCCAATAGCAACGCCACCTTTAAACGCATCCTTGCACTTACGTCTGCGTCCACACATAAATCCGTTCTCATTAGAGCCACCGAAGAAACGGTGAAAAATAACGAGCTCAATTAGTGCTGGTTATTTCAACCAATCGGAAAATCGTCTTTGTTCTTGCTTCACACCTTAAACACCATTTTCCCACTTATCCAAGACATTCTCTTTTGTTCAACTGTCGGCTCGTTTCCTCTTTGTACGATTTCCGTTTCGAGTTTAAGCGGGAATTATTTTGCTAATTCGTTCTTACAATTTGATCCTTGTTTTAGCTTTTATTTATTCTGTTTTCTGAGAAAATCAATCAGTTGTTTGAAAAGGGTTTCCTGCTAATCCAGTTAATTGATCTTTTGAAACATTTCTTTTCAGGTTATTTGTCCGCCGCGTTTAATCATGTCCATAAAAAAAGACATTACATGTATATGACGGCGTTATACGATAGTTAAGATTCTTAGGCAAGAGATTTGTCATAATGACAATTTTTTCACGCATGCCCAAGCTCTCCATATATATATATATATATATATATATATATATATATATATATATATATATATATATATATATACCTCCGTTTGTATCTCGTGCGTGTAGTAGCTATATTTCTCTGTCTAGGAAACCACTTTGTATCTATGTATCTATCTGTCTGTATATATCTATCTATCTCTCCCTTTCTCTCTCTCTCTCTCACTCTCTCTCTCTCTCTATCTATCTATTGGGTTGGGGTAAAAAATGACGTAATAATGTCGTTTTTTGACGTATTTCTAACGTCAAAAAACGACATCATTACGTCATTATTTTTGCACCAACCTAATATATGCATGTATGTATATGTGTGTGTGAGTTTGTATGTTTATGTTAGAGGTTTTTGTCCCTATGTGTTTATATCTCAGGCTGTCTGTGTTGCTATACATATATCTCTCCATTTACCTATCTATTGTATCTATGTCAGTCTCTTCATATCTATCTATCTATCTATCTATGTTTGCATACTATGTCTATCACAGGATAATATCAGATGTATGGGAATGTTTAGCATTTAAAATTATTTTCGTAATTTTAGAAGTTTTCCAAGATATCATATGCAGGCGGTGATGTCTGGCTCTCTTCCTCCGGTTAAACAGCGAGACGAAGCCACCGGTTATTCTTAGCGTCGTTAGTACGATTCCCCGAGGTGAGACCAACATTGATCTTGTGCAATATGAAACGAAGCTGTTATCATCCACCAAACTCACATTTTTGCATACATATATGTTTTTTCTCTGTCAATACCTTCTCTCCCTCAAAAGACTGCCTGCCTTTCTTGAAAATAATGATTTTATATCCCTATCATTTTCTCCCGGCAACTCATTCTTCAATCTCTATTATTATTGCATCTTATGCTTATCAGAATTGTATTAACTTTTAAAATCGATATTTCTATACTTTTAACACACACACAGAGGCTGTATATATATATATATATATATATATATATATATATATATATATATATATATATATATATATAGTTAAACATTGAGAGTCAGACAAACCTACCAAGGGTTAACCTAAGCGGATCCGCTTAGGTGAAACCTACATTATTTTCGGCTAACCTACATGTTCTTGGTTTTTTCTTTATTATGCCCTTTTTTTCTCTTTGGTATTGGTTTGATCATTTGCAAATCAAGACCACTAATGTTTTCAGAACGAGTATAATTTCTTATACTGATGAGATTACTACTACTAATATATATATATATATATATATATATATATATATATATACGTTTCACTAAATAGCCAAATATTATTAGCCAGATAGTATTTTATATTTAAGTTGATGATGTAATGAGAATTCAGAATTTTTTTTATTAAGGTGGTGTTTGACGAATGAAAATACAAGCATAATTTTTATGTGGGAAATAGAAAGTCAGTTAAGGTTATGCAGACTTGTCATCAATGTTTATTTTTTAATTTTATATATATATATATATATATATATATATATATATATATATATATATATATATATATATATATATATATTATGAAATGGACAAATACTGACAATTATTTCAGGCATTTTTTTATGTTTATACGTTCTTTTTATAGATACAAATATTTCAGCAAGTGCTCTGTTTATAATAAACAGTATTAAGAACATTTACCGGCCTGAATGTCCGAAAAATTTTCCCTAGAAAATATGCGTCATCCCACAGGAATCGAACCTGTATCCTATATGGAACCGTTATATAGCCTGACGTGCCGGTAATTGTTATTAATACTGTTTATTATAAACAGAGGATTTACTTAAAGATATAAAAAGAATGTATAAATATTAAAAAATGCCTTAAATGTATAACGCAATTTACCTTCAAAAATGTAAACAGGAAAGTTTCGTTAGAAACAAAGAAAACAGTACAAAACTGCGATGTTATGTCAATCCTTGTTTCTGATAGTGAATGTCTGACAATTTCATCACATATGAAGAGGAGAGCTGAAGTTAAAGAACTGTGTTTCTTCAGAAAGATTCTGATCATGTAAGCAACGAGAGTGTTTTAATGCAAATGGTTACGAAAAAAACAGTATACTTACAATCTAAACGAGAATATTCACTGATGGATATCGAAGCCTTAAAAAAAAATAACACTCGCTGAGGCAAAAGAGCGAATAAACTACCTCAGTCAGTCAGTTTTGAGCCATCCATGATATACGCTTAGGCGACCGTGTATCGAAAGACACACGGTCGCCTAAGCGTGTACCATACAGGAAATCCGCCACTCAGTTACATGCCATGCGAGATACACGCTTAAGCGATCATGTATCTTACGATACATGACTGCGTTAGACCAGATGACAACCGAGGCTATAGAGCCAGATCTATCTTGTTATTTACTCATTACTGGAGGAATAGAGGAATCATACCTTTTCCAAGGGCATTAGCACGCCAGTCAGTCAATGTAGTCACATGCGTGATACACGTTTAGGTGATCATGTATCTTTCGATATATGACTGACGAGGGAATTAGCACATAAGTGAATGTAATGAATTCGAGTGCAATTCGAGCTCGGTTCTCAGATTCCTCAATCTGAGCCGCTATCCACGACTCCACATGAGTTTATAATATCCTGAATGGACACGGGACTTTTTTTTGTATACGTCTTTGTTCAGACAAGCATGCTCCTTTTGGTTGTTATATTCTAAACGTTTCGGCTATCGTACCCTAAATCCTTCTTCAGGAGTCTTAATATCCATAAACATATTGAGGAAAAATCTTTATTTCTTCTACGTAGACAGTTTTCTGTCATAACCCTTTTCAGCGAAAGAACAGGAAATGTTACACAAAGTTGAACATACAAGCGAGATAATGAAACAGTATGAGATATACCACTGAACAGAATATAAAAAAGGGGCGTGAGACAAGCATCTGTCTTCTCAACGGACTTATTAAACCTTTACAATGACGCAATCCTAAGAGAATTAGAATTGCTACCAGGATTATTTATCAGCAACAAAATTCTTAACAACGTTAGATATGCAGATGACACAGTATTGATAGCAAACAAATAAACCACAAGATAACAGAAGACTACATTTAAAACGACAAAATATATGATTGTCAGTTAAAGATACAGACCCTGTGCCGCCCTGTCGTGTGGGGTTTCATAATATACGCCGACTGCACATGTGCAGAGGGGTAATCACCCGCCATTTAAATGAGGCGTCCTGGTTATGACAATAAACTCCATGCGCATCCTGACGATAAACTATACCCGTGCCCTGGGTAAGACGATAAACTACATCTACGTCCTGAGTAAGACGATAAACTACATCCTCTTCCTGGTTAAGATGACAAACTACATCCGCGTCCTGGTTAAGATGATAAACTACATCCGTGTCCTGGGTAAGACGATAAACTACGTCCACCAACAAGGCCTCTGATCAGGAGGTTTTGAGGAGTGTGGAACCACCTCTTAATTGCTGGTGTTCTCTGGTCCATCCTGACCCAGGGTAGTAGCATCTCTTAGGGTCCCAACTATGGGCAGATAGTTAAACCCGAAACTGTGATCAAAACATTATGCAAGTGTTAAAATTACCAGAAATAAAGATCTTAAGTAACCCATCGATGTTGATATGTCGTAAAAAAGCCCAAACCAAACTAAACCGAACAGCCCATGTGAGAAATTGGAAATACATTCAAAATCTTATTTTCTACGAAATGTTTTAAGTTGTTTATAAATATCCATTTTGCTTCTATTTTCCGTAAACATCATCATTGTCCACATGTTCAGTCCATGTTATTCTTAGAACCCTTCTGTAGATGTACTGTTTTTATTGGCTCATCACATTTGACAGAAAATTGCGTGATATTGTCCTGCCCCTCTTCTTATGACTTATCTCCCTTAGTAAATTTTATCTTTTCATTATTTCTCCATTTACATAACCTGTATATTTAATAACTAGCTGGATTCTTCTCACCGCTTGTCTCAAATATGCCCTGTGAGTATCAACGTTTCCAAGCCGTCTTCCCTCATGATGTATCAAAAATATTCCAGCATTCTAATTCTAAGTATATATTCTTTTTGTTTTCATTTCTTTAAAACTTCCTGGGTGCATGCTCGTTTCATTGTATTCTGAGAATCCTTCTTTAGAAGCCCATCTCTCTTGCTTCAAAATTCTTTTGTATACTTCAAACTAATTTTCTTGAAAAGGGCACGAATCTGCTCCTCTTTGTATGGATTAAATAAAATAAACAATTTGTCTTTCTTGCCTTGTCAGGGTAACCACGCGGAGAGAAATACTAAGGCATATGTTGTTCTTACAGAACTGGTTACAGAATTTGTGTAAACCATAATATCCGTATGTCTAGGCAAGGAATAAGAACTGGAAAATATTCAAAGACTTTTCTCAGAAATTGGCTCTGGGAAATAAATACAAATAATAGATTTGTATTATAACCAATATTTCGAAGATTGGACGCCTCTCTGCAGAGCGCATGAAAATATTGATTGAATCTAACTGTATTGACAATCGAATTCGTGTTGTTTTCCTTTTTTTACGGCGAAAATGGATTAGGCAGGTGGCAACGAAATTCATTTCAACTCAATCCCGCCAAGATTCTTGGAGCCATCGTGATGGAGCATTGAAAATGTCCTCGTAGGATTTTCTAAAAAAAAAAAAATAAATAAATAAAAAAACATTCTTCACAACATTTTACGCGGGAGATTGGAGATGTTTGGGAAAGTGAAAAGATGAATGAATAAAAATCTTTCGAAGCGTCCTCCAAAGCTTTAAAACTTGCTTTCTTTTCTCGAAGGTTTCTTCCAGAAAAGCATTTTTAAAAAAAAAGATGGCTAGTTGATTTAAGATTGTTTATATACAATAGTGGATAAACAAATGTGTAGGCGTAAAAAGTTATCGGCTGATTGTCGCTGTTACGATTTTGATTTGTCCCGGAAAGGGGTATATATGTTAGAATTAGCAAAGTGGTTTTGCACTAATGTAACCGCGGAGGACAATCTAGCAGGTAACCGTAATAGACTGGTCCTCGTCGTAGTGATAGGCAATAGCCGTAGGCAATAGGCGAAGACTATAGGCGTAGCCAATAGGCGTCGTCAATAGGCGTCCTACCTGTACCACCACATTAGTCTGTATTTATAGCTGACACCAGTCGCTGTGAGTGGGAACCCATGTGTATGCATATTCATTACATCAGAATACAATAATATTCAATAGAAATATCAAGTCTTATGCTAGAAAACAGATGTTTTTCTAGTCCATCCCATTATATTCATTTCACACAAATGCCATTGCTATAGGCATGAATCCATCTCTAATCTCTACTCATCTACGGGTAGACTGGGCTCTTTTGTATAGGAGCCAGTTTAAGAGAAGAGAAACTCTGTATTCTAAATTGTGCTATAACCACTCCCTATTCTGTCATTAACATTCTGATATGTCCCAGAAAGGGATATATTTGTTTGAATTAGCAAAGTGGTTATTGAATACTGTAACCGAGTAGGACAATCTAGCAGATAATTGACTAGTCCTCGTCGTAGTGGTAGGCAATAGAGGTAGGCAATATGCATCGTCAATATATGTCCTCAATAGGCGTCCCTTGTACTTCCACATCTGTCTGTATTTATGGCTGACACCTGCCAATCATGTTACTGTGAGGGGGAACGCAGGTGTATGCATATTCATTACATTAGATTTCATTATAATAAGTTAAATCCATATAATATACCGATATCATTTTGACAAATATTGTGTAATATACGTTTTTGGTTATTAAGCAAGACCAATGCTGATTTAGCCATATAAGTTCTGTTTAATTATATAAGATGAAAACGTATTATATGTCAATTTCCATATACCATATGACTATAGTCACTTTGCAAACCGCCGTGACATACATTATCTGTGCCTTTTCGATAACTGCATTCCTGGTAATTGTTTTAATAAAGGTTCCTCTATTGTACATATACTTTATGAATTGTAGCGGTGTACTAGATTGGCGGCAAGGTCTCAACGTTTTGCAGTTGATATGGCTAGATGTAACCGTAAAAGTTTCTTTTCTCGCGCTTCACGCTTGTGGATCTCTTTTCAAGATCCATGCTTTCCTGTAAACTTTGATCCCTCAAAATTTAAATGCAATGTCAATCTTTCTTGATTACTCTTCTATTGTTCTCAATCCCTAATAATGTTTCTCTTTTTTCTTATTTTTCTCACTCGGTAAACCCTAGTGTCTTAGAGGCCCTACTGCTTTGCATGGGGGTGAAATGATTAATATATTTCAAGCGTCCTGCGAGGCTGTCATCACGCTCTTGCCCTTTCACTGTTGATACTGTTAAATGTAGCCGTCTCTTCTACTCCAATTGCTTCATATCTCGCACCTCTCGCCTGTGAAACTCACTTCCATTTTCCTGTTGCCCTGATAGCTATAATTTCCAACTATTCAAATGTAATGTCAATCGACATCTCCAGTTGCCTTGATCTATCCACTATCCTTTTCCTCATCCTTTCCACTATCACTACTACCTGCTCTCACTCCAAATCCTCTGTAACGCCTTGCATACTAGTGGCTTCCCGCCTTGCTTGTATATATATATATATATATATATATATATATATATATATATATATATATATATCTGACCACTCGTATTTGAGGATACCCGTTTACTAGGGAGTCTATCCAATCCCTATTGCAGACGCTTGCCCAGGTACATGTGTGTTTATTCAACACGCACAGAGTCCACCTGTGGTTTATACTTTAACTATGCTGAACAGACCTTAGTTACAGTTACTGACAAAGAGCATGTCATCTAGCGTGATCAACAATTTGAATACAGCCAGCAGGCTCAAGCCCATGACCACGATGACTTGTGAATTCATACTAGCACACCTATCGGCGTCCGACCAAATGTTCCGTCTACCCACTTTCACTTACAAGGCTGGGGTCAAGATGTGGTATTGTTTTCAAGCACGCTGAGACCGACTCCTCCAGTCCTATAGCATCAAGAAGTGTCCTGGTGAAATTCGAGCCCGGGTCTCATGCTCAAAATGGAACGTTTTAACCAATTGGACACGTGCCCCTCATATATATATACATATATATATATATATATATATATATATATATATATATATATATATATATATATATATATATATATATATATATAATGGGCATTCTCATCGTGGGCGACAAATGAGGGCTCAGTATAATTAAGAGGTTTGCGGGCGTTTTGCAAACTATTACGCATATGGAACATGTGGCAGATCGAATTTGCTCGATCAAATTCCACATGTTTCCGCGAATCGAGAGTAAAGCCTGCTTTACTGCGTGTGACAAAGCCATAGTTTCAGGAAAAAGCTTATCATTTAGAGGAATAGCATGCTGCCAACTTGCTTTAATATTTGATCCCGTAGTTGCTCCTGGTATCGGCTTGGCTCAAAACTTTGGATAGATGAGAAGTAGAACAGGCGCCCAACTTCTTCGATATATATATATATATATTTATATATATATGGAGAGAGAGAGATAGAGAGATAGAGAGAGAGAGAGATAGAGAGATAGATAGATAACGAAAATCTTGGTAATCCGTATGGATAATCCTGAGAGCTCAATGTTAATATCAGAGCGAATAACTTATTTAAAGAATTTTTTTTTCGTTTTACCTTTGAAAGTGAAGTCTGAAGATCCAGAGACAAATAAAATTCTGTGCTGAAATAAATTATTACAAATGCAGCTTTAAAATAGTATGTTTATCTTTAAATTAAATTAAATTAAATTATATATATATATATATATATATATATATATATATATATATATATATATATATATATACATAAAGAAAAATAGTCTTAAGGTGTGCTATATTTATGGAATAAAGTGCTCAATATCAGAGATAGAGTGTGTGTAAATATAAAAGTGAACATAGAAGTCAACACTCAGGCCTGACGATTGCATATAGCATGAAACAGACTGTCGCCTCTAAGTGTTGACTTCTATGTTCACTTTTATATATATATATATATATATATATATATATATATATATATATATAGAGAGAGAGAGAGAGAGAGAGATGGGTTCTATGTCAACAATTTATATTCTCGTACTCGTTGCTTGTAGAATTTCTGTTGGTCTAAGAAGGTAATTATAGCTATTTTCTACTCTAGACAGAGTTTTCAAATTTTGGATTTATTGCTGTAGGCTGATGCTGGTTTCTTTATTTTCCATTATATTTTTGGTGTGATTAGTTTTTTTGTTTTTAATATCACAGGTCTGTTTAGAAAGCAGATATGTTTAGAAAGATGATTTTCTGAGTGGAAGTTAGATGTGACAGAAGGTCATAATGATTTTCTAAGCGTAACTTAAATGTGACACAAGGCCGAATGTATGGGGCACCCAGTCAGAATCGAACTCACTACTCTATCTTAATTGTTCTAGCAAGAGAAGTTTGTTAACCATTACACCACGTCGAGGTGTCCATATATGTTATAAAAATGGGTGAAAAGCACAATCGGTTAAAGAAAATGCAACTGGCATTGGCTAAACGACGTGTGCTTCCTGGTGATGCACTTCGAGATGTTGCCAGGATGATACTGCCGAAGCACGATGATTAAAGATAGGAGACTTTGTCACATGCTCTATATACACCTAATCTTTCGCTCATTAATTACCAATTTTTCACTCATCTTCGCTATCTCTTCA
>OZ010613.1:59201402-59216402 GCA_963932145.1 Acanthosepion lycidas | reverse complement strand
TGTAGTTGAACAAACCAATACACAAGGAAAAATGAGGAATAAAAAGAAAGAAGGAACTAAGGATATGAAATTCAGGCGAAAACAATCGTCCAGAATTCAAGCTCAGAGTCCAAAGAAAAAAAAACAATCATCCAAAACGAGTAAAAGCAACTACGTAAAGTGCCCAATACACGAAGTAGAGCAAATTTAATATAAACCTAAGGAGCCAGGTAAACCTACCTAGGTTTCACCTAAACGGATCGTCAGCACAGATAATGTATTGACTTTCTCAGAAATTTTCGTAGTGTCTGAGGTCAGAAATGAAAATAACAGAAACCGCGTATTATATATTGAGATAATATACATGTATAATATAGAGAGATAAAATACGTGTAATATATACAGAGATAGATAAAAAAGAAAGCATACAAAATGTTTTTTGTGTTGGCAGCTGAACAGATTTCATTATCGCATAAGGTCGGATAGATAAAAAATATAAATATCATTCGGATCGTCAGGAAAATTTTAGCACTATGGAATATAAAATAAATTTTTTCAATATAATTTAAAGGCAAAGCTAGAATCGATCACGTCTTGTATGATGCCTCATTTCCAGATGTCTCAAGAGAAGTGCACATTCAGATGAGGAAATTCGATACAATGCGATCCGCTTCTGTCTTTTGGAAGTCATCTCAGCCAAATAGAACCGCCTTTGTTCATGGCATGCCAGGAAGTTCAAGACGGTTTCCGAGATCACGAAAAAAAAAAAAAAAAAAAAAAAGAAAAGGAAAAAGCTTTCATCTGTGTCTTCTTTGCAACTTCCTTTTTGCAATTTTTCTCGTTCTCTCTGTAATTTCCCTCTGGTCGTCTTCATTTCTTCTCATTTCCTGCGTTTAATATGGCCATTATTTCCTTTAAGCCGGATTACTTGAAAACGCCAATTATTTCAATGTCTTTTTCAAGTTGGAACTGATTTCCTTTTTCTGGACCTGTTTTTTTCTTTCACATTTGATCTGGAACACCGATTGCTTTCTCTTATAACTTTTTTTTTCTTTCTTAGACTTTCTTTCTTGGATTTTCTTTCTTTCTCAATTTTTTTCTTTTACTTTTTCTCCCATTTTTTGTTTCTTTCTCTCTCATTATTTCTATTTTTTGTCTTTCTTTCGTTCTTTCTTTTGAACTTCTTGCTTAGTATTTCTCTTAAATTTTGTCGCTAAATTTCGTTCGTGTTTCTTTCTTTTCTTTCTCTCTCCTTATTTGCTTTCTTTCTTTTTTCTTTCTTTCTTTCTTTCTTTGAAGTGATTTTCTTTCTAAGACTTTCTACATTTAATTAATTCTCTCTAAATTTGCTTCCATCTTCTCACTAATTTCTTGCATCTTTCTTTCTTTCTTTCTTTCTTTCTTTCTTGCTTTCTTTCTTTCTTTCTATCTTTCTTTGAACTGATTTTCTTTCTAAGACTTTCTACATTTAATTAATTCTCTCTAAATTTGCTTCCATCTTCTCACTAATTTCTTGTATCTTTCTTTCTTTCTTTTTTTCTTTCTTTCTTGCTTTCTTTCTTTCTTTCTTTGAAGTGATTTTCTTTCTAAGACTTTCTACATTTAATTCTCTCTAAATTTGCTTCCATCTTCTCACTAATTTCTTGTATCTTTCTTTCTTTCTTGCTTTCTTTCTTTCTTTCTTTCTTTCTTTCTTTCTTTCTTTGAAGTGATTTTCTTTCTAAGACTTTCTACATTTAATTCTCTCTAAATTTGCTTCCATCTTCTCACTAATTTCTTGTATCTTTCTTTCTTTCTTTCTTTTAATTGCATGGCTCTACGTATTTTTATCTTTGTTGGTCTTTTTTTTCTTATTGTCGCCATATTTGCTTTCAAGACACGTTCCTTTCTTTCTATTTCTTTATTTCTTGTGTTTTTTTGGGGGGTCTTTCTTCATTTAATCGCTCGCCACCACTATTTTTTTTCTTTTAATTTTCTTCCGGCGTCAATATTTTCAAAACCCTTCCTTCCTTCCTTTCTTTCTCCCTTCCTTCTTTTTTTTCTTCCTTCCTTCCTTCCTTCCTTCCTTTTTTCCTTCCTTCCTTCCTTCTTTCCTCCCTTCCTTGCTTCTTTCTTTCTTCCTTCCTTCTTTCTTTGTTTCTTTGTTTCTTTCTGTTTTTCCTTCCTTCCTTCCTTCCATTCTTTCTTTCTTTTTTTCTTTCTTCCTTTCTTTCTTCCTCCCTTCCTTTATTCCTCCTTCCATTCCTTTCTTCCTCCTTCCTTCTTTCTGTCCCCCTTCCTTTTTTCCTTCCTTCTTTCCTTTTTTCTTTCTTTCTTTCCTACCTTCCTTCCTTCCTTCTTTGTTTGTTCGTTTGTTTCTTTCTTTCCTTCCTTCCTTCCTTCCTTCCTTTTTTCCTTCCTTCCTTCCTTCTTTCTTTCGTTCTTTCTTTCTTTCTTTCCTCCTTCCTTCCTTTCTTCCTTTCCTTCCTTCCTTTCTTTCTTTCTTTCTTTCTTTCTTTCTTTCTTTCTTTCTTTCTTTCTTTCTTTCCTTCCTTTCTTCCTCCCTTCCTTTCTTCCTACTTCCTTCTTTCTATCGTCCTTCCTTTTTTCCTTCCTTCTTTCCATCCTTTCTTCTTTCTTTTCATCTTTTCTTTTTCTGTCGTTCTTGTGTTTTTTCAGGCTTTCTTATACTTGCCTTTATATTTCTTTCTTGTGTCTTTGAATTTTTACTTTCTTCCTTTCACCCATTTTTGTAGAACTTTCCTTTTTCTTCTTCAACATTTCTTTATTTTTCTTTCTTTCTTTCTTTCTTTCTTTCTTTCTTTCTTTCTTATTCATTTCTTTCTTTATGTCTTTATTTCTTTCTTTCCTTACTTCTTCATTCACTTCTTTCTTGTGCTTCTTTTTTTCGAGTCTCTCTTCAATATATTTCAATTTTTCCTTTAATTCTTGTAACAATTTTCTAGTGACTTCCGTTTTTTCCTACTTTCTATGTAAACCAGCCCGCCACCAACTTTATTCTATTGCAAATTTACCTGTTGCCTAATCAGCTTTCCAACAGACTCCATGTTTACCCAACCTTCGTGCTGAAATAAACTTCTATTATATATTCCCCTCCTTCATAATTGCAATGGAAGTCTAGTTTCAAGGAATCTAAATCATCTGTAGCACATACCTCACTTAACTAATAAGGAAGCGATGGTGTATACTGAGGTCAGTGTGAGAGCGGTCGCACGAAGGAGGCTTTTTCGGCATTAGTCTAAATGTAAGCGATTGGGCGCCCGAAATTTACGTGACCTTGTGTCCCATCCTGCGACCGTCAGAAATTCTGTAAATAGCAACTTACCATCAGGCTTCTCAAATTTTTGATAAGCTTTTCTTGACATCACTGAGATCCATACGCGACTAAAACGGCAATTTATTATGCAGTAGTAATTTTGTTAAGCGGCATATCATCCTATATATGTTACTAATTGTCAAAATATAGATATAAAAAAAAAAACTTTATAATTAATTCAAGAGAATTAAATTATTTCACAATTAAGTTATAATTACTTAGCTGCATTTTCTTAGTCAAATAAACTTGCAAAAATCAATCGAGATTTGAAAACGTGTTTCTCCTTAAAAGAAACGAGATTAATCATAGCATTTCTTTTTTGTTTGACAAGATATACCATGTCTACAAATTTAGTATAAAATCTATCATTTGTAATCGTTTGTTGGTATCGTGTTAATCGATTTTGTTTTTTCCTCAGACTGGATCATTTGCAGTGGTGTGCAGTAATATGAATTTATTTTCAGGGGTGTATGATGGAATTTGTTTGGCCTTGAAAAATATTGCGTCAGCCAGGATTGCATCAGATTTTTAACACTATTGTCTCGACAAACGATTAGTTATCCTACGGTAATTGTCTGCGATTGACGTTACTCCTAGGAAGCGTAACGAAAATTGTAACGCTGCACAAACACACTGGCAAGCTTTATCCTTGAACAAATCAAAGTATGATAGAATGGCCGGAAACTCTCCTGATTTAAATCCAATCGAGAACCTGTGGTCAAGTAAAGACTGTGGAATAGACATAAGTCGGAAATCGACCATGCTGATGTAAAAAAAATAACAAAATCAATAGAAAATAAATTAGTGTCTGTTATTGAGAAGAAGGGTGACTATATTTAAATGTAAATTATTCAAAGACTTATCATATGTGTTTTTTAATTGTTCTGTTATACGTACTGATCAACATTTGATAATTTGATTACATCTTTTTTATGTCAAATGATATTATGTTGTTTTAACTAACAATTTCAGACGTCAGATTTTTAGAATACATCAAATAACTTCAATAAAAATATTGATACTACGTAAACTTTTAGCTCAGGCTTTGTTTTGACATCTAAATTTATTGTTTAAAATTTAATGTTTTTTCAAGCCAAATTTTAATTATTGAGGTTAATATCATTTGCTTAATAGCATCAGATAGGGTGAATATTGTAACTGATCCATACACCATGACATTTAAAGTTTTCTTTTCTTAGTCTTTTCATCGCAAGCAAAGAGATAAGGCCACTAAGAAGCAAGCGGTTACTGAATATTCGAGAATATAAGAAAAACAAACTATTATGTAGAGAGAACAATGAAAGAACAGGGCTTAAGAAGACAGAAGATAACGATTGACATTGTATTTAAAATTCTGAGAATCAAAGCATTCTGCGAAGTATGAAGCCGGAAGAGAGTTTCACAAGCGAGAAGTGAATGAGAAGAAACTGTTAGGAGAGACCATACGGTTGCATCTATATCGATTGTAAAATAATGAGACCTAACCTGCAATTTAGTAATACGCTTAAATTCATAAGGTCGAGGTACCATAGATGACAAATTCATCAGAACAATTACCATGAAGTTTTTTATAGAAAAAGCACGGCGATAGGAAAGTGAATGAAACCAAAATGCCAGATAGGATTCATTAACATTACAGATTCTTTTATGGTATTTTATCAAGAATCTCTATATACATAGCAGACACAAAAGACTAGATGTGGCAGAAATATCCAAACCATGAAGTAATTGTAGACCGATAAATGTGTAAGATTCTGACAAGAAAGATTGGCTGGCACGACACAAAGAACTTTCCTAGAAGCAGACCCCACAGCAATTGATTCAATATAATCGTTTCACTTCATGTCAGAGGAAATTGTTTGAAAAATAACAATTCAACATTCAGAATATTTATTATAATTTCAGGGTAGATATAGATTCAGGGTAGATATAGATTCGGGGTAGATATAGATTCAGGTTAGATATAAATTCCGGGTAGATATATATTCGGGGTAGATATAGATTCAGGGTAGATATAGATTCGGGGTAGATATAGATTCGGGGTAGATATAGATTCAGGGTAGATATAAATTCCGGGTAGATATATATTCGGGGTAGATATAGATTCGTGGTAGATATAGATTCAGAGTAGATGTAGATTCAGGCTATAGATTCAGGGTAGATATAGATTCGGGGTATATATAGATTCGGGGAGATACAGATTCAGGGTTGATATAGATTCGTAGTAGACATGCATTCGGGGTAGATATAGATTCGGGGCAGATGTAGCTTTAATGTGAGATATACATTCGTGGTATACATAGATTCAGGGTAGATATAGATTAAATTTGTTTATAGATTCAAAGTAGACATAAATTCGGGGCAGACATAGATTCAAGGTAAATGTTTTCATCCATTTCCTGATCATGGTTATTCTTTGTAGAAAGCTCGACGTAACTCAAGCGAAACACATGAAAGAAGGAATATTTTAATGCGCCAAAATTAAAAGTTGATAAAGACTTCCACATATCGTTAGGAATTATGCCATTATTTTATTCTGAGTCAGTTCAGTCTAATTATTTCTTTGTCTTTTCTGCCATTGAAATCTGGACATATTTTCAATTTTATCTAATGTTTTCGGTTGATTTTTAAACATTTCATATAAGTTCGTCTTAATGCCAAAGAGTTGAAGGAACATCAGGTGATCCCGGTTCAAAATAATTACTGGCTGAAAGCAGGGTAATGTTTCCTTTTATTGATTCTTTAGTTCTTATGAGTCTATCTGTTTTGAGACTAAGCGTTTTTTTTTTCTTTTTTGTATAAATTTTTTGGTATTTTTTTAACTGGTCTCGACCACCGAACTCTAGCACCGAGTCTCTTTCCTCTTTTTATCGTTTCCTTATATTTCGATAATTTTCTCATTATGAAAATTTATTATCAATTTTCGTTCTTTTATTCGGATCCAGCAATGTATTCCTCTATAATTATCTTCTTCAGCGTCCCCATTACCTTTGATATTTCCTATCGAAAAGTTCTTATTTAAAAAAAAAAAAACTATTGTCTTCTTTCTTGCTTCATAATACTTTCAGTGGGCTTGTAGATAAGATGGTAGCGCCCATCTCCTCTCCAAGTTCTTGGCCGACAGCCGACACCACTAATATGATTCGGATCGCCTTCGCTCTGTGCAGATGGTCGTTGAGTCCATTGTTCAGCCGTTGCCCGCTTGTGCAGATCATTCGCCCGAAAGTGCAGATACACACACCTTTTGTGGTGTTTCTCCCGCCTGATGAAGCTGTTTACCGGGGTGTGGCGCGTGGAGCCAAAACGTGAAAGATGAAACCAAGAGCTTCGTGCGAAAAAGGGTTGTAACTTTTGTAGACCACTAGGTACCTCTTTTCTCCACTGTCAAACGGAAAAAAATGGCGTGGTTTGGACACGTTACAATGCCCGACAGCCTGTGCAAGAATATCATGCAAGGCATCATTGGAGGGGGACGTAGGGGAAGGCGGCAACGCAAAAATAAACTGGTTGGACAAGGTCAAACAATGGATGAGTATGACTATACCAGAATTGCTGATAACTGCTGTTGATAGATAGTTGTGGAGGAGATTCAATATGACTTCTGCATTCGTATACCCCCACCCCTACGATTACACGAGTCAATTGATGATAACGACGATCATGATGACTTCTCTCTTTTATGATCATTTTTTATTAGTTTTAATAAAGATTTTGTCTTCGCTGATCTTCCGTTTCCCTAATTTTTATGAGTTTGGATCACAAGGAATTTCCGCTTCCCTTTGTCAACTTGAAAATATAAAATACTACCCTATTTTATTCAATTATATATTCATAATTATTTGCAAACACATGTTGCCACTTAGCCCTTATAGTTGGAGTAAAATACCCCTTTCATATGAAAATACTTTTCAATGAATTCTCGAATCCAGATTTTATTAGGGAATATTTTCCCCATCACAGCATTTTGCAGCGATTGAAGAAAAAAGGAATAAACTTTTGGTTCAGGTTAATAAAGCTGCTAGGGTAGAACAGACCAACCGAGTTCCCAACTTTTTTTCTGTGTTGTTCTAAATGTATGCTGCCTTACATTGCCATGGAGGAGGTGGCTAATATTTTTTAATCAACTATATATGCTGCCGTTATCATACAAAATCTTATTGTACTCAAAATTTAGTCTTATGTTTAGTAGTTAGGATGACGTAATCATCATTACAACTTGTTACCTATAATAGAAATTTACTAACGATTCAAGCTAAGTATTCACCTTTTTTTCATATTTCTCTTAAATTTAATTCTTCGAATAATTTAATTCTTACATTTGTTTTTTTGGTTTTATTTATTTCTGTTTTTTATTGCAATGAAGTTTTCATAAATCAGTACTGTTTTTCCTCCTACTGCATATACGCGTGTATTGCGCGATCTCTCGTATCATGTGACGCCAAATTTTCACTTAAAAATTGATTTCATTATGTATCACGTGTATCAGGCGACTTCCCTATTTTGAGAGATCTAATTACAATAGACTCTGTCTTTTATCCCATCTTCTAGTTAAATAATGTAAAAAAGTAAAACGGAGTGATAAAAGTATCGTTAGTAACGCTATACTCGTTGTGTAAACGCGTGCTGCCATAAAAAACCGAACGAGAAACAGCTAATCATCTTATAAACGTAACAATAAAAACAGAGGCATATTGGCTATACTTGTATTTTATTATATATGTGAATATTAAATGCATTATTATTGGATAATGTTAAGTAAAACATCAGTTTTATTAAAATCATGTTTATTTTAAATACAGCTGTAATTCTTGACTACACGACGCTGAGATCCGAAGAAGGGTTAGCATGCCAACAGCTGGACCGAGTACTGTGAGACTGGAGAACTTCTTTGCTGATAAGAAAAAAAAGTACGTGACATTTGTCCTGCTATACGGCAGCGAATGTTGGATGGTCACCTCAATGATGAAGAAAAGACTCGAGGCAGCGGAGATGCGGTTCTACAGAATGATGCTATGGATATCATGGAGCAAGCGTGTGAGGAAATATGTGGTTCTGAAGAGGACGCAAACAAGGAGGAAGCTTAAATTTAACATCAGGAAGAAGCAGCTGAGATTTCTGGGACATGAGAAAGGAGGGCCTGGAGAATCAGATACTCACAGGTCGAATAGAAGGAAAAAGTGACAAAGAAACGCATGATATACCTGGTGGGCTTAGACGAGGGAATGACAGAAGTTGGTGAACAGAGACACGAAACATTGAGAGTCAGAAGGGATAGGGGGAAGTGGATAGCCATGATCGCCTACATCCTAAAAAAATACGGCACATAAAAAGTAAGAAAAATGGATATATAATTTGGTCAACGGCGTAGCGATGGTCAGTAGTCCATACACTAATTTTATATAACGTTTATGATGCAACTCCCTTTAAATTAGCTTCAAAATTAGGCCATCGGAAATCGCATAATACTCGAGAATATACCGTATAGGTTGGTCAAAGACGTAGCCTTGACTAGCAGTCCATAGGCTAATTTAATAATGTATATATAGTGGATATATATTAGGTTGGTGCAAAAATAATGGCGTAATAATGTCGTATTTTGACGTATTTTTTAACGTCAAAAAACGACATTAGTACGTCATTATTTTTGCATCAACCTAATATATATATATATATATATATATATATATATATATATATATATATCCACTCTATATAAGTATCATGCGACATTTGAAGACCTAATATATATATATATATATATATATATATATATATATATATATATATATATATTAGGTTGGTGCAAAAATAATTTCGTTTTCTAACATATGTTACTATGTGAGAAAACGAAATTATTTTTGCACCAACCTAATATATATATGAGGCACGGTGGAGTAATAGATAGAGGCTTGGATTGAGGAATCGCAGAGCTTGAAATGAATCCTCTTCTTCTCCCTTCCGAAAATAGCAGGACAGACTCTGTTCTATAGCCTTGGATGGCAACTGGTCGAGGAGAAGGACAACTCTGAATTCAAAACCTTCGGAGGGGCGTTTGGGGACCTTGTGGCACTTAGTGCATCAGGTCTCTGTATTCGTCCCTTCAAAAAGTGTGGATGGTCCTGGACGAGGCCTTCACCACTATAATCAAATCTCATGTGTCGTTGTCGGGCTGACGGTTTCCTGGAAACTGATCTGCTAGACTCTCATACGTCGAAATCGACGGGACAGTCGACTATATATATATATATATATATATATATAGATAGATAGATAGATAGATAGATTGATCTGTCAGAGCCGTAGCTAAGGCCAGCAGTATATAAGCTAATTTTATATCTCATGTATGATGCGACCTCCTTAAAATTAGCTTCAAAATTAGGTCTTCAAACGTAACATGATTCACAAAAATATACGGTATATTTGAACCAACAGCGTAACCATGACCAGCCGTCCATACGCTAATTTTATATTAAAAATAATATATTTATGTATGATGTGACGCTCCTAAAAATAGCTTCAAAACTAAATCTTCAAATGTCGAATGATAAGCAAGAATATACCGTGTATTTTGTTCAACTGTGGGGTCTGGGCTAGCAGTACATACGCTAATTTTATATCTCGTGTATGATGCGACCCTCTTAAAATTAACTTCAAAATTAGGTCTTCGATAGTCGCATGATACGCACATACAGTGAATATATGAATAAATATATATAGATATAGATACATTGATTGATTAATCGGTCAGTGCCGTAGCTAGTGCCGGCTGTACAGACGCTAATTTTATATCTCGGAAAGCTGAGTTCGAATTCTATTAGGTTGGTGCAAAAATAATGACGTAATAATGTCGTTTTTTGACGTTAAAAAATACGTCATTATTTTTGCACCAAACTAATAGTTAGGTTCGTAATATTCACTTACGAGCAAATATCTTTATAAATGGTATGAATCCACAACTTCACCCCCAGGTATGGGTTAGTTAATATAAATTTTATCAGTAAACCATTATTATATTCAAAAATAAAATACATTTACGGAGATTTTGGCGTTAAATAAGACATAGAGGTTGTTATATCGATAAAGAAAGAACAGCAACCAACCTCCTCCCTTTCATTGTTATATTCTTTCTTTATCTCTTTTTAACCTGTTTCCTTTCCTTCTTTCTTTCTTTTTTTTTCATTTTCTTTATTTCTGTTTTTCTTTCTTTTTGATATTTTTGTGATATTTGCCTTCTTAGAAAATCTTTTCAATTTGGTCTTCCCCTTAATTGTGTTTTGATCTTTCACAATCTATTCCTTAACTGTTTTCTTTCTTTTCTTCTTTGTTGCTTTCTTCTTTCTTTCTTTCTTTCTTTCTTTCTTTCTTTCGATCGTTCATTCTTTATTTATTGCTTTCTCTCTTTCTTTGTTTCGATCATTCGTTCTTTCTTTCTTTATTGCTTTCTCTCTCTCGCTTTCTCTCTCCATTTCTTTCTTTCGATTTTACGTTTTTCTTTATTTCTTGCTTGCTCTCTTTTTTTCTTTCTTTCTTTCTTTCTTTCTTTCTTTCTTTCTTTCTTTCGATTGTTCGTTCGTTCTTTATTTCTTGCTTGCTCTCTTTTTCTCTTTCTTTCTTTTTCTTCTTTCTTTCTTTCGATCATTCGTTCTTTCTTTATTTCTTGATTTCTCTTTCTTGCTTTCTTCCTTTCATACTTTCTTTCGATTTTTCGTTCTTTCTTTTTTTTTTCTTTGCTCTTTTTCTCTTTTTCTTTCTTTGTCTTTCTTTCTTTCGATTTTTCGTTCTTTTATTTCTCGATTTCTCGCTCTCTCTCTCTTTCTTTAGATTTTTCTTTCTTTCTTTATTTCTTGCTTGCTCTCTTTTTCTTTTTCTTTCTTTCGATTGTTCTTTAATTCATTCTTTTTTTATTTTTTGCTTCTATCTTTCTACATATAGATTTTCGTTTTTTCTTTACGCTTTTGCTTCTTTTCTATTACACTTTTTCTTCATTAATTTTTCGTTTCTATTCGTTTCATTCATTCATTCATTCATTCATTCATTCACTCCGTTGTTCTTTTTTCTTTCGACATAAAACCTTGTCATATTTTATTGTCTGTCTTGCTATATTTTATTCCATGTTGCTTGGAATTTGTTACTTTTATTCATTTTTCCTTCATTTTTCTTAATTTTTCATTCATTTTTCATTCATTTTTCATTCATTTTTTCTTCATTTTTCATTCATTTTTCATTCACTGACTGTATTTTCATTCGTTTTCATCTTCTTGATTTAATTTATTTTAATTACTTTCTTTCTTTTTTTCTTTCTTTCTTCATTCTTTATCGACCGCTTTTCAATGATGTAATGAGTTTGACATGTCCATTTTTTCTTCTTGCTGCACCCAAATACTTTTAAACACGACACATACTGAATCCTTCAAATCTCGGGCCGGATCAGGTCGGTTTAACTCGCTCGGAAAATGTATCGAATTTTTATCAACATTTAATCGATACAAGACTTTCTGTTTTGCAACATCTGCGTTTTGCTGTATAAGGCGGTGCAAATTGTTTCGTAATGTGGCCGTTTGAAATATTCGCCTGTAATCGAGGCAAAGAGAATATGGAGGAAAAGAGGGAGGAAGCCGGGAACGAAGCTGAATACACAGAAAGGCATGAAGGAAATGCTGAAAGTAAGTAAATGATAAGGGAACACAGATTATATAATGTCGGTGATGCGGGTGAGAGAATTGATATTTGGCAGGTTTCATGAAATAAAAAGCAATTTCAGAGAAAGATGTAACAGAAGGGAAGGGAAAATGCTATATAAAAAGGGAGATAAAAATAAAATAAGAGAAACGGAAGGAAAGGATATTTTAAAAGAGTGAAACGAAAAAATGAATGTATTAAATCCAAGAGAAACAGCGATAAGTAACAGGAGCATAGAGAAAACAAGGAGAGGAACAACAAAAGCAGGAAAGAATGAAAGTGTGAAAGAGGAACAAATTAGAAAGAAAGAAAGAAACAAAATGAATATATTAAAAGGAAAGAAAGAAAGAAAGAAGAAGAGGGACACAATGAAAGAAAGAAAGAAGTGAACAATTAAAAAGAAAGAAAGAAAAAATAAAAAAGAAAGAAAAATAAAGGGGAACAAATTAGACAGAAAGAAAGAAAGAAAGAAAGAAAGAAAGAAAGATAAGTAAATAAATACATTGGAACAAATTAAACAGAAAGAATTACAGACAGACGGTAAAAAGAGGAACAGATGAGAAAGGAAGTAAAAAAGATAAAAATGAACATATTAAAAAGAAAGAAAAAAAGAGGAACAAATTAGTAAAACTGAAAAAAGAAAGAAAAGACAAATTAGGAAGAAAGAAAGAAAGAAAATTAAAAAATTAGAAAGAAAGAAAGAAAGACAGACAAATTATAAGGAAAGAAAGAAAGAGTAAAAGAAAGAAAGAAAGAATGAAAGAAAGAAAGAATAAAAGAAAGAAAGAAAGAAAGAAAGAATAAAAGAAAGAAAGAACGAAAGAAAGAAAGAAGAGGAATAATATAGGAAGGAAGGAAAATGAGGAACACATTAAAAAGTAAGGAAGTAAGTAAGAAAAAAGACGAACAAATTATAAGGAAAGAAAGAATAAAAGAAAGAAAGAAAGGATGAAAGAAAGAAAGAAAGAATGAAAGAAAGAAATAAAGAGAGAATAAAAGAAAGAATGAATGAAAGAAAGAATGAAAGAAAGAAAGAATAAAAGAAAGAAAGAAAGAAAGAATGAAATAAATAAAGAAAGAAAGAATGAAATAAATAAAGAAAGAAAGAATAAAAAAAAGAAAGAAAGAATGAAAGAATGAAAGAAAGAAAGAAAGAAAGAGGAGAAACAAATTAGGAATGAATAAAGAATTAAAGAAGCAAAAACTGGAGAGAAATTAATATTAGCTGATGAATTAGGAGAAAGTAACTTATTTGCACAAAAAGAAATGCTTTGAAAGAAAGAAAAAAAAAGAAGAAATAAAGATTAGCGGCTAAATGCATCAAAAAGGAGAAATTGATGGAATTAACACAAAGAAAGAAAACAAGATAAACCAGAAGGAAATCAAGTCTAACTTTAAAATCAAAAAAGGAGGAGGAATTTATTTTTAAATAAAAAGTAACAGACTAAAAAAAAACAAAGAAAAAATAAAAATGAGACAATGATTCTCGAGAAATTAAGACAGGTTTAAATGGCGAATAAATTGATGGAAGTAACATAAAATAAAAATAAATTGAATGAATGAAAGCAATAAAGGAAAATCTTAGAACAAATGAAAAAAAATGGCTGACCACAGAACAAAATATCTTCAAAGTAATACAAATATTTTTTCTTCGTTCTTTCGGATTGTGAAGGCCCGGATAAACGATAGATCCGTGTCAATTCACCAAAATAAATCAATTCAAAAAGGGTGAAAAAAGAAAAATAGCGACAAAGAAAAAAATGAGAAGAAAAAGAATGAGTATCAATAAACGAAGAAAAAATGAGAAGAAAAATAAATAAAAAAAGAAATATGAAAAAGTTTCCAGAACTTTCTTTAAAATGAGAGAATTAAAAAATGTGTGTGATCAAAATTATTGGGCCTGTGTCATGAAAATAAAACTACAATGCATATCAATACTGAATCTGGGTACTTCGATGTAGCGTAAAGAATAGAAAGCTTGTCTTGCTAGATCAATTACTGCTAATTAGTGAGGTCTATCCTCACTAGATGCTCCATATTTTTGGGCCTTGCGCCACATCTATGCTACACTTAGAAAATCACTTAGGGTAATTAGACGCGATGTAATAATTAGCAAGCTTATCTTCCTAGATCAATTTAAACTTAGTAGTGAATTCCATCCTCAATGGATACTCCACAATTTTGGCCCTGTGCCACATCTATGCTAAGCTTAGAAAATCATTTATAGTACATAAACGTGATGTAATGATTAGCAAGCTTATCTTGCTAGATCAATTTAACATTTGTAGTGAGTTCGATCTTCACTGGATGCTCAAAACTTTCCGCCTTGTGCCACATCTAAACTACGCTTAGAAAATTGGGAAAGGTATGAATCCTCTTCTTCTTTCTCCACCTAGCTCTGGGTAAATAGTAGGACAGACCGGGTTCTATATCCTTAGATGATAACTGGTCTACTGCAGAAAGAAATATTAACATACCGCGGGAAAAAAATATCTGCCTCTTCAGACATGTATCTTTCGATACATGACCGCCTAAGCGTGTATCCCGCATGGCATATAAGTAACTAAAACGTGATGTAATGATTAGCAAGTTTGTCTTTCTAGAACAGTTACAACAGTAATGACTTCGATGCTCCCTAGATGCTCCACACTTTCGGCCTTTTGCCATATCTAAACTACGCTTAGAAAATCATTTAGGGTACTTAAACGTGATGTAATGATTAACACGCTTGTCTTGCTAGATCAATTACATCCAAGTAGTGAGTTCGATCTTCAATGACTGCTGCAAACTTTCCTCCCATCTGACACATCAAAACTATGCTTGGAAAATCATTTCGAACACTTCTACATGGTGTTATGGTTAACAAGCTTACCTCCCTAGATCAGTGGTTCCTAAACAGTGCGGTGCGCTTCATAGTTGCGGCGTGCCACATAGGTGCGCTGGAAGTGGATAGCAGATGAGGCTGAATGATTGAAATACGAATCAAGAATTTTGAAACACTTTCACAAAATTCATATGACAAAAAT